>CM062812.1:330169405-330600210 GCA_031772625.1 Pinus tabuliformis
CCTATTTTGGAAATAAAACAAGAATTCAAAGAAGGTTGGCAATGTGTTATATCCTTTCCATATGAATTGCATCGAGTGCATTGTTACCTCACAAACTAGCACCTTTATATTACCTTTATATTAAATTCCAAAGATGGGCACTAACCTATGGGGAACTAGGAGATTGATCATTGTCACCTCACCAACTCTCTTTTGCACCTTAGGCTAGAGAAAGTTGGAATCCTAGCTAAGGGGGGCTTCTCTATGGGTTTATAGGCTCACTTCGTGTAGTTATCAGAATCGAACCAGAATTGGTTATTCTGGTTGGTCTAATTGTTTTCAAGCCCTAATTGGTTCGACTGGTGGCACAAAAATGGAAAAAATTGATTCAATACCAAATTGGCCAGTTGGGTAGAAAATTTAGTCTCGATAGCAAAAGGTTAAGACAAATCCACCTGCGTGCGGATTTCAAGAATTTAAATTGAGTGTCATAGAAGGGTATTTATCCTATTCCATCCATGAGGCAAACCCCACAAGTCGTCTCTGGTTTGGAGATGTTTTAGTACTAGAATAATTCTTTGAATACAATCAAGTGCTAGTTGTCAAGAAAGATACCTTAAAGACAATGATTTGCACCAAGTGGGGAACAATTGCATACAAGAGAAAGCCATTTGGGTTAACTAAAATTGAAGCTACTTTCCAAAGAGCCATGGATGTTTCCTTCAAGGGGTTAATAAACAAGAGCATACTTCTGTACTTAGATGAAATTATGGTGCTTACAAAGATAAGGATGATCACATATAACATTGGACCCAGAGTTTGGAAAGATGTCACAAGTATGGCATATCCTTCAACTCTAAGGACAACACCTTTAACATTTTGAAGGGAAAATTGCTAGGCCGTATAGTCTCGAAGGAGAGGAAATCAATTGACCCTGAACATGTTCAAACTATTCAACAGTTATCACACCCACAGATAAGAATGGAATGCAATCCTTTTCAGAAAAACATATTCATAAGGAGATTCATCCATGATTTGCTAAGATTGTAAGGCCTCTACAAAACATTATAAAGAAGGATTCCACATTCAGATGGAATCAATGAGAAAAACTCACATTCACAATATCAAGGATGCCATACACAACACAGCCATACTTAAAAGACCCCACCCTGACATTGAATACATAATGTATACCTTCACCTCTGACTTCTCCATTGTAGCAGTTATAACATAATGGGATGAAAAAGGGCACAAATGCCTAATATCCTTA
Organism: Pinus tabuliformis; assembly: GCA_031772625.1. Classification (NCBI taxonomy): domain Eukaryota; kingdom Viridiplantae; phylum Streptophyta; class Pinopsida; order Pinales; family Pinaceae; genus Pinus; species Pinus tabuliformis. The sequence goes on from CM062812.1 coordinate 330,170,655, forward strand.
ATAAGTACTAACTTGCAAGGCATCGAATTGAATGACCCCCCTATTGATAAGTAGCCCTTAGTAGTCTTCAAGGTTATAAAACACTTTAGGCCATATATCCTTAGGAATAACACTAAAATTGCAATGCCCCACACTATGTTTAGATCTTTGTTCACACAATAAGAACTAGAGGAATGAAGAGGGAACTAGATGTCAACCATCCAACAATATAACATGGAGTTCAATTCAGCAAAGTCAAGGGGCTAGGTTTATGTCAACTAGTGGTTGTATCCAAAGACAAGAATTTGCTAGATGAATAGGGGAGGAAAAATCAGATGGCCTTGCTCACTAACTGTTGTAGAGGCTTCAATGCTCTCCAAAATTTTGGCCTGCATCCAATTTCGGAGCCTTCCTTGGTTTTTTCCTTGATGTTTGCAAACACTCGAGCTCATCCCATGAGCTTGTGTCGAGTCTTTACACCCTCCTTGCTTGACCGTTCACCAAACATCTTTTAGTATGTTGGTCACAATGTCATGCTTGCAATCATGTTCCGGCTATGTTCACGGTCCGTCTTCGTGTGTACACGTTGTATTCGCTATATAAGCATCTATCGCACTCACACACAGAGTTGTATGCAATGTCGCGCAAGTGTCATCGCGATCGTTCAACAATCTATCTCAAGTGTTGCACTTGTCGCTCACACCCGTTGGTCAGTCACACTGAGCGTATGCTGTCTTGTTGGTTTGAGGTGTCTTGTCGTCGAGTCGTGTTGAGTGTGTGTTTGCAAGGTTATGCATACACAAGTTCACTCGCTCACACACTTAGTCATTTTGTTGAAGACCTGTCAACCAAACCACCCTCCAACAGTCGGACCTCCACTGAGCTGCAATGCGCAGTCTCAGCCCTCAATGATCATGTACTGCTGCCCAAAATTGCGAAGAGCTTGAGGCTGCCTCCCAGGCATTCTGCATTGCACAACCCTAGAATCAACTTGACTGACTGTTACCCAGAATAACGTAGAAGTTGCTTAGCAAGCCATCTCAATCTGTGCTTCCTGCAAGCAAATCTATCAAGCTTCTTGCTAGTCAACCGAAGAGTTTGACTAGGCAGTGATCACGGGCTTCACTCCAAAAACTTGCGCAGAAGCAACCAGCATGCCTGCCTCCGCTAACTGAAGAAATTGCACAAACATAAAGGACAGGCTCCCGATGCCTGTCATTGAACTGTCCCCAAAATTTGCGTAGTTCTGTCAGCCAGTCCCCTTGTCAGCGGAGCTGCTCCTCTTGAAAATTGCACAGTTTTCTTGGGCTATCCTCCAGTTTCCTGACACCCCGCTCAAACCAGAAACTATACAGAAATGTCCTGCAGGCTAGCCTCCCAGTTCTGCGCAGTTTTGTCCAACAAGCTCCCACAGCCTGCTACCAGCCTCCCCAGACAATCTACGCAGTTTTCACTGCCAGTGTCCTCCTTGCTGCCTGCACTGCCTCCCTGGAAACTTTGACCAGTTCTGCCCTCCAGCCAAGCCAGATCTTGCAGATGGCCACTGCTATTTCGGACTGCTCATCTCAGCGTCTCAGTGACCTCTGCAAAATTTTCCATTACAGTGCCCTGGAACCTGCATCCCGGCCTGAAATGTGCTTTGCGCAGTTCAGAGCCTTATCCTCTCTCCCAATCACCGACACCCGAAAACGAAAGATGATGCATCATGGTAGACTAGGAGATTTCTGGATTTGAAGTTGTCTCGTCATGAGTGATTGCAGATACAGGTACATGGATGAGACATGACGTGACAACGAACAAGATGAACAAGAAGGGCAGGCTAGAAGACTTGTTCGCGAATGGATGAACACATGATGCATGCTAAGTACCAGCGAAGAGGATACATGCACGTGCAACATCAAGCGAACACCAAGACCATCGAAGACTCTGCACACCTTGCCACGCTGAAGTAAGGCTATGATACACCAAGAGCACACTCATCACTCAACAGCATTGCAACTCGACATGGACAACACCATCAGCATGAACATTCCAGCACTGTCGTGTTGAGTCATGTCATGAGTCATCTCGGCCACAGCACTACTGTGGGCCATACTTTTGTAATCAATGTAATGTAACGTGAAAGTCCAAGAGACCCACATGTAAAGTTGAAGAGTCATGTAAGTTAAACAATCATGAGGGAAGTCAAACGATCACAAGGGTCAGTTTCACCCTTGGCTATATATACCCCTCATTTGTACATGCAAAGGAATTTTCATCTTGGCTCCTTTCACATAGCCTTGAGGGTCCGTAGTCTTTCCTTTGAGGAGCGAGTAGTGGCTCTAATGCCTTGCTATCGGGGTTAGTGATGTAATGGTGTACGAATGTGTCTTAGAACTTTCGCTTAATTCAGAAGCCTGTTAATGGGCCAACACATTTTCACACATGTATTATATTCGTTTCTAAGACTATTCTTTGGACGCTTGTAATGCATGTTGCTTTAACATGTATTAAGAAAGTTGAACTATTTCGGTTGTTTTAGTACATATGCTATTGGAAATGTGTAGTATCAATGGTTAACGTTGTCTCGTTCGTGTGGACTATTCCGCCGGACACTCGAAAAATTCATTCTCATAAACTTGTTATAATGACCGTCACACCCATGTGGACTATTTCGTTGGGTGTTGTACGTGCTAACTGTTCACTGTGTGTTTGTGTTTGCCGCATTTGTGTGAACTACTCTGCCGGAAGTTGCGCATGTCCTGTTGTGTTGTCTGTCTCTAACAGAGTTGGGACTATTCCCTTTCGACTTGAGACTCACTCTCACCCTCTCCCTCTGCAGTGAAAGAATCTTGACACAAGTGACACTAAGCACTCACCAGGCACGCAAACCTTGTTGTTCGAAGACAAAGCAAACCACTCTCATGTGCTGACAAGCAAGAGCTAAGGAAAATCTTTAAGATAATGGCAACCGGGCCATCATACTAGATGGGACTCCTACACCAAACAGTGTGAGGTCTAGTTGGGACTTCATACCAGGGAGATACCTTGAATGTTGGTGGGTCCATCACCGTCAACATTTCTGGCGCTAGAAGAAGGGCCAGATGACAAGTTGAGCCTGTTACAGTTGATTTGAATCTCTTACCAAATGGATCATACACAATTTGTGCTCTTGGGGTGTTTCTCTCATTTCTACCTTAATCAACTATCAATCCCCAATGATTTTCTCGGTCAATTGTGCTTGTTAAAGTTTGACGGGGAGGAAAAAACTTCCGTAACCAAGCACATTTATGATTTTCTTCATTTCTGCAAATCCCAAGAAATCAATAGTGAAGAGCTTGTTTGCGTACTTTTCTTCCTCACCCTTGAAGGCCATGCTAATCGGTGGTGTCATACCCTGCCACCTGCTTCCATCCATTCTCTTCTTACTCTCCTCAAGGAGCTCCATCAAGCCTTCAATAAGTATAACCATCAAAATGTCCATGAAATAATATCTCGTTTAAGAATGAAGGCTGGTGAATCAGTTGAGGACTTTGCTACCCGCTTTCTTCACCTCTGTCATGAAATTCCTGAACAGTTTTTGGACCTTGACTTCGTGAGCCAAGAGTTGAAACACTTGGTTCATGTTTCCCGACACGATGAACCTCTTAATTTCCCTTCTTCCTTGACTCTTGCGAATCATGAGGCCCCTTAGTTTGCAAAGGAGGAGCCCAACACCCCGTCTATTCCTTGTCCTCCTCCCTTTCGGGTCTCGAAGTGGGTGCCCCCTCGCAATGGTCGCAAACTGAGAAATCTGCGCAAAGGGTGCCCCCTTGCAGTGGTCGCAAAGCTGAGAAATCTGCGCAGAGGGTGCCCCTTCACAACGGTCGCAACGCTGAGAAATCTACGCAACATGTTCCCAACCCATCTTCTCAGCCATCTCCCGCTCCAATGGAGGAAATTCCAGAATGGCTCAAAAAGCCTATGGCAAAGACTCATTCCTCCATTCCGCAAGAGGACATCACCGTTCATAACCCAAGTCTCAAGTTTGATCTGCATCTATGTCGTCCTCCATCATCTACAAGCCATGACTCCTTGTACCATGACTCGCTTGATCAATCCATTTCACAGTCAGCTATGCGCATTCACTTGATTCTCGAGTTGTTGGCTCGAATTGCGATCATGTGCAAGGTAGTGTCATTACACAGACAAAGGAGCAGAAAGGTGAAGACACAATCAATTCCTCTTCTATGCTTCAAAATGGTTCACATCAAGACAATGAGCTTCCATTCTTGAACGATTCTCAACCCGCTAATCTTGGTGAAACATCATGCACAATTAATTCTTTCGATCAACCTCTAGTCTTGGGTTGTCATCACTCCCATGCTTCCATATGTTGTGATGAACGCCCAAGCACATCATGTGATCTGTTGTTCTCTCATGTACACTCTAACTCAAATATGGAATGTGCACCGGTCAAAGCAGACGTCCATATCGAAACTTCCTTTGCACCTCACTTTCCTGTGTGTCCTACCATTCACAACGCATCTACATGCAACAAAGATACTCCATGTTCTCTTGCTTCTTCATCTGATGAGTTATCTCCTCGATCGATACAAGGCAGTGAGGTTGTCCATGATGAAAACAGTCTTAACTAGTGTTGCAGGAAACATCCCCCCCCCAAACCCCAATTCGCGATCCGTATGGATGTGTGGGGGAAGTGCCATTCGAAACACGTTTCGGGCTGATAAACACGCTTCCTGGAAATTTCAGGAAGCTTGCGCATGAAATGCGTTTCGGATGGCGCTTCAGCCGTACGAAGCGTCAAGCTTCCATAAAAAAATGCAAAAATATATATATATATATATATATATATACGCTTTGCTTCCTAGATTTTTGGAAAATGATGCTTCTGCGTCCCCGCTTCCAAAAAATGTCCCCATTTCGTCCTCGCTTCGTGCAACATTGGTCTCAACGCACAAGACTCTTCCCACTCGTCATCATCTTGTGTGTTGCATGAAGACAACTCGTCAAGTCAGCTTGCTAAAGCTGAAAAATTTGATGAAGCCTGTGACAGAGATGGTTTCCATCCTAAGAGTAGTTTTGAAATCAGCAACAACAACCATCCTCAAGCCATGCATGATCTAGTTCACATCTCAAAATGCAATTTTTCAATTCTGGAAAGTTCCAAGACGTGCCAGGGAGTCGAGGCACTTCAATGTCCATTGATGGTTATGTTAGGACCTCGCGACTCTGGTATGCCCCTCAAACCGAATCAAATCTGGTTTCTCATGCACAATCCATCTATCTGCATGGTTGCACTCGACATGGATCCCCGTGTAAAAAATGTTTACTATTCCAGGTGTGATATTTCAAAATTTCAAATTTTCACTAATGACCGAATCCACGAGTCTGTTACAGCGTGTCTGTCTTCATGCACTTCTCTTACATCCAATTCGGGTTGGAGTGTTTGTCTCTCATGAAATCATGGAACTATGAAGTTGATCATCTCAAAGACTATCTTTGTCCAGAATCATACTTATTAGATGTTCTCTCTCGTGATCAGCTCCTTGGTCTTCTTGCAAATCTTGCACGTCAAATCTGCCTGCTCATCACACCAGCAATCTCCCTGTGTGATGACGAGCACACAAGCTATCACGCGAATCAAGTTCCTCTCATTTCACCACACCCCAACTGGCTTCACACATTCACAGTGCTGGCATCCTTTCTACATTTCTGTGATGACCATGATGCCTGTGCAATTTTTCACCCGTTACAGGTGGGTGTATTGTCATATCTAGTGCAGAGTGAACTTATTTCCATCATTCAGAGCGTTTGCAAGATTGTTCAAGAATTTTCTTTGTTCATGTTAAACTGGGAATCTAGGATCTCGACCAACTGGCCTGAGCTTTCTTCTATCTTGGGTGACTATCATGCAGTCTATCATTTTCCCACCAGTACGTCCAATGACAGTTTCTTCACGCACTATGATCTTCACCATGTAACATATTTCTCCTCAGATTTCTGTCAAGTAGATGAGGCACTTTAGCTTGCACTGATGGCTATGGCAAGTCCTCACTATCTTCACATGACCGACGATAATGATCAAATCTATCTATCTGTACCAGATTCCCATCGTGATCCCCTCTCTTGAATCAAGAATCCATCTTCTCAAAGATCATGAGGCTTTCAAAACACCCATCACGAACTTTATGATCCAATCACTGAATGGCTGGAACAATCTTACTCTGTGAGTCGTGTTGCAAGTAGCAAGATTCAGTCGTTCCTCGCACGCGCTAAGAAACTTGGTGTAGATGAACACACAATCACAAGAGGCTTCCAAGGTTTGTTGAAAAACGGTAGTCATCAAAGAGGTAAGCATGTGTATTGGGTGGTTGTGATACATCTTTTTTCCCACAGGCAATACCTTGTCTCTCGTGTGCAAGATTGTCAAGTTTTGGTATTTTCTGTTGCACACTATTTTTTATTTGTAATAATCGCTTGTATCTTTGTGGTTGCTGGTTGGGTATGCCTACAGTGGCTTCACTGGAAATTTCATTTCACGTAACCCCGACTGTTTAGCGTAGGAGTAGGAATAGTGTTTTCTTTCTTGCTTTTCTTTGCTTTCTGGTTTGCATGTTTGTTTGCTTGATCACTTTGTTTGCTTGCTTGTCCTTTCGCTTTACTTACTATTTTTTCTTCGCTTTGTTTTGTTTGTTTAATATCATGTTATTTTTGGTTTTGCCAATAAGTGCTGCCCTTGACTGAGTTCTGGCTTTTGAATGAGTATGTGGCCAAGATCCAAAGATTCTTGTGACACTACAACACTTAGCCAGTGTAAAAATTTCTCATTTCCCACCCCGGTTTTCAGTTTCACCTTATTTCTCCAAAATAGTTAAACGCCCTTTTCCATATCCATACATTCAACAACTGAAAAATAAATTTTGTTGAAAACACAAATTCTGGAAATTTTACATAATGCTGGAAAATGCCGAAATAAAAAATCAGCAGGTACAAACAGCCATTTAACACATTTAAACACAATAATTTTTTGTCAAGGTGACCCTAGAAAAACCCCCTACAACTCTTGGGGAAAACTAGTTCGAGAGCTCCTTATTTATGAAAAATGCTTTTTACAGTGAGAAATATTCAGCAAAAAATCAGCAAGCAAACTTTTACAACTTATCTCGTTTTCCGTGCCTCACAGCCAACTAGAAAAACTTGCAAACAACAAAATTTGAACAGCAATAAATGTTGTACGACCTCCTCGATTTCTGTGCCAATTTTCAGCCTTAAATTCTGCTGTATGGCCTGCCTAAAAAATCGTGCAAGCTGCCAGACATTCTGTTGTACAATTTCCTCGATTTCTGTGCCGAAAACTACTGTACGGCCTCCTTGAAATCGTGCCAACAAACTCAGATTTCTGCTCCTTGATTTCTGTGCAAACTGCTGTACGGCCTCAAAATCTGCCTTTCACTGTATGCTAACTCAGTTGTACGGACTTGCTGGAACGCTGCCTTGGAATGTGTGCCAAGCTGCTGCCTCCTTCTCCTCCCTGTCCAGAAATCTTCCTTGCTCTTTTGCTCTCCTTCTCTCAATCTGCTCATGAAAAAATGAATGACCTTTTCCTCCTTTTCCTCCTTTAATCTAACCCTAAGTGACTTTTGGGTGATTCCTAAATCCAATGGCTGAAATAGACTAAGATCTAGGGCCGAGATTAAATGCTCATTTAAATCTCACTTTCTATTTTTTAATTCACCCCACTTTAATAAAAACCCACTTAGTCATTTATTTCCAAAGTCACTTTTCCTTTCTAATTTTACATTGACTTTATTAAAGTCACTTTAAAATTAGACTTTAGTAACTTTACCACTTAAAGTCACTTTTAAATTAGATTTGACTTTATAAAAATTATAAAGTCACTTTAGAAGAAAAATTAAATTCTTTTGGACACTTTTCCCTAGGCCAAAGATCAAAGCCTTAGGGAACCACCTGTCCTCCGGTACCAAATTTCAACACTCCCTCTTACCGAGGAAGGTGTTCCTAACCACACCCATCTTGTCTCTGAAGTAGTCATGCTTGCCCCGTGGTAAGGCTTTGGTAAGAATATCTGCAACTTGCTCATCAGTGGGAATATACTCAAGCTTCACAGCGCCCTTCTGAACACAGTCTCTGATGAAATGATATTTGATCCCGATATGCTTTGACCTGTCATGAAATACTGGATTCTCCGTGAGTTTAATGCAACTCTGATTATCACAGTAAATCACTGAAGGTCTCAATGGCTGACCAAATAAGCCAAACAACATCTTGCAAAGCCAGATGGCCTCACAACTAGCTAGACTGGCTGCCATATACTCTGCTTCCGCTGAACTCAATGCCACTGACTACTGCTTCTGGCTGAACCATGACACTACTGCTGAACCCAACCCAAAACAGCACCCTGAAGTGCTCTTCCTATCAGAAGCACAACCTGCCCAATCAGAATCAGTATAACCTGCCAATCTCACTCCATCCCCCTGCCTGTAGTCCAGACCATAATCCACTGTCCCCTGCAAGTACCGCAAAATGTGTTTTGCAGCCACCCAGTGAACCTCCCTAGGCTCACACATAAACTGACTCATCGTGTTGACTGAGAAACAAATATCTGGTCTAGTGTTGACCAAATACATCAAGGAACCAATCAGCTGCCTGTACAATGTGGGATCCACCAACTCGGAATCCGAAGCATAAAGCTTCTTCCAGTTGGTGATCATCGGTGTCGACATGGGTTTACAATCCTCCATGTGGAATCTGCCAAGGATGTCCACAATATACTTCCCCTGCCCCAGGAAGAAATGCCCCTCCTCTTGCCACACCTCCAAACCCAAAAAGTAATGCATCAAGTCGATGTCCTTCATCTCAAACTCCGCCACAAGATCTCTCTTGCAGTGCTCTATGAGTCTCTCTGCACCTGTAATGACCAAGTCATCCACATACAACACCAGAATGAGAGGCTCCTCGCCAATCACAATAAAGTAAAGGTTCGGATCTGCCTCACTCTTTGTGAAACCCATCCCCTGCAAGTATGTATCTATCCTGGAGTACCAAGCTCTGGGAGCTTGCTTCAGGCCATAAAGGGCCTTCTTCAGTCTACACACATGGGACTCCTTCCCATGCACCTCAAAGCCCTGTGGCTGCTCAATGTACACCTCCTCATGTATGAAGCCATTGAGAAATGCAGTCTTCGCATCCATCTGGTGGATCTTCCAACGCATCTCTGCTACTATCGATATAATGGAGCGGATCGAAGTATATTGAGCCACGGGAGCGAAGGTATCCTCATAATCAACTCCCTCTACCTGGGAGAACCCTCTAGCCACAAACCTCACTTTGAATTTCTCAATGTTGCCATTTGTAGCATGCTTTACCTTGTAAAGCCATCTGGAAGTAACCACGGATTTTCCCTCAAGCCTCGGCACCACCTCCCAAACATCATTCTTCATGATAGAAGAATACTCCTCCTGCACGGCCTCTCTCCAGACCTGCTGGCTAGCTGCCTCCTCATAGCTAGAAGGCTCAGAGTCAAGGATGCTGGTAGCCATTGCCATATAGCTACAAAACCTCTCAGGTGGTCTACTCTCTCTGACCGGCCTCTTAGGCTCAGCAACAGATGTGGCATCTCTCAAGGTGTCTTGAAGCCACTTGGGCTTCCTCTTCCCTGAGCGCACTTCTCTCATGGGAGAATGAAACTCCTCCTCCTCATCATCATCAGGAGCCTGAACTCCTGACTGTCTGTCTACTCTCCTCCTGCCTGCACCTGAACCTGTAGAAGCTGAGGTACCGTGTGAACTGTCCATCAGTGGGCTCCCTAGTGAATTGCTCTGTGAACTGTTCTGCATGCTGCCCGGAGCACCACCCCTCTGGCTCGGCGGGCCACTGCTCACTAACGGACCTGACATCCTCATAGATATACCTCCGGATCCTCCTGATCCCTGCCCACTAGATCCCTGCGACTGACTCAACTGCTGTTGAGGGTCTGGCTGATCCAGATACTCTAACTCCCATGACCTCCTAAAGGCCCTGTCCTCCTCGAACTTCACATCCTGCCTGACAACAACTTTCCTCTGTGCAGGAATGTAAATCCAAAAGGCCTTTGAGGTCTCACTGTAGCCCACAAAGATACCGTTCTCTACGGTGGGCTTTAGTTTGGTCCTCTTCTCCTTGGGTATGTAGGAGTATGTAATGCATCCAAAGATACGAAGATGACCAATATCAGGCTTCTTCCCAGAAAAAGCCTCCTCCGGAGTCATGTGCCCCAAGGCAAGATGCGGAATCCTGTTCTACAAATAAACAACTGTGTTGCAGGCCTCTACCCACAAGAACAATGACAACCCCTAATCATGTAACATGGCTTTGGCAGCCCCTATGATGGATCTGTTTTTCCTCTCTGCAACCCCATTCTGCTGGGGGTTGTAAGGAACAGTGAACTCCCTCCTAATCCCTGCCTCCGCACAATAGTCAACAAACTCTCCAAGGGTGTACTCTCCCCCATTGTCCGACCTCAGGGACTTGATCTTCCGACCTGTTTGTGTCTCCACGAGAGCTCTGAACTCCTGAAACCGCTTGAAGACCTCACTCTTGGTCTTCAAGAAATAAATCCAGGTCCTCCTGGAGTGATCATCAATGAATAAAACATAGTACTCATATCCACTCAAGAAAACATGAGACATCCGACCGCTCACATCGGAATGAATCAAATAAAGTATCCCAGTCGCTCTGCTGTCACTGCTGGGAAAAGGGGATTTGGCAAACTTGCCCATCGCACATCCTCTGCAAGCATCAAAGTGATAAGTACTGAAATCTGGCACACTTGTAGTGATCTCCCACAAGGTCCTCAAGGCTCCATGATACATATGTCCCTTCCTGCGGTGCCAAATCTCACACAGCTTAGAACTGCTAGCTCTGCTGTCGGTACTACTGCTCAATGCCAAAAGGGACTGGAATGCAAACTTGTACACCTTTGCATGGCGTACACCTATCACTCTAGCTGAATCAGCTGGAGTGCCCCTGGGATACATCAACACCTATCCTTTCCTAAACAGTACCTCATATCCTCTGTCCTCCAAAGCTGAGACGGATATGAGGTTCTTCCTCTTCTGTGGCACATAAAGAACATCTGACACCTTCAAGGGAGGTTTGGACTCCCTCTGAAATGTCAGTGTCCCCACACCGACTGCTCTAACAACTCTGTCATCACCGAGTACTACCTCTATATCAGTGCCACTCTCTGAAAGCTCTGAGAAGTACTCACGGACTCCTGTCATGTGACGTGAAGCCCCACTGTCCACATACCAGATACTCGAAGATGCTCCGTCAATCGAGGGAAAAGCATGCTCCCTCTGAATTTGTGTGGCATGTGATCCTGCACTAGAGGACTCATACACAGTGAACCCAAACTCCCGGTCAAAACGAACTGCAAAGTCCTCAACCTCTGCTGAAGCTGCCACGCTCTGGTTCTTCCCCTTCTTCTTCTTCTTCTCTAGACACACAACTGCATAGTGTCCCATCTTTTGACAATTCTAACACTTCACCTTGGAATAGTCCTTCTGTGTGCTACCCTGTTTACCTTTACCTTTGCTTTTGCCCCCACCATTGCTTGTGGAAGCCTACTTCTTCCCTTTGCCTTTCTTGCCTCTTGCCGACAGTGCTACATCCTCATCCTGCTCAACTGGCTTGGCTGCCCCCAAGCTGACCTTTCTTGATCTCTGTTTGAATGCAATCATCCCAAAACCTCTCCCATGTGGGAAGGGTCTCACGTGCACAAACCCCATCAGCAAAGTTCATCCATGAACGGGGGAGGCCATTCACTGCAATCCACACCAACTCAGTGGGTGGAATGTCCTCTCCAACTGCTGCCAACTCATCTCTCACATTAGTAATCTTTGTGAGATATCTAGCTGCACTATCATTACCCATCTTAATGGTCTTCAGTTTCTCCTTCATGACCATTTTCCGGTTCTCATTGGTACTCTAGAGATTGGACAATGCTGTCCACATCTCATGGGCATTTCTCTTTCCTCTCACATGAGTAATGCAATGGTCTTTGACTCCGTCTAAAATCAGTCTCTTATCCTTGTTGTTCTTTTTATTATACTCAGCCAATTGAGTAGCATCAGTAGGCACAACAACAGGGTTCTGTGTGGTATGCACCATGATGTCCCAGACTTCTGCCCCTCAAAGATATTCCGCATTCTCTCCTTCCAAACGTTGTAATTTGTATGCCCATCCAACCTATCCTCCACCCTCAATCCCAATGACATTCTGCTGTCCTAAAATTGAAAAATAGCACTGTTGTAGTAAAGATAAAACTGCTGTTTGTGAAAAATCAGCTTGCTGGAATTTTCTGAGTGAAAAATCAGCAGGCTGTAATTTTCCTCCTTGCTGTCCCAAACTGCACTTCAGCACTCAAGCTCTGATACCATGTAAAAATTTCTCATTTCCCACCCCAGTTTTCAGTTTCACCTTATTTCTCCAAAATAGTTAAATGCCCTTTCCCATATCCATACATTCAACAACTGAAAAATAAATTTTGCTGAAAACACAAATTCTGGAAATTTTACAGAACGCTGGAAAATGCAGAAATAAAAAATCAGCATGTACAAACAGCCATTTAACACATTTAAACACAACAATTTTTTGTCAAGGTGACCCTGGAAAAACCCCCTACAACTCTTGGGGAAAACCAGTTCGAGAGCTCCTCCTTATTTATGAAAAATGCTTTTTACAGTGAGAAATATTCAGCAAAAAATCAACAAGCAAACTTTTACAACTTATCTCGTTTTCTGTGCCTCACAGCCAACTGGAAAAACTTGCAAATAGCAAAATCTGAACAGCAATAAATGTTGTACGACCTCCTCGATTTCTGTGCCAATTTTCAGCCTTAAATTCTGCTATACAATCTGCTTAGAAAATTGTGCAAGCTGCCATAAATTCTGTTGTACAATTTCCTCGATCTCTGTGCCGAAAACTATTGTATGGACTCCTTGAAAATCGTGCCAACAAACTCAGATTTCTGCTCCTCGATTTTTGTGCAAACGGCTGTACGGCCTCCTTGAAAATCGTGCCCAAAAATCTACCTTTCACTGTATGCTAACTCAGTTGTACGGACTTGTTGGAATGCTGCCTTCGAATGTGTGCCAATGCGCTGCCTCCTTCTCCTCCCTGTCCAGAAATCTCCCTTGCTCTCTTGCTCTCCTCTCAATCTGCTCATGAAAGAATGAATGACCTTTTCCTCCTTTTCCTCCTTTAATCTAACCTTAAGTGACTTTTGGGTGATCCCTAAATCCAATGGCTGAAATAGATTGAGATCTAGGGCTGAGATTAAATGCTCATTTAAATCTCATTTTCTATTTTTTAATTCACACCACTTTAATAAAGACTCACTTAGTCATTTATTTCCAAAGTCACTTTTCCTTTCTAATTTTACATTGACTTTATTAAAGTCACTTTAAAATTAGACTTTAGTAACTTTATCACTTAAAGTCACTTTTAAATTAGATTTGACTTCATAAAAATTATAAAGTCACTTTAGGAGAAAAATTAAATTCTTTTGGACACTTTTCCCTAGGCTAAAGATCAAAGCCTTAGGGAACCACCTGTCCTCTGGTACCAAATTTCAACAGCCAGTCCTGTGTCCGTCTTCTCTGTGCTTGGTTATAAACTTCCGCCGATGAAATCCTGACGGAAAATATGATCTGTTTGTAAGGGGATATTTGGTCCAACCATGAACCTGTGTCGACACGGGGAAACCCCATGCCTATACTCAGTCTCCTGCTATGTGTGTTCAAGCTCATCCAACTAGTAGAAATAGAGAAGGGGAAAATCTAAATGAGCAAACCTATGTCAAAGGTCTTACATGCTTCTCTAAATGAACAACCTCTTCTGCTCTCAATAAGTCGGGATCCCTCTTCCACCCCAAAAATAAATAAGTGCCTATGCACAATCCTCTTTAAAAAAAAATACAAAATCTAAAGAAGAGAAAGGCTTCCAGCGCAGAGAGGTGAAGCATGCAACTCCACTGGGGTACTGACCAGGCTCGCTGGCAATGGAGCAATGCATGTGTTCTTGCGTGACTCCGCCGGGGTACTATCCAAGCCTGCTCGCAGTGGAGCAACACCAGAGATGAAAACTTATACTCTGAAATTTTAAACTCGTGAGCCAAACTACCCTTCCCGATTTTGAAACACTGTGATCAAGCTGAAACTTGTTGTTGTGTTTGACTGAGTTGGAAAAAGGTGAACCATGTCTGTCCATGGGGTAAGTGGGGAAGCTGAAGTAACCCGCACAACGATTCAATACTCCCTGATGGACCAAGGCCCTGTGCTGTCAATGGACCAAAACAGAGAAGCTGGTATTCAACTAGTGTGTCACCAAGTGTTGTAGCAGCTGCAACACCCTCCAAAATTTTGGCCTGCATCCAATTTCAAAGCCTTCCTTGGTTTTTTCCTTGATGTTTGCAAACACTCGAGCTCATCCCATGAGCTTGTGTCGAGTCTTTACACCCTCCTCGCTTGACCATTCACCGGACATCTTTTAGTATGTTGGTCACAATGTCATGCTTGCAATCATGTTCTGGCTATGTTCATGGTCTGTCTTCGTGTGTACAAGTTGTATTCGCTATGTAAGCATCTGTCGCACTCACACACGAAGTTGTATGCAATGTCACGCAAGTGTCGTCGCGGTCGTTCAACGATCTATCTCAAGTGTCACACTTGTCGCTTGCACCTGTTGGTCAGTCACACTGAGCATATGTTGTCTTGTTGGTTCGAGGTGTCTTGTCGTCGAGTTGTGTTGAGTGTGTGTTCGCAAGGTCATGCATACACAAGTTCATTCACTCATACACTTAGTTATTTTGTTGAAGATCTGTCGGCCGAACCACCCTCCAATAGTCGAACCTCCACTGAGTTGCACTCACCGTCTCAGCGCTCAGTGATCATGTACTGCTGCCCAGAATTGCGCAGAGCTTGATGCTGCCTTCCAAGTAGTTTGCACTGCGCAACCCTGGAATTAACCCGACTGACTGTCTCCCAAAACAGTGCAGAAGTTGCTTAACAAGCCATCTCAATCTGTGTTTCCCGCAAGCAAATCTATCAAGCTTCCTGTTGGTCAACTGAAGAGTTTGACTGAGCAGTGACCCTGGGCTTCACTCCTCCAAAAAATTGCGCAAAAGCTTCCAGCATGCCTACCTTCGTTGACTGAAGAAATTGCGCAGACATGATGGACAAGCACCCGGTGCCTGTCACTGCACTGTCCTCGAAATTTGCGTAGTTCTGTGAGCTAGTCCCCCTGTCAGCCGACCTACTATTGCTCCTGAAAACTGTGCAGTTTTCTTGGGCTATCCTCTAGCTACCTGACACCCTGCTCACCCCAGAAACTACGCAGAAATGTCTTGTAGGCTAGCCTCCCAGTTCTGCATAGTTTTGGCTAGCAAGCTCCCATAGCCCGGTGCTAGCCTCCCCGGAGAATCTGCGCAGTTTTCACTGCCAGTGTCCTCCCTGCTACCTGCATTGCCTCCCTAGAAAATTTGCGCAGTTCTGCCCTCCAACCAAGCCAAACGCCACAAATGGTCAATGTTGTTTCGGACTACTCATCTTAGCGTCCCAGTGACCTCTGCGCAATTTTCCATGACAATGCTCCGTAGCCTGCATCTCGGCCTGAAATGTGCTATGTGTAGTTTCAGAGCTTTGTCCTCTCTCCCGATTACCTGCACCTGGAAACGAAAGATGATGCATCATGGTAGACTAGGAGATTTCTGAATTTGATGTTGTCTTGTCATGAGTGATTGCAGATACAGGTACATGGATGAGACATGGCGCGACAACGAACGGGATGAACAAGGAGCATAGGCTAGAAGACTTGTTCGTGAACGGATGAACACATGAAGCATGCCAAGTACCAACGAAGTGGATCCATGCACGTGCAACATCAAGCAAACACCAAGACCATCGAAGACTCTGCACACCTTTCCATGCAGAGATGAAGCTATGATACACCAAGAGCACACTCATCACTTAGCAGCACTACAGCTCGACATGGACACCACCATCAGCATGAACATACTAGCACTGTCGTGTCGAGTCATGTCATGAGTCATCTTGGCCACATCACTATTGTGGGCCATACTGTTGTAATCAATGTAATGTAACGTGGAAGTCCAAGAGACCCACATGTAAAGTTGAAGAGTCATGTAAGTCAAACAGTCATGAGGGAAGTCAAACAGTCACAAGGGTCAGTTTCACCCTTGGCTATATATACCCCTCATTTGTACATGCAAAGGACTTTTTACCTTGGCTCCTCCCACATAGCCTTGAGAGTCTGTAGTCTTTTCTTTGAGGAGCGAGCAGTGGCTCCAATGCCCCGTTATCGAGGTTAGTGATGTAATGGTGTACAAATGTGTCTTGGAACTTTCGCTTAATTCAGAACCATGTTAACAGGCCAGCATGTTTTCACACATGTATTCTATTCGTTTGTAAGACTATTCTTTGGATGCTTGTAATGCATGTTGCTTTAACCTGTATTAAAACAGTTGAACTATTTCGGTTGTTTTAGTACATATGCTATTGGAAATGTGTTGTATCAGTTGTTAATGTTGTCTCGCCCGTGTGGACTATTTCGCTAGACACTCAAGAAATTCATTCTCATAAACTTGTTATAACAACCGTCGCACCTGTGTAGACTATTCCGTTGGGTGTTGTATGTGTTATTTGTTCACTGTGTGTATAGTACTGCCGCATCCGTGTGGACTACTCCGCCGGAAGTTGCGCATGTCCCGCTGTGTTGTGTGTTTCTAACAAAATTGGGACTATTCCCTTTTGACTTGAGACTCACTCTCACCCTCTCCCTCTGGAGTGAAAGAACCTTGACACAAGTGACACTAAGCACTCACCACGCACACAAACCTCATTGTTCGAAGACAAAGCAAACCACTCTCATGTGCTGACAAGCAAGAGCTAAGGAAAATCTTTAAGATAATGGCAATCGGGCCATCATACCAGATGGGACTCCTACACCAGACGGTTTGAGGTCTAGTTGGGACTTCATACCAGGGAGATCCCCTGAATGTTGGTGGGTCCAACACCGTCAACACCAACGAAATATCATGCTCTTGTCAGGGAAGGCCTCGTGGTACAATCATATGAAATACCTCCTTGATCATGGATCCTATCCAAACCAACTTAAAGCCCGAGAAAAGAAAGCCTAATATCTGCTCAATACTAATTGATTAACAAAATCTTGTTTAGGAGAAATGTTGATGGAGCTTTGATACAATGTTTAGAGAAAAAAATGTAGATGTAGTTCAGAAAGATACGCATGATGCTCCCACCAGAAGACATTTGGCTGAGGAGGAAATGACAAAAAGGATCTTGAGAGGCAACTAGTATTGACTTACATTGTTTAAGGATGCTCACTCATATGCAAGGAAATGAAAAACATGCTAGTCTAGAGCCAAAACATAGAAAATTCCCTTTGTACCTTTGCTTTCGATGTAAATCAATGAACCTTTCTAGTAATAGGGGTTGGATGTAATAAGATAAATAAACCCTCACTCTTATAACCAACATAAACACATCCTAATCGACACAAGTTACTTCATATGTTGGATTGAAGCCATTCTTCTCATGTAGGTCAGTGAAATGATAGTGCTCTAATTCCTTGAGCAAGCATTATCACTAGATTTGGAAAGCCCTCAATAATTAAGCTTGATAACACATCTTATTTCTCATATTACCCACTTGTTTGGATTTGCAATAGAAAACGGATCTTCAAATACCCACCAATTACTATCCTTGAGGAAATGGAGTGGCAAAGTTGTCTAATAAGAAAATCTGAATTCTCAAAAGGATTGTGGTTGACCACAAAAGAAACTGGCATTATGTCATCTTCAATGTTCTATGGGATAACAGGGTAACTCCTAAGATGACATTAGGTGCTTCTCCATTTTACCTAGTCTACAACCAAGAAGCTATCATGAAGGAAAATTGGAGGTATAAAATGGGCCTCCTAAGAAAAATAATAAAATCTGAGTTAAGAAATATTAAAGGAAAAGAAAGAAAGCTATTTTTTTAATTGTATTTTTGACTTATCTCCATATAGGTTTATTCAATGTCAAGTGTAAGCAATTGTAGGATGCGGAATTGAATTATGCATCCAAGGAATACCCACTTAGCATACTTTAGATAGACCCACAATGAGATAAATTGAAAAAACATGTTTGTTTTTAGAAACACATTTTTCATGTATCATTTGAGTAGATCCACATTGAGATAAATTGAAAATGTGTTTCTTGAAATAAACAAGTTTTTTTCATGTATTCTCAATTTATCTTGGTGTGGGTCTACTCAAATGTATGGAAAATATACACTTGGCATTGGAGTAAACCTATAAGGAGATAAATCGAAATTATGATTAAAAGAATAGTTTTCCTTCCAAAAATACTTACCCCTGGTGATAACATTATCATCTTGAATCATATTGGTTCTTTTAAAGTTGATTTTAATAGTACATTTTTGTTTTGAGGCCCACTTTTTACCTCAAAATTTCCCTAATGCCTACATTCCTACCTATCTTTTCTCTTCCTCCAATTAGCACAATCTTTTCAAAACATTGCTTCATCACCCACGCAAAGCCAAATTAAGATGTTGCTTGAACTTGAGGAAGAGAGTGATAAGGCATGTTGTAACCCTCAGAGACAGTTCCTGGCTGTGGGGAACTAGTGCCCAGGACTGTAATATTCCATATCAGGAATATACCCCAAACACAAGCAAACTCCAACTAGAGATGGACTGGGAGGGCATTTACCAGATATGTCACCTCTAAAAAGAGGATGAGATCCGGAGGCTACCTGGCCCTTTCCAGACTCTGTCTAAGAGTATAATAGAAACACACAAGTGGTATAATAACTGAGAATGCTCACAGAGATACAAGTAACAATGATACTATATATATCAAATAAACCATAAACAGATACACAAGAAATGCAGAGAGAATGCTAAGCCATTTTATTATACTGAGTAATAAAATGAGTACAGGAGGTGATCAGGAAGATGGCACCTCTACTTGCACAAGGCAAGTGAAGAAATACACTTAGAATAGCAAAGGAATGGCCCCTCTCTGATCTGCGTCCAAGCTGCTGGGAAAACTATTGCGCTGCTGCTGCTGCTAGAAATCAAACGAGGATTTGGGATTGCTCCCCTCCTCAGAAAAAGCTGAAACTTTGGAATCAGACTCTACTCAAGAAACCCAGAAAAACCCAGGAAGCTTTCTTGGAATGGTCGACCCCCGAAAATCACCCCCTTGGGGTTCTGCGCAGTTCCTCACTGCTCTGCGCTGCCACTGAATAGAACCCTTCGAAACTCAGCCCAGAACTCTGCCAAACTCCTCCAATATGCAAGAGCTAATCTCTTGCTCAATCCCTCGGCTCAAATCCTCCACAAACCCTCAATCCAGACTGCTCCCCAAAAGAACTGTGTCCCTCTCCCAGTGCTGCACAGTCCTCCAGAACACTGATAAAACCACTGCTGAAATGCTGAAGATACTGCTGCCGAGATACCAACGAAAATACCTTGCCCGAGCAGGCACTCGAAGTCCCCTGGGGCTAAGGGTGAGATCTCTGAACGGAGACACTCAATGCACTAAACAGTGTTGCAGACTAGCTAAACAGCCAGCGTGCTCTAAAGCCAAAACGACTATCACAAATGCACATAACTGAATGATCCAAAATGAGGGGGCTCCTCTCTATTTTATAGCCTCTGTCTCTCACAATCCCTAGGCTCACCTCCCCCTGCATGCTTCTCCTCTTGCCACGTGTTCTTCTCTCCTGTGCAGTCTCTCCATGTGTCTGCGGGGGCTCCATTTCTGCGTCCCCCTTTGGCCCCCTTGGCTCCCCTTTAAGTCACAACATTGTGCTACCTAGGAAGTGACTTTTTATTCTAAAGTGAGTTATGTCCCCCTTCCTCACTTTTTATTTACAAATAACTATAGAAAGCAAAAATTCAACAAAATCAAATATTCCAATTAGCCATGGCTAATTAGGAATATTACAAGGACATATAAAGATCAACAAAACTTTTTAGAAATTGTGGTCAGAGGGACAAACCATGAATTCTGCAATGAATTACCTAATTCAAGAAACCTAGTCTTTGAACTAGAATGGCGAAAAACAATGAGTGTTGCAAAGCCTTAAATTAAAGATGTGTAGAAGAAAATAAAGGAGACAAGGATTTGGCACAGGCAATTAAGAATTTGTACTTCAACGCTGTAGAGAGAATAGTGAATAGAGAAGGAAAATGTGAATGAGTTTTTGGAATGTGGAGCACTCATTAAGGGTTTCAAGCTTAAAACACATGAGTACAAAAGTAAATTCATGAGTTTAAATTCGAACATCTCACTACATCATACACCACTCCAAAGAGGCAAAAACAGAAATAGAATCACATACATATAAAAGAAAAAAATGTTTGCAACGATACCCACTGCTGGAATCAAACTGACTTTTATTACTGATTTCATGAGAGATTTCCATTGCAGTGTCTTCATGAAAAACTCCAGATTTCCCCAGACTTTGAACCACCGAACCCTTACAAAATGTCACTTTCAGATTTTTATTTCCCCCCTCAGCCTAACTAGCTAACTGTCAACTGAGTTCTGAAAACAAATTTGGGCACAGTTATAATCACAGTTTCTCCGTTCCCTCCTTTTTTAAAGTTTACAAATAAACACACACACACACACATATAATATTTATTTTTCTCTTTCATATAATGGTTTTAATAATTGTAGATAATACATATGTAAAAACATCATATTTAGCCCAAATGAAGTCTCATCTTCTAAAATTTGAACATCACACTAAAAGAAACATGTGGCCCATATGCATAATAATAAAATTATTAATGGATGAGTGGCCCCGTGACCCTCCTTATGGACATATCCGAGAAAGGTGGTTTCATAAAATTCCAAAACCGCCTCATGGATCACACTTAGCGGTTTCTAGAAACAAGGATGAGTGGTGTCAGAACAACTATGGACCATTGATTTGTTTGAGGATACTGCTTACGGGACCACTGCTTTTCATAAGTATCATGTACTTCGTGTTGTTGGGACTCCATTGATTTGAGCACCATCACCATGAGCCATCGATCTGTAATACTGAACGCTACTGACCATTGACCTTGGTATTCAAAGAATTATTCGTACGAGTTAATAAAGAGCACCCATGTTCTGGATATAATTATTTTCTGTGGCTGAAAGATTTGTTTGACTCAGAGAATGAAGCTTCTTTAGCATGCAAAACTAAAGAAATTGTGGGAGCAATCAAACACTGAACATTTATTTCCAAAACCTGGCTAATACTCCTTGGTACCTCCACTGAGAGATGAAACTCTTCCTTGATAACAATCTGGCAGCATGCTCCCTACAAGAAGACCGCCTTTTTCTCTTGATAACATTACGAAAGGATATTTTACCAGTTTTTAAGATCTGTTATAAGTCCATCAATATATGCAGGAGACATTGTTGAATTTGCAACTTCTTTTGAACCCCCTGTGTTGACTTGCAGCCATCAAACTGCTCTTGCAAATCACATATGACTTGATTTGCATTCTTAAGTTGTGATCGCATATACTCAGCATCTTCAATTGAAGTTGCAGCTTTGGTTTTTTTTATTCAAACAACTCAGAATTCAAGTCCTTGACAATGTTGCCAAGCAAACCAATCTTCTTAGCTTGCATAGTGGATGTGAACTGACTATCTTTCATCAACTCCCCTAGCCTTACTCGGAAGTCATATTTGTTTCTCTGTTATGGAAAAATTCCAACTGAATTTTTACATTTTGAAAACCCTTCATCACAGTCCTGAACTCTGCAGCATAATGCATGGTCTCCCTTAAAGCTGATTTTGCATCCTATTTAATATTTGCTAATAGAGTTTACAGTTCATCGAATGAATTTCACAGAGATAACATTTCAATGGTTTCGTCCTTCAGGCTACCTTTTCTTGGTGCTTTACATGGGCACTACCTTTGATGAAGTATAATAGTTGTTGAATGATAGACCTTGGTGCTTCAACTTGGAGATTTTACGAGGCAGCATACAATTTAAAAAACTTAGCATTGTTTTTTGAAACATTTCATGGGTTTGTTTCAAGGAGTTTTTATTCTCTCCAACTGGCAAAATTTGAGCTACAACATCTGGCTCCAACTGGGGACAACACTTTGCCTACAAAGTGCTAAGAACTGTAGACCAGTGGCCTTCTGTTGGGCATGGAGTCAAACCAAAACTGCTTCCTGAAAATTGAAATCTCCCTGTAGATTTATTTCCCGAATTGTCACTCTATTTAAAAGAGTAAACCAAAATTAAAACTACTAGAATTTGCAAACTGAAAAAAGAAATGCTCAATTATTGAGCTTATTTATTTACGTTGCTCAATTGCTCAGGTATACGCACACTTCCAAAGCAACCACGTGAGTAAAATTGTAAAAGAAATGTGCCATGTCCCTTCCCAAATACATTTGTAACAAGTTTATCTCTACACAATTTTGCTCATTTTTTCCAAGGAAAAGGACCCAGCAGTTTCGACTTAGGGACTTAGGAGAAATTTCGGCCATATTAGATTGCTAGTGGAAGATGGGGGTCACCCACGTGGGAATTCGAACTAGGCCATTCGAATGGCTTGGAGGGAATTCAAATAGCTGATTGGAGAGGCCCACATGAGGCAAAGGAAGGCCCACGAAGTCATAAGGAGAAGGAGGCTCTCACTTGGTCATTCATTCACTCTTGTACATTGAATTTACTTGATTGTTTGCTCAAGCAACTTAGCCGAGTCAACTGGTTGTTCAGCCACGAATCTCTCAAGCGGGAGATTCAACCTTACCTTCAAGGGACTTCAAGTGCAACCCTAGAAAGGCAATTCCACAACATTTTTTAGGAGTTTCGGGGAGTATCTACAACACAGTCACTCAACTATATTTAGGGAGTGCGTATTTCTGGGCCAGCAATGAAAAAACGCAGAGGGAGATAGAGCCACCTTGGGTCAGCCATTAACCAGAGGAGCCAAGGAATCTAAAGGACATTATTGGGCCAGCATTCAGGAAGAGTTTTGGGGTCAGAGAAGGCAGCAAACTAGCAGTTCGAATTCCAAGCTTGGAGGAGAGAGCAAAGGTTCAGTTTAGAAAATTCGTGGGTCTTGAGGGGAAGAGCTACAGCCCAGAAACTCATCCGGGAAGGAAGGCCATTTGTAGGAGGGATCATCTCAGAGTTTTGGGGCACATTTCAGGAGGATTAACAGCCTCATTCCAGCAGGCTGAGTTTTGCGGTTGTCGCTGAGGTTGGGCTCCTTGGGGGTTGAATTTCAGAAGTTTGAACCAGTTCAAACCCTTCATGGGTTTTTCTGGGTTTAGGCCAAGGGGCAAGGAGCTGAAATATCAAAATTTTCTGAGCATGGGAAGCAGTGATTCCAGCCCTTCGAAATTAACAAACAATGTAGTTTCTTGGCAGTGCAGTTCAGCTTGGTACAGCAATTGAGGCAGCCTTCAGTTCAACATTTGCTCACCTGCCCAGGGGCACCATTCTATTTTGCTATTGTATTTTCCCTTGAAGAAGTAATAAACTAGCTCAGCAGTTCTCTATTTCCAGCGTTTTCATGGGTGCTTGATATCTATTTCGATTTTCTGATTGCTGGATTGTTTGCATGCTTTGTATATCACTTAAATTCCTATTTAGGAACATTACAATGGTATTAGATCCTAGGTCTTGCCTCAGTTGTGGGGATTTTCTCCTATGAGAGAAGACGACCAAAAGAACATCACATACAGGGGGCAGAGGTACCGGAGCAGAGAAAGAGAGTTGGAAATCACTCTAGACATGGAGGACATGGGGAAAGAAGTGGTAGCAGAGGAAGATATGGTAGAGCCCAAAAGCAGGGAGGAGATGGCTTTTGACAACCTCTTGAAGGCTTTGAAAGATTTAGCGAAGGGCCAAAAAGAGATCCTGGAAGAGATAAAAATGTAGAATAGAGAGAGAACCACCCCAAGAGGATTCTTATTTGGGGAAACTTCTGGAGCCTCCCAACAATTCGATCACCCTTCATTAGTAGCACAACCCCCATCAGTGAGTGGGTGTTAATTTTTGGGTATGTTCTATGCTAGAGCAATTTATTTAAATTTTCACAGTTAGCAATCACATCAACATTACGATAAACTGCAGATAGAACATAAATATAAAACGTAGAAGACAAGCCAACACGAGAGGACACAAGATATGGCGTGAGCCAGGGACAAACCCCACAATGTGTGGGGAAACCCTTTGATCAAATCTTCTTTTATCTTCAAAGTTCAGCAGAGAAAGAGAGAGAGAGTACATCAACAGAAGTCAACACATTGACTTATCTAGATCTAGCATAGATCATTTCATAAAATGATGAGATCAGTTGAAGACATTTTGCTTCAACTGATTCTCAAGGTGACGGCTTCACCTATCGTAGTGCTGCATCTTGGTCCACTTGCTGCACCACTGCATATGCTGCACTAACCATGATTATCATCATGCTACCCTTCATGTTCATTGATCATGCTACTGTCCATGCTCCATGTCATTATGCACCTATGTTGCCCATCATGCTCATAACTCATGTTGTTGAGATTGTGTCCTTTCACTAGTCTGCCAAGGATCTCTTGACCATCATCAAAACCTGTTTCGATATCAAAGTTATGACAGGACTTCTAACATAATCTTTGTTGAGCCGAGAGAATTAGATCTTCCACAGTTGTTCATTGTGTTTGGGCTGCTACAGGGATGCATCAATCAAGATCACCATCAAACCGAGACTAAGATTGTACGATGCTAAAGAATAGAGACATCTTTTATGCCATGGTTGTCCATCCATCCAGGGTTCTTTCAATTCCATCTACACGAGATAAAGGTTGACTGCACCTAATAATCATTTAAGGTGCACTCGATGCCTTTAGACCCCAAGGTGCCCTAATACAATTACGAATCTATTTCTTTTACATATGCAAGAATTCCAAAGAGAAGATGTAAGGTCTGTTCCTACCAAGATGTAAAGTTTGTTCCTTCCTTGCGGATCCCTGCACCTGTACTTTACGAAAGACTCAGAGAGATCTGTTCCTCTCTTTATGTGAGGTAGTGACCCTCCTATATAGCGTACACCTGCACCTAACATTCATGCGGAATCTCAGAGAGGAATGCAAGTTCTTCTTATTGTCTATGTAAACATGGCTCCTTTTACTGCGGATTGACCAAACCAGTGTCAGTCAGGCTAAATACGAGTAGATGGGAGGTCCTTCGACTGGTACTCATGTTTCAGAATACGGCCTTTTTCGTTACGCTTGGGACGGCAGTTGTTCATGTCAAGCCGCCTAACAGTGGAAGAACTTCGCAAGTTCGAGTCCCCATCTCTTCTGTTGTCATCCAAACTGTGCTTAGGTTTGCCCTTGCCCTTGGTGGCGCCCGGCCCCGATTTCTTCTTCTCTTTCACCATTGCTATTGCTCAAGAAAGAGAATTCTTTGGGGTAGCTTCTTCTCCTCTAAAATCCAAAACCTCGGTTATTCAGGTACACTCCAAAATAGATTTGCAACTCCTATTCCTATGAATTGAATTTACGAGGACGCTGGAAAATACATGACAGCACTATATATCTGTATGAACAGCGTATTAATACTTCTAAGGTCAGCGTGTTAATATCAGCCTGAACAGCGTATTAATACTTCTATGGTCAGCGTGTTAATATCTGCATGAACAACGTGCAGGTTGTTTCTGGACAACGTTCCCTTGACTGTGTTAATAACTTCATTGACTGCGTTGAAAACCAATGTATAATATCCACAGCGTATCCATTATGAACAACGTAACGGTGAACAGATCATGACTGCGTTGGATGAGTCTTCATTGACTACATTGAATATCTCCCATGACTGTGTATAAGGTCTTCCATTCCAGCGTATGAGATATCTCCATTTGACAACGTGTAGGTGTCTCTATTTGCTGCATAGATCGACCTGCGGCTAGGGCATCACCATAAGGCCAACGTATCTTTTGGTTCTCTCCTTCCAAAAAACCCAGACGTGGAGAGGAGATCACCTCAAGGATACATCTGTGAAATGACTTCAAGTCCTCACCTATTTATACTAAAATGAGGATGATGAATAGTCACGTCTATTGGGCTTATGAGCCTACCTATGTTGTTGGTCAGCTAGATAATAAATCCTTAATCAAAATAAATTCATATCTCCATAAATACTTATCGGAATCGGATGATCTTTGGATCAATCCTACACCTCTCGACGAGAGGGATCCAATAAAAATATCAGCTTCCATAAATGAACTGATCCACATGGAGTTTGGCCCTAGTTGCCAATTTAACACTCCCTCTCAACTAGGGAGAACTCCATCCGCTGATCCATATGTACGACTGTATTATCTCTGCCATTAGTGCCTTGCACTACTCTGCCTAGCTCTGCTGGCTCTGCTCAGCTCTGCTGGCTTTGCTCTGCTCTGCTCAGCTCTGCTGGCTCGGCTCTGCTCTGCTCAGTGCTGCTGGCTCTGCTAGCTCTACTGGCTCTGCTCTGCTCAACTCAGCTCTGCTAGGTTTGCTCTGCTGGCTCTGCTCTGCTCTGCTCATCTCCACTGAACTATGAAGAAGAAGAATTGATCGAGAATGAGTCATATCATTCTACACTGACCTGAAGTCAGTCTCAGAGTGCATACCACTAGTCCCAGACCAGTCTCAACTGACTCGAAGTCAGCTTCATAGTAAGTACCACTCCTACCACTGGTCCCAGACCAGTATCGCAGTCTCAGAGAGTGTACCACTGGTCCCAGACCAATCTCGACCGACCCGAAGTCAGCGTCATAGTATGTACCACTTTCACTGGTCCCAGACCAGTACTGCACTGACATGAAGTCAGTCTCGGAGTATGTACCACTGGTCCCAGACCAGTCTCAGCCGACCCGAAGTCAGTGTCATAGCATGTACAACTCCTACCACTGGTCCCAGACCAGTATCATTGATCCCAGATCAATGGAGGACATCCTAGCGTAGGGAGTACGATAGATACAACGATGCGTCCATCGGTACTACTATGGTCCCTAACTTCATTTCCCTGCTCATTGATCAGATGAGAGGTACTTCCCATGAGTCGCAGACTGCATGGGAGGATGCCTCGACAGGAGAACTTAATCAATCCTGTCCTCACAGGAGAACACATCAATCCTGCTACAATCGCCATGGAGAACACATCAATCCAGGCTACCATGGAGAACACATCAATCCAGGCCTCACAGGAGAACACATCAATCCTGCTACAATCGCCATGGAGAACACATCAATCCAGGCCTCACAGGAGAACACATCAATCCTGCTACAATCGCCATGGAGAACACATCAATCTAGGGCTCACAAGAGAACTAATCATCCTGCTACACAAGAGAGCGAATCATCTTGTCCCACAAGAGAGCGAATCATCTTGTCCCACAAGAGAGCGAATCATCTTGTTTCAGTGCGCACCACCAGGGGAGGGTGAGTCACCCTGTGGTCGTATGTTGCTCCAATAGAACTGCAAGCCCCCCAAAGCTCCTAGAGCTCAATGTATGCAGCATGCAGGACCCTTTTACAAAGGTCTCTCGACGACTCCAAGTCGTTCGGGAAAATCACAAATTTGATCTTTCCTCAGGGCTCTGTCCTGTACATCATCTCAGTGCGATGGAGCCTCCTTGATCATCGACTTACCATATCCCAGATAAGGCAGTATTTGATGTCTATCTGTTGGAGCAATTGTCGAATACGAGATTCCTCAATAATCGAATCCCACCTCTAGTTGTCATAGAGAAAAACAGCTCACTTAAGAGCTTCCGCAACCATGCAGCTTCATACGAGATCATACTCGTAGCCATGTATTCGATCTTGGCGATGCTTATAGCGACCGACTTCTGCTTCCTGCATTGAAGCAGAATCCAAAGAGAACCAACACTAAAAAGTGCTCTAGTGATCCTCCACACTGCCTGCCCATTCAGCGTTCGAATAATAATGCAATTTCATCTTTCCGGCAGTGTATCTCAATCCATGAGAGATTGTGCCCTGAAGATATCTCAGAAGATTCTTGGCACCAATCCAGTGAGGCTCAAATATGAGCTCATCATGCTAACTGCATCCCATATGTCCAGATGGAGGTTCTCCAAGTACATCAATGTGAATAAGTTTATGAAACTCAAAGGCATTTCCCAAATCTGGTCCGACATCATTACCATATAACTTCTGAAAGTTAAGATCCTCAAGGCAGTCACAAGCTTGCAGCTTATCTTCTCACATTCAGAATTCAACTCCCTCTGTCTCCTATAAATGAGAGGGTCTGCACCTGTCAGACATAGGTGCCGGTACGAGAGGTTTATCATCCAAGACCTTCGAGTAATGGTTTGGATCGGTTTCACTCCTAGTGAATCTCAGCTGCATTAGACAGCTATCAATCCTCTCATACTATGCCCGAGGTGTTTTTCTTCAAGCCATAGAGGGCTTTCTTCCATCAAACTCCTCGGGTTGTTCCAAACCTGTGAACCTGTTGCATAAGGGGAAAGGTCCCCTTATAATATTTTCCTTCGGTACATTTCAGACATGTACCTTCATGCTTCCTTTTGAATTCAGGCATCCTAGTCACCATTTGACTCACAGACCTCTAGAGCTGAGTCAATGGACATGGTCCCCAGTGGACTTCCTGCAACTTGATACAACCCTGAACTCAAAAACATCTTTAAAAGATCTATTTTCAAACACGTACCTTTCCATCGATAAGTGCCACCCTGCAACCTTTGACTTCCATTTCCGAGATGGACATCAGGTTCGATCAGGTACATAAAAGAGATTTTGGGGTTCCTTGCTTTCGTGGAAGAGTCGACCATTTCCTTGATGACCTGCATTACCAATCATTCTTTTGATCATTGAAGATGTCCCAGGAATGATTATTATCTTCATCAAGAGATGTGTCTCTGCCATTCGAACACTCCTTCGCATAACGGCCAAACTTATTTCAACAAGGCATCCGCCTTTCCTTCCACCCATATATCCGAGCTTCCCAATGAAGTGATCTTAAGATGGACCATCATAATCTTCCGTTGCGCCATTCTGATAACATTCTCTGCTTTGACTTCACCCTAGGTGAATTATGAGGAACCCATTGATCCTTCTGTCTTGTCCAACTGTCTTCGGTGATTTCTCTTTCACTCTTGTTTGGGCATTGTCTTCACCTTAGCTCTGATACCATGTTAATTTTTGGGTGTGTTCTATGCTAGAGCAATTTATTTAAATTTTCACAGTTAGCAATCACATCAACATTACGATAAACTGCAGATAGAACATAAATATAAAACGCGGAAGACAAGCCAACACAAGAGGACACAAGATATGGCGTGAGCCAGGGACAAACCCCACAATGTGTGGGGAAACCCTTTGATCAAATCTTTTTTATCTTCAAAGTTCAGCAGAGAAAGAGAGAGAGAGTACATCAACAGAAGTCAACACATTGACTTATCTAGATCTAGCATAGATCATTTCATAAAATGATGAGATCAGTTGAAGACATTTTGCTTCAACTGATTCTCAAGGTGACGGCTTCACCTATCGTAGTGCTGCATCTTGGTCCACTTGCTGCACCACTGCATATGCTGCACTAACCATGATTATCATCATGCTGCCCTTCATGTTCATTGATCATGTTGTTGTCCATGCTCCATGTCATTATGCACCTATGTTGCCCATCATGCTCATAACTCATGTTGTTGAGACTGTGTCCTTTCACTAGTCTGCCAAGGATCTCTTGACCATCATCAAAACCTGTTTCGATATCAAAGTTATGACAGGACTTCTAACATAATCTTTGTTGAGCCGAGAGAATTAGATCTTCCACAGTTGTTCATTGTGTTTGGGCTGCTACAGGGATGCATCAATCAAGATCACCATCAAACCGAGACTAAGATTGTACGATGCTAAAGAATAGAGACATCTTTTATGCCATGGTTGTCCATCCATCCAGGGTTCTTTCAATTCCATCTACACGAGATAAAGGTTGACTGCACCTAATAATCATTTAAGGTACACTCGATGCCTTTAGACCCCAAGGTGCCCTAATACAATTACGAATCTATTTCTTTTACATATGCAAGAATTCCAAAGAGAAGATGTAAGGTCTGTTCCTACCAAGATGTAAAGTATGTTCCTTCCTTGCGGATCCCTGCACCTGTACTTTACGAAAGACTCAGAGAGATCTGTTCCTCTCTTTATGCGAGGTAGTGACCCTCCTGTATAGCGTACACCTGCACCTAACATTCATGCGGAATTTCAGAGAGGAATGCAAGTTCTTCTTATTGTTTATGTAAACATGGCTCCTTTTACTGCGGATTGACCAAACCAGCGTCGGTCGGGCTAAATACGAGTAGATGGGAGGTCCTTCGACTGGTACTCATGTTTCAGAATACGGCCTTTTTCGTTACGCTTGGGACGGCAGTTGTTCATGTCAAGCCGCCTAACAGTGGAAGAACTTCGCAGGTTCGAGTCCCCATCTCTTCTGTTGTCATCCAAACTGTGCTTAGGTTTGCCCTTGCCCTTGGTGGCGCCCGGCCCCGATTTCTTCTTCTCTTTCACCATTGCTATTGCTCAAGAAAGAGAATTCTTTGGGGTAGCTTCTTCTCCTCTAAAATCCAAAACCTCGGTTATTTAGGTACACTCCAAAATAGATTTGCAGCTCCTATTCCTATGAATTGAATTTACGAGGACGCTGGAAAATACATGACAGCACTGTATATCTGTATGAACAGCGTATTAATACTTCTAAGGTCAGCGTGTTAATATCAGCCTGAACAGCGTATTAATACTTCTATGGTCAGCGTGTTAATATCTGCATGAACAACGTGCAGGTTGTTTCTGGACAACGTTCCCTTGACTGCGTTAATAACTTCATTGACTGTGTTGAAAACCAATGTATAATATCCACAGCGTATCCATTATGAACAACGTAACCGTGAACAGATCATGACTGTGTTGGATGAGTCTTCATTGACTACATTGAATATCTCCCATGACTGTGTATAAGGTCTTCCATTCCAGCGTATGAGATATCTCCATTTGACAACGTGTAGGTGTCTCTGTTTGCTGCATAGATCGACCTGCGGCTAGGGCATCACCATAAGGCCAGCGTATCTTTTGGTTCTCTCCTTCCAAAAACCCAGACGTGGAGAGGAGATCACCTCAAGGATACATGTGTGAAATGACTTCAAGTCCTCACCTATTTATACTAAAATGAGGATGATGAATAGTCACGTCTATTGGGCTTATGAGCCTACCTATGTTGTTGGTCGGCTAGATAATAAATCCTTAATCAAAATAAATTCATATCTCCATAAATACTTATCGGAATCGGATGATCTTTGGATCAATCCTACACCTCTCGACGAGAGGGATCCAATAAAAATATCAGCTGCCATAAATAAACTGATCCACATGGAGTTTGGCCCTAGTTGCCAATTTAACAGTGGGCAACTCAAGCCACACTGCCCTCTTTCGTACTTGTGGCACAGATCGAACCACCAGGGGGTGAATAACCCACACAGATGGGAGAAGACTTTGGAGAGTGGAAATCTATGGGTGCAAACTTCAGGGAAGCACTCTCTTTCAGAGATTTCTGCAAGCTCAAGCAAAATGAGAAGAGCAAGGGCTATGGAGGATAGGGCACACAGAGCTATGAGTTGCAAAGGACCATAGGGAGGATGTACTTCCCAACATTCAATGGCACTACCAAGTGCACTGCTAGGGCTTGGGTTGAGAAGATGGACACCTATTTCCAGCTCAACCAGATGATAGAGGTAGAAGCCATCAAGATGGCCACGTTGCACATGGAGGGGAAAGCCCATGACTGGTGGTTTCATGGTTTGGCCACCCTGGGGCATGCTAATGTGGCTTCATACAAGGATTTCACTAGGAGGTCAATGGAACGCTTTGACCAGAGGGATCTAGAGGCCCATTTTAGCGCGCTGACCCAACTGCACTAGACAGGCAACCCAGCGCAATATATTTCGGAGTTTCAGTGATGGTCCCAAACCTATCAGAGGCTCGGAGGGTATATACTTTCATAGAGGGCTTACTTGAGCCCCTGCATGGACTGGTGAAGTCACGAAGACCCTCCACGATGCAGGAGGCAGTTATGTGCACCAGAGATCTACAGGGGGCAATCCCCAAGACCAGAGTGCCTTTCCTTGCACGAACCCCTTTTCCACAGAAGGGGCATGACACTAGAACCCCACCTGAGAGAACCAACTAGGGACGGGGGCAGGTGGATGATGAGACACAGAAGGACCTCAGGATGCACTGTTGGAAAAGCACATTATGTTGAGGTCTTTTTAGACAGCGACCAGGAGGATGAGTTGGAGCAGGAGTGTGGTGTGGGAGACGGTGAGAGTTCGGCAAATAAGGGACCGCCACCACCACCTCCATAGGGAGGGGCATACATTGCCCCATCCAGGTGAGTCCTTGCCTCTTTATGTGGGGTCCCCAAATTCTTGACATTGAGGATCAAAGGCACTATACAGGGACAACGGGTGTCAGTCTTGGTTGACAGTGGGGCTACCCACAACTTCATAGATGCCCTGTTGATTCAGAAGAGGGGCCTCACCACGACTGAGTTTGAGGGATTTTCAGTCCTAGTACCCGGTGACCATACCATGCAATGCACTTGGTATTCAATGTTTTTAAAACCGGAACCGGTGACCGGACCAGTCCACCTAATGAACCGGTTTACCGACCGGAACCGGTCTAACCGAGACTGGTTTGGTCTAAACGAACCGGTTTTAGAAAAATACATTAAATAATTAATTTTTAATGAAACAAAACTATTTTTAAGATTTAAAACCATGATTCCAAGCTAATAGAGACAAAATATGCAAAGTTTGCTCATTTATATACCATGTAAAGGTGAATACATCAAAATGGCACCCAGTGCAATACATATCATCGACAAAATAGCAAAATACATAAGAAATGAGGCTCTAAATGGCCTATAAAGTCCAAAAACAATGCTGCAAGCTATGGGGCCATTGGCCTACTACAATTATACAGTGTACACATGATCAATCATCAAGTTCATCACCACTACTAGCCACAAGATCATCATTAGGAGCTACATAGACATCATCTGGTTCAGAGTCTAAGGATGCCTCAGCGTGATCTGCAACCTCAGTATCAATGCCACCAATAACAATAGAAGTGGACCTAATGGAAGCACGAGTTTGTAGACCTGCACAACTAGTGCCTTCCATTGGTTCTTTGCCTTTCCTTGACGCTGCCACTGATCCTGGTTCTGATGCCGTCACATAATCTACTTCATCCCCCACTAAAGCCATGTCGATATCAAAATCAACCTCAAACACAAGATCTTCAGTCTCCTCCACCCATTCTGATGTTGGATCAATATCGTGCAACACAATGGGATCTAGATCAAGTGTTTTGATCATCATTTGGTTCCTCCTCAGTGGAAGGTTGTATTGCACGAAAACAAGATCATTTAACCATTTTTGTTCCAAACAGTTTCTCTTCTTCATGTTTATGCACTCAAAAATAGACCAATTGCGCTCACAACCCGAAGCACTACAAGTTTGACTGAGGAATCTAATTGCAAACCTTTGCAATTGAGGACAGTGGCCACCAAATGACTCCCACAAATATGTTGCAAAGAAAAAGACATTAATTAGTAACTTAGTTTATAATTTGAACTGTAAAGAACGTAAACAATTTTAACTTGAAAAGAAAAACAAATTGGAAATTGGAATCGCTTACCTGGTTGGTCCACATCTCTTGCCATATTTGCCAAGTTTTTGCCAAAGGTACCACCTGCCATAGTGAAAACAGTAAGTTGTCTATGTATTTCCAACTGGTCTACATGGGTAGGGACCATGCGCTCCAAGCAATCAATCAATCCAGCTCTGACCTCCCCATCATGCAGATCTCCTAGCCGATTTTTATAATGATACTTTGGGTTCAAAAAATACCTAGCTGCATGTATAGGACGATGGAGTTGATTGTTCCATCTGTTATCAATGATCTCCCATATACAACCATATTTAGCTAACTTGTCCTTGTAAGCTGCCCGTATCTGCTCCTTTGCCTGATCCATAGTCTCATAAATGTAGCCCATGGCCAATTTTTCCCCATCCACCATCCTTAGCACCTTAACAAGGGGCTCGATAATTTTCACAAGCTCTATAAACCTTTTCCAAAAATAAATGTCTAACACTTTCTTTTTGGTGTCTTTTCCATCTTGTCTACGAGCCCACCGAGATTCAGACCATTCTTCAGAGGAAAACATTTTTTGCAAGTTTTTATGTTGACCATTGAGACATTGCAACGCGAGGAAGTGAGTTGCAAATCTCGTAATTGCAGGCCTAACAAGCTCTTTGCCCCCAATGCTTTTCCTCATTAGGCTCAATACCCATGAGTGGTTGTAAATGTATTTTGTAATGCACTTGGCATGCTCTACAATGTTTTTTACCCACTCCACTTTGCCTATATCCTCAAGCATGAGGTCTATGCAATGTGCAGCACCTAGAGTCCAAAATATGGTCTTATATTTGGACTCAAGCATCTTTCCAGCAAGAACATAGTTTGAGGCATTGTCGGTGATGACCTACACAACATGCTGCTCCCCAACTTCGTGAATAATGTCATCCAAAAGCCCAAATAGAAGGGTTGCATCCTTCACCTTATCAGATGCATCAACTGATCTCAAAAACATGGTTCCTTGAGGGCAAGAAACAAGGAAATTAATGATAGTGCGGTTCTTTCCATCGGTCCATCCATCTGACATGATGGAACAACCTGTTTTGAGCCATGAATCTTTAAACTCAACCAAATACTCATCAATGGAAGATATCTCTTTTTGCAAAAGAGCTCGCCCAAGTCATGCATACTAGGGCCTTTGAAGCCTTTTCCTGCAGCTATAACAGAGTCCCACATAGCTTGGTAATAAGGTGAGCAAGCAGCATTAAATGGGATATCTGAATCATACCACCATCTAGCAATGTATTGATGAGAAGTTTCTTTGCATTGTTTTTTCCAATGTTAATCCAAAGTGGGTTGACGACTTGGCTGGGAGGAAGTGGGATTAGAAGAGGCAATGTCGGCAGAAGATGAGAAAAAACTTTGGATGTTTGTTCTCTTTGTTCCTTTTGATGGTTGGCCACAAGAAGGATGAAGATAGTGAAAGGGGTCATTGGTGGAAGGGATAGAAGTTGAGTCTTGAATCTCATAATCATCATACCCACTCTCTTTCATGGCTTCTAATAATTCCCTCTTCCTTGCAATGTCATCTTGGATGGCCTTCTCCTTAGCCTTATCCTCATAAAACTTTTCAAGCTTGGAAATGTATTCTGCCCTAATAGGACCTAACATTGCATTTGGTGCATCACATGGCTTTACTTGGCCTCTTACCCCAGCCAAGTGTTGTTTCAATCTAAAAATCCCCCCACCTCCAATAGATTTATGGCATAATTTGCATATCATTTTTCCATCAATTACATCACAATGGGGCCATGCATTGTCCTTTCCTTTTGGAGCCATGTTTGCTTGAAATAATTACAATTTGCAAAGAAATCTGCCATTTAAAAAAAATTGCAGCTAAGCAACATGGAAAACCAAAGCTAAATTTAGAAAAACAAATGCACATGCAAGCTACGAAATTTGATAGCATAGAGCTAGAGATTTGATAGCATAGATGATAGAAGTGAGAAGTTTATAAATTTATAACACGAAAAAATTTAATTCATGGACAACAGTCAAATGAGGAATTTTCCAGTGAAAATCCTTACCTGGAAATGCAAACTAGCTTCCCTAGCCTCCTCTTGAAGATGCCAACTCCACTGACAGCTACAAACTATCTCCAAAATAGCTCCAACTCCAACTCCAAGATGGTTACTCCAGCAAAAACTCAACACTCTCCAAGCTCACAAACAAACTCACAAACACTCATAAACACTCCAAATCAGATGTGTGAGACAAATGAGAGGGAAAGGGGCCTCTTAAAGGCTTGGAGAGGGTGTTTTTGGAGGGAAAGCACCCTTAGTTTCCCTCCAAAACCCCTAAACCTCATTGAGAAATGCATTGAGTGGGGCCTCGGTGGGCATGGCCGGTAACCGGCCAATTTAGGATGGAACTGATCGGTTTTCTACAAACCGGCCAGTTAGGACCGGTTAGGGCCATTTTTCCGCCATGTAACCTCTTAAACTAGGCTTTTTCACAAGTACCAACCAGTGGGCCTGCTAACCAGCCGGTTAGACCGGTAATCGGTTAGCTAGGTCGGTTTTTAAAACTATGCTTGGTATGTGCCTACTTTGATCGTAGTTATCGGGAACTACTCTATGACAAACCACTTCTTTGTGGTCGATGTGCCAAACACCAACGTGGTGATGGGTGTCCAGTGGCTGTACTCCCTTGGGCGAGTCACTATTGATTGGAAGAAATTGGAGATGGAGTTCACCAGGCCAGATGGCAAGTCAGTGGTCCTTAGAGGCACGCATTCATATCCACCCCAGACAATCTCAGCATGTAGGATGGAGGCAAATCTATGACATGGGGACATAGCATGGGCAGTGGAGCTGAGGGTTTCAGAGTTTGGGGAACAAGTCCAACCACCACCTCTGGACATACAGGCCTTGTTGGACAATTATGCAGTGGTGTTTGGGGATATTCCACCAGGGCATCCGCCAGACAGGGAATTCGAGCACACCATTGAGCTAGAGTTGGGTGTGCAGGCAGTGATCACTACCTCTTATAGGCATCCTATGGCCTATAAGGATGAGATTGAGAGCGCCATCAAAGAGCTAGTGGCACTGGGCCCTATTAGGCCAAGTTCCAGTCCCTTCGCTTCTTCAGTAGTGTTGGTGAAGAAGAAGGATGGAATCTTGCACGTGTGCATTGACTATCGGGCCCTCAACCGGAAGACTGTGAAGAACCGGTACCCCATTCCCCGCATAGATGAGTTGATGGATGAGCTTAGAGGAGCCAAGTACTTCTCTAAGATAGATCTATGTTCGGGGTACCACAAGATCAGGGTGAAGGATCAAGACATCCCCAAGACAGCTTTTCGAAGCCATTATGGGCACTTCGAGTTCCTGGTCATGCCATTTGGGCTGACCAATGCTCTGGCTACCTTCTAGTCGTGTATGAACCATGTCTTTGAAGGCAGTTGAGGAGATTTCTGCTGGTCGACAACATCTAGATTTACAACAGGACTTGGGAGGAGCATCTCCAGCACTTGAAGGAGGTGCTGCGTATTTTGGAGGAGCGATAGTTTTATGCCAAACTATCCAAGTGCGAGCTTCGCCTGACAAAGATGCTCTACTTAGGGCATATCATTGGTGCAGATGGGGTGAAGGTCCATGAGGAGAAGATACAAGCTATCCGTGATTGGCTTGGGTATATTCACTTATTACCGAAAGTTTGTCAAGGGGTTTTCACAGTTGGCAACACCCCTGACAGATTTAACCAAGAGAGGGGCTTTCGCATTGATTGATGGGGCACAAGAAGCTTTTGATCGCCTCAAGGAGGTGATGAGCAGTTGTCCGGTTTTAGCACTTCCAGATTTTTCCCAGCCCTTCACCATGGAGTGTGATGCATCCGGGGAGGGAGTTGGAGCAGTGTTATCATAGGATGGGAACCGCATTGCTTTCGAGAGTCAGAAGCTCTTACCACATGAGTGTTTATATTCTATATATGACAAAGAGATGATGGCCATCATGCATGCATTGGCCAAATTCCGACAATATTTGGTGGGCAACAGGTTTCGAGTGAAGACTGATCACAACAGTGTTCGTCACTTCATGGGGCAACAGGGCCTCAATGACAGGTAGCAAAGATGGGTCAGCAAGGTGCTGGCCTATGACTTCGACATAGAGAATGTGCGGGAAAAGCACAGTGTGGTGGTCGATGCTCTTTCACGGAGACCCGCAAGTCTGTCACTCATGAGCATCTGCATGATTGGAAGGCCCAGCTATTGGTGGAGTACTCCGAGGACAGGAGGGCATGCGAGCTTCTGGAGGGTACCCACGCAGATGAGCGCTACTGGGTGATGGATGATGTTATCTACTACAAGGGGCGCATATTTATGGTGCCCAATTCACAATTGAGGGAGAGAGTGCTCCAAGAAGCACATGACTCGCCATTGTCAAGACATCAGGGGTTCTGGAAAACATACATGACAGCCAGAGATAGATTCACATGGAAGGGCCTCAAGGGGTTCGTGCTGAAGCATGTACAGGAGTGTGAGGCATGTCAAAGGAACAAGGGGGAGATGATTCACCTTGCAGGATTGTTACAGCCGCTTCCCATTCCCGAGGGGAAATGGGAAAGCACATCCATGGATTTCATCACAGGGCTCCCCACAGTGCAGGGCAAGGACTGCATTTATGTAGTGGTCGATCGGGTGACTAAGTATGTGCACTTTTTCGCCATCCCCACCAGGTATTCAGTTGCACAGGTTGCAGAGCTGTTCTTTAGGGAGATCTACCTGTTACACGCGCTTCCTAAGAATATTGTGAGTGACAGGGATGGCTGGTTCATGGGAGGCTTCTGCCAAGAGCTTTTCAAGTTGGTTGGTACCGAGCTCACTCCTAGCACGAGCTACCACCACCAGACAGATGGCCAGACAGAGCGAGTTAATTAGTGGTCGGAGGGGTATTTGAGGAACTACGTGACTGGATGACAGAGGGCTTGGATCCAGTAGTTGCATTTTGGCGAGTATTACTACAACACCACCCACCACATGTCCATTGGTATGACTCCTTTTCATTCCTTGTATGGTTATGATGCATTATCTTTTGTTGATGTTGTTTTTGGAGACAGTCGGGCCCCAAAGGCCAAATATTGGATCCAAGAGAGCCAAGACATCCTCAAGGCTCTCAAGGATAACTTAGTGACAGCACAGAACCAGCAGAAGGTGTACGCAGATCGGCACCGGACCGAGAGACATTTCGAGGAGGGGGATTTGGTGTACCTCCAATTACAGTCGTACAGATAGTCCACGTTCAAGCAGAAAGGGGATGAGAAGCTACAACCCTGCTTCTATGGGCCATACCGGGTGATCAAGTGAGTTGGGGAGGTGGCCTACGAGCTGGCGTTGCCTCCGGGGAGCAGGATTCACAATATATTCCTTGTCTCGTGCCTTAAAAAGGTGCTGGGGCAACAAGTGACAGTAGAAGTAGAGTTAACCCCATCGGATGATGAGGGCCACTTAGTTTTGGACCCTGAGACCATCTTGGAGAGGAGGGAGAGGAAGCTGAGCAGCAGGACCATCAAGGAGTTCTTGGTACACTGGAAGAACTTGCCAGATGAGAATGCCACTTGGGAGGGTGAGCACATTTTGGAGCACCCAGCTCTGAAGTTGCTTGAGGGCAAGCAATATTTGGGAGGGGAGAACTGTCATGTCCCTTCCCAAATACATTTGTAACAGGTTTATCTCTACACAATTTTGCACATTTTTGCCAAGGAAAAGGACCCAACAATTTCGACTTAGGGACTTAGGAGAAATTTCGGCCAGATTAGAATGCTAGTGGAAGGTGGGGGCCACCTAAGTCGGAATTTGAACTAGGCCATTCAAATGGCTTGGAGGGAATTTGAATAGCTGATTGGAGGGGCCCACATGAGGCAAAGGAAGGCCCACGAAGTCATAAGGAGAAGGAGGCTCTCACTTGGTCATTCATTCACTCTTGTACATCGAATTTACTTCACTGTTTGCTCGAGCTGCTTAGCCGAGTCAACTAGCTATTTAGCCACGAATCTCTCAAGCGAGATATTCAACCTTACCTTCGGGGGACTCCGAGTGCCACCCTAGGAAGGCAATTCCACAACGTTTTTCAGGAGTTCCAGGGAGTATCTACAGCACAGTCACTCAGCTATATTTAGGGAGTGCGTATTTCTGGGTCAGCAGTGAGAACACGCAGAGGGAGATAGAGCCACCTTGGGCCAGCCATTAGCTGGAGGAGCCAAGGAATCTGAAGGACATTATTGGGCCAGCATTCAAGAAGATTTTTGGGGTCAGAGAAGGCAACAAACTAGTAGTTCGAATTCCAAGCTTAGAGGACAGCGCAGAGGTTCAGTTCAGCAAATTCATGGGTCTTGAGGGGAAGAGCTACAACCCGAAAAATCATCTCGGAAGGAAGGCCATTTGTAGGAGGGATCATCTCAGAGTTTTGGGGCACTTTTCAGGAGGATTTACAGCCTCATTCCAACAGGCCGAGTTTTGCAGTTGCAGCTGAGGTTGGGCTCTTTTGGGTCGAATTTCAGAATTCTGAACCAACTCAAACCCTTCCTGGGTTTTTTTGGGTTTAGGCCAAGGAGCAAGCAGTTGAAATCTCATAATTTTCTGAGCATGGAAATCAGTGATTCTAGCCCTTCAAAGTTAGCAGATAGTGTAGTTTCTAGGCAGCACAGTTAAATTTGGTGCAACAATTGAGGCAGCCTTCAGTTCAACATTTTCTCACCTGGGTTTTGTCATGCTTGTCCATTGAGACAAGCCCACGTGCACCATTCTATTTTGCTATTGTATTTTCCCTTGAAGAAGTAATAAAATGGCTCAGCAATTCTCTATTTCCACCATTTTCATGGGTGTTTGATGTCTATTTCGTTGTTTTGATTGCTGGATTGTTTACATGCTTTGTATATCACTTAAATTCTTGTTTAGGAACATTACAGTGGTATCAGAGCCTAGGTCTTGCCTCAGCTGTGGGGATTTTCTCATATGAGAGAAGGGGACCAGCAGAACATCACATACAGGAGGCAAAGGTACCAGAGCAGAGAAAGAGAGTTGAAAAACACTCCAGACACAGAGGACAGGGGGAAACTAGTGGTAGCAGAGCAAGATATGGTAGAGCCCAAGAGCAGGGAGGAGATGGCTTTCGACAGCCTCTTGAAGGCTTTGAATGATTTAGCGAAGGCCCAGAAAGAGATGTTGGAGGAGATAAAAATGAAGAACAGAGAGAGAATCGCTCCAAGAGGATTCTTATTTGGGGAAACTTCTGGAGCCTCCCAACAATTCGATCACCCTTCACCGACAGCACAACCCCCATTAGCGAGTGGGCCAACTCCAACCACACTACCCTCTTTCATATGCATGGCATAGATCGAACCAACAGGGGGTGAAGAGCCCACACAGATGGGAGAACACTTTAGAGAGTGACAATCTATGGGTGTAGACATCAGGGAAGCACTCTCTTTCAAAGATTTCTGCAAGCACAAGCAAAATGAGAAGAGCAAGAGCTGTAGAGGACCATAAGGAGGATGTACTTCCCTACATTCGATTGCACTACCAAGAGCACTGCTAGCGCTTTGGTTGAGAAGATGGACACCTATTTCTAGCTCAACCGAATGACAGAGCTAGAATCCATCAAGATGGCCACGCTGCACATGGAGGGGAAAGCCCATGACTAATGGTTTCATGGTTTGGCCACCCTGTGGCATGCCAATGTGGCTTCATACAAGGATTTCACCAGGAGGGTGGTGGAACGGTTTGACCAGAGGGATCCGAAGGCCCATTTTAAGGAGCTGACCTACCTGCGCCAGACAGTCAACCTAGAGCAGTATATTTCGTAGTTTCTGTGAGTTTCAGTGATGGTCTTGGATCTGTTGGAGGCTCGGAGGGTATACACTTTCATAGACGGCGTACTTAAGCCCCTGCATGGACGAGTGAAGTCACGCAAACCCTCCACGCTGCAGGAGGCAGTTATGTGCACCAGAGATCTACAGGTGGCCATCCCCAAGACCAGAGCGCCTTTCCATGCACGAACCCCTTTTCCACAGAAGGGTAATGACACTAAACCCCCACCTCAGAGAACCACCCAAGGACAGGGGCAGCTGGATGATGAGACACAAAAGGACCTCAGGAGGAGGAAGTTGTGCTTCACTTGCTGGGAGCCTTGGGCACCAGGCCATGCAGTGCACTCGATATGTGCCTACTTTGATTGTAGTTATCGGGAACTACTCTATGACAAGCCACTTCTTTGTGGTCGATGTGCCAAACACCAACGTGGTGATGTGTGTCCAGTGGTTGTACTCCCTTGGGCGAGTCACTATTGATTGGAAGAAATTGGAGATGGAGTTCATCGGGCCAGATGGCAAGTCAGTGGTCCTTAGAGGCATGCATTCGTATCCACCCCAGACAGTCTCAACGCATAGGATGGAGGCAGATCTGCAACGTGGGGACATAGCATGGGCAGTGGAGCTGGGGGTTTTAGAGGTTCGAGGACAAGTCCAACCACCACCTTTGGACATATAGGCCTTGTTGGACAGGTACGTAGTGATGTTTAGGGATACTCCACTGGGACATCCGCCAAACAGGGGATTCGAGCACACCATTGAGCTGGAGGCAGGTGTGCATGCAGTGATCAGTACCCCTTATAGACATCCTAAGGCTTATAAGGATGAGATTGAGAGGGCCATAAAAGAGTTGTTGGCATTAGGCTATCAGGCCAAGTTCCAGTCCCTTCGCTTCTTCAGTAGTGTTGGTGAACAAGGAT
This sequence comes from Pinus tabuliformis, assembly GCA_031772625.1. Lineage (NCBI taxonomy): Eukaryota > Viridiplantae > Streptophyta > Pinopsida > Pinales > Pinaceae > Pinus > Pinus tabuliformis. The sequence continues at coordinate 330,213,186 of CM062812.1, forward strand.
GGAACCTTGCACATGTGCATTGACTACCGGGGCCTCAACTGGAAGACTCTGAAGAACTAGTACCCCATTCCCTGCATAGATGAGTTGATGGATGAGCTTAGAGGAGCCAAGTACTTCTTTAAGATAGATCTATGTTTAGAGTACCTACTACCACCAGATTAGGGTGAGGGATTAGGACATCCCCAAGACAACTTTTCGGTGCCATTATGGGCAGTTCAAGTTCCTGGTCATGCCATTTGGGCTGATCAACGCTCCGGCTACGTTCGAGCCATGTATGAACCATGTCTTCCGGAGGCAGTTGAGGAAATTTGTGCTAGTTTTCTTTGATGATATCTAGATTTACAGTAGGACTAGAGAGGAGCATCTCCAACACTTGGAGGAGGTGTTGCATATTTTGGAGTAACATTTTTATGCCAAACTGTCAAAGTGCGAGCTTGGCCTGACAAAGATGCTCTACTTAGGGCATATCATTGGTGTAGATGCAGTGAAGGTCCATAAGGAGAAGATACGAGCTATCCGTGATTGGCTAGTACCCAAAGATGTGACAACATTGAGGGGCTTCTTAGGTATCTGCAATTATTACCTGAAGTTTGTCAAGGGCTTTTCACAATTGGGAAGCGCTACAGCTCGGTAACTCATCCAGGAAGGAAGTACATTTGTAGGAGGGATCATCTTAGAGTTTTGGGGCACTTTTCAGGAGGATTTACAGCCTCATTCCAGCAGGCCGAGTTTTGTAGTCGCAGTTGAGGTTGGGCTCCTTAGGGGTTGAATTTCAGAAGTGTGAACCAGCTCAAAGAACCAGCTCAAACCTTTCCTGGGTTTTTCTGGGTTTAGGCCAAGGAGCAAGGAGCTGAAATCTCATAACTTTTTGAGCACGGGAAGCAGTGATTCCAGCCCTTCGAAGTCAGCAGATAGTGTAGTTTTTCGGCAGCGCAATTCAATTTGGTATAGTAGTTGAGGCAGCGTTCAGTTCAACATTTTCTCACTTGGGTTTTGTCATGCTTGTCCATTGAGACAAGCCCAGGTGCACCATTCCATTTTGATATTGTATTTGACCTTGAAGAAGTAATAAAACAGCTTAGCAGTTCTCTATTTCTAGCGTTTTCATGGGTGCTTGATATCTATTTCGTTTCTCTGATTGTTGGATTGTTTGCATGCTTTGTATATCACTTAAATTCATGTTTAGGAACATTACAAAATGATTTTTTTTGTGTGGTTGACCAATGAAACCTGCAAATAACATGATCTAAGCCATAAAAAAATTCCAAAAGAGCATACCTATCGTCGGAAACCATTGATATGCAAAAATATGCATTTTTTAAAAACTCAAAAAAATAATATTCCATGAAGTTTGCCACTGGATCTTCATTGAAATTTTTTATTTGTGTTGGACTTTGCACAAACTCCACTTTCAAGGTTTGAATGTCAGAAAGAATGAATGAATGAAATTTTAACATCCATGAGACTAGCTATATGGGACCACTAGCTTCCCTGCTTTTTTCCTTTTGCAATTCAATCCTCTTATTATTCAAATTAATGATGAGCTGACCCAACCTTCTAATAATCCCTTCATTGAAAAGACAATGCCAAGGAACCGAATTTAACATGTTGTAACTATCTCTGATGTGTTTGAAGGCATCACATTCCAAAATGAAATGTTTTTCCGATTCCACTATCCCAGAAGTGCAAAAAGTACACACCCGCTCTTCCAAAGCTTCTTTAGGTCTTTCCCACCGACCTGTTTCGCACGGTAATTGATGCGAGTTAGTTCTTAATTGAGCAATACGAATCTTTGCTCTCCATGGAATGCAATCTCCAATGTACTCTTTTTGTTGGAGATCACACGTGGAGTTGAATTCTTGAACATAGTACTTCTTTCTACACAACTCTTTTCCACATATATGCTTACGAAACTTCTCCATAACATAACCCTTCAAATCCTTGGTATTTGTGGGACATGCATTCATGTAAATATTCCATTTTTGCATCCATTTGTTGTTTTGTCTCATCCATGATTTCTTTCTTTCACTCATTCCTTCATTGAAGATAACTTTAGGCCATCTACCTTCTCCCATTTATTCAATTCTCTGAAGATACCTTATGAGACGCACCATAGCAATTGCTTCGATGGAAATTGCTCCTGTTTCACTCAGCATTATCTCATAAGAAACCAAACTTTTTATTTTAAACTTGCTCATGATCAAGCATTTTTGGATTTTCTCAATTTGCTTCCATTTTGAGACAGGGATGCTGCTAGCCCACAATTCACACCCATATAATATCATTGGACAAACTAGGAGCCCAAAAAGCACTTTAATTGTTTTCCAATCCCATAACTCTGCCTCCCTACATCTGTTTTGAAGAGCATATAATGCTTTCCACCCTCCTAAAATTCTCTTCTTTCTGCAGTGCTCCCAATTAAGCTGGTTGTTGAAATCAATCATGGGGTACTTGTATTCCTTTACTTATTCAAGAATGTTTCCTTCAAAGAAGAACATATGTTGACTCCACTTCTTTTTATTTGAGAAAATCATTATTTTGGTCTTGCTGGTATTGACTTGCATCCCCACTTCTTTACAAAAATGGTGCATCTGCAATCCCTGGGCCGATTTAGCAATCAATACAAGGTCATCAACATATAAAAGAAGCTTTATCACAAACTCCTCCAACCAAACACATCCCCACCTTGCAGATTTAGCCACTCTTCCAATTTATCAATATATAGACCAAAAAGAGTAGGGGATAAAGGGCAACCTTGCTTGACTCCGATGTCACTTCTAAAGCTTTCTAAAATGCCTGCTGAAGTTCTAATTTTGACTTTCACCTCTTGATTTGAAAATGGGGCTCTTAGGTTTCTTGTCTAGCTTACAAGAACCTCTCCCACTTCCAAAGCTTGAATTTTCCCAAGTCTTATTGATTAACCAATGTAGAAGTAAGAAATGCTTGAAAATATGGGTGTATACTTGTATTTGTTTCAGCTGATTATTTACTTTAAAATCTGTTGTTGGTGCTGATATGTGAATGTGCTTAAACTGATATATTAATGCATACAACAGTAAATAAAGCAGCAGTAATAACAGACACATAAGACAACAAATTAATTTGGAGTTCACCCACAACTCTTGGGCTACATCTCTGTGAGCTCTTGTCAATTTGACTTGGCTCTCTGGGATTATGGTGTAAGTCTTTTACAAGTCTTTGACTCAACTCCTGCTGTTCTACACATAAACAGTGGGTTCAGACACCCTTTTATCCCTTGGCTCTTGAAGCTCTGGCTTTTGGCTCTTGGCTCTTGGCTCTGGCTTTTGGCTCTTGGCTCTTGGCTCTGGCTCTTTGGCTCTTGGTTCTGGCTCTTGGCTCTGACTCTGGCTCTTTGGCTCTGGTTCTGGCTCTTGGCTCTGACTCTTGGCTCTTTGGCTCGGGCTCTTGGCTCTTTGCCTCTCTTGCTCTGGCTCCTTTCTTCCTTCTGCAACCTTCACGTTCTCTGGCTTTTCACTTGAACTTCAAGTGGCCCCAAAGGCTTCCTCAGCTGCTCCTTTTTCTTCTGCGCTGCCTCCTTGGGCTTCTGCATTGCTCCTTTTGCCTCGGCTTGCTACTTTGGCTTGGCTTTCAGCAACAAACAGTCTTCAACAACAGCTCGGCCACCAACATTAACTCAGTAGCAAACATAATTTGGCCACTGTTCTACAACCTAGCAGCCTCTGTTCTCTGCTGTTCTGTGGCTTTTAAGCCAAATCGCACTACCTATTTATCTCCCCTCTTGGGCTCTCTGTCTTCAAGCCGCTGTCCCTTCATTTTCCTCCTTTGAGCATTAGCAGTCATTGCTAAACGCTTCCTGGGATGGATGCCACCTATTTGGTAACAGACATGGCAATCGGCGCTTAAAATTCCTTTGAAACAATGGTTTTCTGCTACATAGGAAAACGCTGCAAAGACATGGGAAAAATCCTCAGAACACACAGTTCCGGACTTCAAAGTTTTATAATCCCACTTTATATCCCTATCGGGTCGGCTTGGGGATCGCTTATCGCAATTGCAATTGGCCTGCCCCTTTGTTTTTCGTTTAATAAACGAAACATGCAAAATATATTAAAAATTGCATTTAGCTAATTTCAAAATATATATATATTTCCATTCCGGAACCCTATCCCGCCGATATTGGCGATCGCAGTCAGACTATCGCACATATATATATAATATGGCCGCTCCATTATGTTCGTCGATGGCGATCTGCCGATTTCGGTGATCGCTCCATCACATCGCCCCGGTCCATCACACCATGCCTCCGCTCTAACCCACTGATCACCGCCGATGCGATATGCCGATCGGATCTGGACCGTTGATCAGCCAAATCCGACGGCCCATGTGCATTCATTGTGTCGGCCTCCCAATATGCCTCATTTCACTGTTATCTCATGTTTTTAAGCCTCCGATAGTGCTATCCGGTGAGTCCATAACTCCTCCTTTTGTGCTTGTTTTTCCCTTTTGGGAGATTTGGAAGACTTAGAGGGTTTTTTTTGACCCATTTGCAAGGGATTTTGCCTCTTTTTCCTTTGAAAAAGGGCAGCTTCATTTTATGATAGCTTTCCCATCTAAAATCCGTTTTCGCCCATTCAAGTTGCGTTGGATTCAGAATGGAGGGATCCTTGCCATGAGACTATTTCTGAGAGCAGCCCGCAACTTTCATTTTCCTCTGATTTACAAAGGATGTGTGCCATTTGGCACCTTTCACCTCTTAGATGAAGACTTTTAGACTTAGAGGTTTATCCAGGATCCAATTTTGGATCACGCCTTCCCACTAAAAGAACTTTTGGTCTCCAAAAGACTGATATACTGATCTGAACAGTGAATGAGAGTGACTTACTCTCTTCTTTCAGCCTCCCTACACTTTCCTTTGCATAGTGCCTCTGAACCAAAGTTTCTGATCACTTCCCTTCTCTTAGATGGGCTAGTCTTCCTGAGAAGAACTGTCTTCCTCCTTGCCTTCCCGCAGAACTTCTACTGAAATGGTCATAGAAGGTAGTTTTGAGCTTCTTTGCCTTGATCATTGATCCAAGGTGGCTCAAACAAATGTGAAGTACATCTGCTCCACAAAACTCTCATTTGTACTTGTTTGACAAGCTACCAACCACAACTGTTAACAACAACAGGGATACAGACAACAACTAGATGGACTAAACTCCTGCTTCAACAAAAGAAACTGGTTTTCACAACTTGTGAACACCTCCATGTCTTATATCTGCATACAAATGATGGACTAGATAACAAGCCCACAAAACATGCATTTAAACAAATGACCCTTCAAGTCAAGCATGTAGAAAAAGACCATTAGGACTCTTTTTCCAAAAGATAAAAATTTCATCTTTGTCTCCATTTGGAGACCAAGTTAACTTCTTTCAAGTCAACATGGCATCACATGCAATGCATGCATTTCATCCCTCAACTTTCACTTAAGCACACTGTACTTTCGAAGCTGAAATGAAATATAATGTAGATGCATCAATAGACATGCAATCTTAATCGGATAAGAACTCTAACTGTTCCTTACCAATCCCTTTCAAAGGTACTACCTTTGCCTACACATCAGCATCTTCATGTGCATCATTTTGAGACACATCATTCATGGAATTTTCACTTCCATTTCTACCATCTTCTCTTTCCACTTTCTTCAGCTTTGGTGGAAGCATTGTTGGATTTAGTGTCCAACACTTTGCAGCAAGATGTCCTTGCTTATGGCAGTAAGTGCACTACATGTGCATCCTCTTGATAGCATGATTTGCCTTGTCCAATGGACCTTTGGCTTCTTGCTTCTTTTCCTTCTTCTGCTTCCTGTATGTGGCCATTTTCTTCCAACATCTAGAAACATCATGGTTATCCAAACCACAAAAGGAACATGCAACTCTTTCCCCATACTTATGTGGAAATTTATCATGCTTTGCAAAATTAAAAGGAATATAATTAGAACTAGATTTATACCTGCCTCTTTCACCTTTATTGCCTTCATGAGGGAGTGAAGCAAATGAAGGAGTGGCCCCCTTTGGAACACCATCAAACTCTTCAAGGCTGTTAGAGTCTCCCCAACTCTCTGGTTCAAGTGTGTGCTTCTGAACACCTGCATCCTGCAATTGATGTTTCAAGCTATTGTATTCCTCTTGGATACAACCTTCACACTTTTGAGGTAGAGGACATGAAATGAAACTCCTTCTTGGGACTGTTTCAATGGCTTTCATGGCAACTTTGGGATTCTCTCCATAAGACTGTCCATAGCCAAGACCCAAATATTTAGGCCTCTCCTCAACCATTATTGGTTCAACAATACCTTGTGCATGCTTTCCCAAGCCCTTTCTTTCATAGCCATTCTTGGACATTAGCTTGGAACCTATGCCTTTAGTATGTTTCTCAAAAGAACCAATACAAGCATTCTCAGAGGAATTGGAAGACAAATTGGAATGGCTTACATCTTCTTCATGCTAGTACTTGACTAAGGCTTCCTGGATAACAAAGAGGTGTGTTTCCAACTCATGCATCCTCTTCAGGTTCATATTTGCAATATGAACTTGCCTCTCCATTTCCTACAATTTGTCAGCAAGCAACTGCTTCTCTTCCTTCATGGAATTCAGCTGCTTTCTAAGCATACTGCTCTTCCTTCCATCCTCATACATTTCTCTCACCATATCCATCATGGTGGACAATTCTTGCCTCATGTCATCATCAAGGAATCTTGTGAAGAACACAGAATTTGAGGACCCACTTGTAGAAGTTGTCATTATGCCAATGAACAAAAAAACTTCAACAAGATAAACAAAGAGCCTATTTAAGCAATCTTTTGCAACAAACCTCTTGTGCTTTGGATTGCCTTGAGGCCCTTGGGATAGAAGAATTCCTTAAGCTCTTCTTCCTTCTGCAAACTCAGCAAATAGTCAGTCTGCAAACAAGCATACAATCAGCCTCTTGTTGTTCAAACACCTTTCAGACAAGCAGTGTTTACTTTGTCAATCAAGCATTCTGATATAATCCTTCATTGAAGGTGAGGTTAATCAATCTTAAACTCTGATACCACCTAATCTGAAAATGGGGCTCTTAGGTTTCTTGTCTAGCTTACAAGAACCTCTCCCACTTCCAAAGCTTGAATTTTCCCAAGTCTTATTGATTAACCAATGCGGAAGTAAGAAATGCTTGAAAATATGGGTGTATGCTTGTATTTGTTTCAGCTGATTATTTACTTCAAAATCTGTTGTTGGTACTGATATGTGAATGTGCTTAAACTGATATATTAATGCATACAACAGTAAATAAAGTAGCAGAAATAACAGACACATAAGACAGCAAATTAATTTGGAGTTCACCCACAACTCTTGGGCTACATCTCCGTGAGCTCTTGTCAATTTGACTTGGCTCTCTAGGATTATGGTGTAAGTCTTTTACAAGTCTTTGATTCAACTCCTGCTGTTCTACACATAAACAGTGGGTTCAGACCCCCTTTTATCCCTTGGCTCTTGAAGCTCTGGCTTTTGGCTCTTGGTTCTGGCTCTTTGGCTCTTGGCTCTGACTCTGGCTCTTTGGCTCTGGTTCTGGCTCTTGGCTCTGACTCTTGGCTCTTTGGCTCACGTTCTTGGCTCTTTGGCTCTACTGCTCTGGCTCCTTTCTACCTTCTGCAACCTTCACGCTCTCTAGCTTTTCACTTGAACTTCAAGTGGCCCAAAAGGCTTCCTCAGCTGCTCCTTTTTCTTTTGCATTGCTCCTTTTGCCTTGGCTTGGCTTTCAACAACAAACAGTCTTCAACAACAGCTCGGCCACCAACATTAAATCAACAGCAAACATAATTTGGCCACCGTTCTACAACCCAGCAGCCTCTGTTCTCTGCCGTTCTGTGGCTTTTATGCCAAATCGCACTGCGTGTTTATCTCCCCTTTCGGGCTCTCTGTCTTCAAGCTGCTATCCCTTCATTTTCCTCCTCTGAGCATTAGCAGTCATTGCTAAACGCTTCCTGGGATGGATGCCACCTATTTGGTAATGGATAGGGCAATCAGCGCTTAAATTCCTTTGAAACAGTCGTTTTCTGCTACACAAGAAAACGCTGCAAACACACGGGAAAATCCGCAGAACACACAGTTCCAGACTTCAAAGTTTTATAATCCCGCTTTATATCCCTATCGGGCCCGCTTGGGGATCGCTTATTGCAATCGCAGTTGGCCTGCCCCTTTTTTTCGTTTAATAAAGGAAACAGGCGAAATACATTAAAAATCGCATTTGGCGGATTTCAAAATATATATATTTCCATTCCGGAACCCTATTGGGTCCAGCCATATTGCATTGCTAGTCACAACGGCCCTTTGGCTTCCCCTTTGGTATCGCCGATGTCGATCCGCTAACATCGGCGATCGCAGTCGGACTATCGCACATATATATATAATATGGCTGCTCCATTGTGTTCGTCGATGGCAATCCGCCGATTTTGGTGATCGCTCCATCGCATCGCCCCGGTCCATCACGCCATGCCTCTGCTCCAACCCGCCGATCACCGCCGGTGCAATATGCTAATCGGATCTGGACCGTTGGTTAGCTAGATCCGACGGCCCCTGTGCATTCATTGTGCCAACCTCCCGAAATGCCTCATTTTGTTGTTTTCTCATGTTTTTAAGCCTTCGATAGTGTTATCCGATGAGTCCATAACTCCTCCTTTTGCGCTTGTTTTTCCCTTTTGGGAGATTTGGAAGACTTAGAGGGGTTTTTTTTTACCCATTTGCAAGGGATTTTGCCTCTTTTTCCTTTGAAAAATGGTAGCGTCATTTTATGATAGCTTTCCCATCTGAAATCCATTTTTGCCCATTCAAGTTGCATTGGATTCAGAATGGAGGGATCCCTTCCATGAGACTATTTCTAAGAGCAGCCTGCAACTTTCATTTTCCTCTAATTTACAAAGGAGGTGTGTCATTTGGCACTTTTCACCTCTTACATGAAGTCTTTTAGATTTAGAGGTTTATCCAGGATCCAATTTTGGATCACCTCTTCATAAAGCCTATGGAAAACAACTCTATAATGTAAAGGAATTTCAAGTTCTTCCATTCTACTCCACAACTTATCTCTAGGGACAGTGTCAAATGCCTTTTTGAAGTCAATAAAGCAGCAAAAACCAAAATACTTCTTCTTTTCCCTCTCAAACGTTTTCTATTTCCATTTTCTATTGACAACCATTTAGGTTGAAAAGAATTTGACGTCAATAAAGTAGCAAAAACTAAAATACTTCTTCTTTTCCCTCTCAAACGTTTTCTATTGCCATTTTCTATTGACAACCATTTAAGAGGAATCCAAAGTTTGTTCCCCATAATGCTGATGCTTTCATGCAATGCTAATTCTTGACAAAAATCTTTTCCCTCCTGCAACAACGCTTGACAAACTATACTAGATCCTCCTTTGTTCACAAAATTACTAAAGTTGTGAAGGCTATAATGATCTTCCAAGCTTTCAAAGTGTTGTTCATTTTTTCAAAGTGTTGTTCATTTTTTGCAACAAGTTGATTAAAATTTTCAGAATGCTTGAATTCTTGTGTTTCAACAACATGGGTATCCTCTATCACCTTTTGAAAACCCCTCCTTATCTCTAAACTTGCATTTTCCTACAAAGCATTTCCATTGTTTTCTTGGCAGACCCTCTTGTCTTCAGCAATACTTTTTCTTTCCATGTGATAAGAAAGATTTCCACAAGCCCATAAATTATCTTCAATTTCCTGTGCATAAAGAAACAGGGAAAATTTTAGGGGCTAATATTCGCAGGTGGGCTAATTTTCCATGTTTTTACCAAAAAAAAGATTTGTCAATTTCCATTTTTTTCTAAAAATGATTTGCCCAAATTTTATAGTATAAAATTATTTTACCCTAAAAATTGTCAAAATTTTACAGACACTATATAAAATCGTTATAAATTTGAATATTTTTACAAAAGTATCTTCAAACATTTTATACTTTGCATGTTAGCGACTAATAAGATTCATCAAGGGTTCTAAACTTCAAAATAAATTTGTATCCTTAAAATTTTCCCTGTTTAAAAGAAACATTTGTTCCAGAATGCAAGGCGACCTCTCCCTGAGATAAAAAGCCAATTTAATATGATGAGCCTTTGAATAGTACACCATGGTGGCAGCTTCAGGAGGTCGAATTTCCTTTGGCATGCTGAAATAAATATTTTGAAACCTCCTATTAAATTCAGTGATTGATTCATTGGTCTCCTTCTGCACAGTATATAATTCCAAGAGGTATTGTTCATATGACTTGTGCTCACCCCAATATTTAAGAAAGATGTCCCGAAAATCCTGCCATGAAGTGATTGAACTAGTCTTTAAATGCTGAAAACATTGTTGAGCATCCCACTTTAGTGAATGGCAAAACATCCTTAAAGCCACATCTTCATGAGTTATTTCAAATCTATCCAAGAAATACTCAAATTGCAAAACATGTTGTTCAGTTGTAACATCATTGCTTTCTCTAGAAAAAATTGGCAGAAACTTGAAACCCTTTGAAGGATACTGATGAAGGATTGTGCGCAACGCCAAAGGTTTAAAGATTTCATTATTTCTGAGTTGAAAAGCAGTGGATTCTTTGTGAGGCAAAGTGGTAGCTGCCAAAGATGATGAATCATCTTCTTTATGTTCAAACTGTGACTGGTTATCTTTAGGAATTGTTATGCAGCAATCATTTTTCTCTTTAGATTCAGGAGGTGAAGTTGTCCCAAGATCAATAATATAGGAAGAAGAGAGGTCTTCTTTTTTCAACAAAGAATGTGCTTTTTGGGTCTTACAATATTTTGAGAATATAAAGTAGGAAACAATCTTCTTGATGTGTAGGGGAAAGTAGACCACAAAGCTGATAATAAAAAATAGAAATTCCTTGAAAAAACTCAAACTCTGATACCTATTTTTTCCACATTGCTTCCTCATTTTCTTGCTAGCAAAATTTATTTTCTAATGAAGCCTTCGTCAGTGGAGTCGCCAGGTGAATAATAAGCAACCAATTTTATATCTAAATCTTGTTCACCATCAAGAAATAGATCTTAATACCGAGGGAAAAATAACTTCGTGTCTTCATTCCCCAACAACGACAACAAAAGATGTTGTAACCCCTGGAGATAGTTCTTGGTTGTGGGGAACTAGTGCTCGGGACATCTAAAGATCAATAAAACCTTTTAGAAATTGTGGCCGAAGGGACAAGCCATGAATTCTACAATGAATTACCTAATTCAAGAAGCCTAGTTTTTGAACCAGAATGGCCAGAAACAATGAGTGTTGCAAAGCCTTAAATTAAAGATGTGTAGAAGAAAGTGAAGGAGACAAGGTTTTGGCACAGGGAATTAAGAATCTGTACTTCAACTCCGTGGAGAGAATAGTGAATAGAGAAGGAAAATGTGAATGAGTTTTTGGAACGTGGAGCGCTCATTAAGGGTTTCAAACTTAAAACACGAGTACAAAATTAAATTCATGAGTTTAAATTGGAACATCCTGCTGCATCATACACCATTCCAAAGAGGCAAAAACATAAATGGAATCACATACATATAAAAGAAAACAATGTTTGCAATGATACCCACTGCTAGAATCAAACTGACTTTTATTATTGATTTCATGAGAGATTTCCATTGTAGTATCTTCAAGAAAAACTCCAGATTTCCCCAGACTCTGAACCATTGAACCTTTACAAAATGTCACTTTCATATTTTTATTTCCCCCCTCAACCTAACTAGCTAACTCTCAACTGATTTCTGAAAACCAATTTTGGAACAGTTACAAAAATTGTTTCTCCGTTCTCTCCTTTTTTAAAGTTTACAATAAAAACAAACACACACACACACACACACACATATATATATGTATATATACATATATGTGTACATGTATATACACATATATGTGTATATGTATATATACATATACACATGTATATACACATATATGTATATATATACATATACATATATGTATATATATACACATATGTATATATATATATGTACATATATACATATATATACATATATGTGTATATATACACATATATGTATACACATATACATATATACATAGTTGCGGGGGAGCGCACCCCCCTCGCTCCCGCTCCCAATCTGCGCTCCGGGCGGGAGCGACTCGGGAGCGGGTCGGGAGCGCGCTCCCTAAAAAAAATTTCGCTCCCTGCCTTTTCGGGAGCGTTTTCGAGAGCGTTTTGCCTTTTTTGCATTTTTTTTTTTTGTAGTAATGTTCGAAATGCAATTTTTTTTTAAAGAAACAAATAGTTTTTGAGTGGGGCAGCTTAATGATCAAGTCTAGGCCGTAGTATTGATATGCTATTCATGGTAATGTTAAATTCTTAAAGTAAAAGTGACATTTTCTTTAATTTTCATTTTCATCCTTTTACTTAAATTTTTAACATTACCATGAAATGACTCAGGATGTTTGAGAGTGGTTTCGTCCTCATTGGATTTCATATGGAGAAAGTAGAATTTTAGATTTCATTCAAAATCCAGTAGACTTATTAGTTTTTCAGGATTTCAGGATTGGGGGATTGCAATGTTTCCATTGAATTTTGTCATGTATTAGGGTATGGAACCTGTATTTAATCAAGAGTACCAATCCCTCTATGTACCTTGATGTTAGTGACATTGGTTGTCGAACTCCTCTATCATGACCCTTCTAAAAATGTACGCATCACTCAAACAAAATCTTGACTTGACATGCTATGCTTTTTCTATCTTTTGTTAATGCTTAGAGGGTGATATTAATGACAAAGATCCCTATACAGATACAAAGGTAATGACAAAGATACCTCTGGATATTAATGCTTGGAGGGTGATATTAATGACAAAGATCTTGATTTTGCAACAAGACTAAAAAATTAGACATTTCTCGTGGTGGCAAGAGGCCCAAGCATAAGAAATAGATAATAGATTTACTTCTCTTTTCTAGTTTCTAGTAGCTTTTATAACTATTGACTCTTTCATATTTATTATGATATTTTTTTAAACAATATATGACAATTTAAGTTTGAAGTTGGCAATTATAACTCATTAGTAATGAATTATGAATATGATGCTTCATGAAAGTTGAAAGTTGTTTCATTTCATTTCATTTTATAACATTTCATTTCATGTTAGATATTATTTGTTGTAATGGTCACACTTAGCTTACAAGTACAACTTTGGTGATCAATGATGATAAATGTTATATATTGAATTTTGAAAGCTTGAAACTTTAAGATTGATGAATCATGAGACTCAATATGTTGTATGTTACTATGTTACTAACTTGCGGACGTGGTTGATGAAGATTATAACTTCTAGATGATTGTTGTTATATGGTTCAATCTATGCTTTTTTATGTTTTTTATATCTAATTCATCATTCTACATGTTTTTGTTGACATATATGTATCAAAAATTAAAAAATATAAAAAATATATATATTTTTAAAAAATCGCTCCGGGATTCGCTCCCAAACCGGGAGCTTCTGAAAATGGTCGCTCCCGCTCCTGCTCCCAAGTAACATGGCATATATACATATATGTGTTTATATATATATATATATATATATATATATATACATATATGTGTATATATACACATAAAATCCCTTCAATATAATGCTTTTAATAATTGTAGATAATACATATGTAAAAACATCATATTTAGCCCAAATGAAGTCTCATCTTCTAAAATTTGAACATCACACTAAAGGAAACATGTGGCCCGTATGCATAATAATAAAATTATTAATGTACAAGTGGCTCCATGACCCTCCCTATGGACATAATGAAATGAAATGAAATGATATTTTAAGGTCTATGAGACTAAAAATAGTCTATCAGACCATTAGTTCCCTGTTTTTCGCTCTTTGCAATTCAGTCCTTTTTCGATTCAAATTGATGATGAGCTGACCCAACCTTCCAACAATCCCCTCACTAAAAAGACAATGCCAAGAAACTGATGCTAACATGTTCTCATAACTTTCTCTGATGTCTTTGAATGCATCACATTCCAAAATGAAATGTTTTTCCGATTCCACAGCCCCAGACATGCAAAATGTACACACTTGTTCTTCCCAAGCTTCTTTAGGCCTTTTCCACTGTCCTGTTTCACACCGAAGTTGATGTGAGTTGGTCCTTAATTGAACAATAAGAACCTTTGCCCTCCACGAAATGCTAGCTCCAATGAACTCTTTTTGTTGTAAATCACGCATAGGGTTGAATTCCTCAATGTAATATTTTTTCTTTCTACCCAACTCGTTTCCCAATACCTTTGTACAAAACTTCTCCATAACAAAATCCTTTAACTCCTTGCTATTTGTGGGACAGGCATTGAGGTAGATATTCCATTTTTGCATCCATGTGTAGTTTTGTTTCATCCAAGTTTTCTTTCTTTTACTCATGCCTTTATTGAAGATAACATTAGACCATCTAGCTACTCTCATTTGTTCAATTCATTTTAGGTATCTTATGGGCCACACCATACTAATTGCTTCAATGGAAGTTGCTCATGTTTCACTCAACATTATCTCATAAGGTACCAAACTTTTTATTTTGAACTTAATCATGATCAAGTGTTTTTGGATTTTCTCAATTTGTTTCCATTTTGAGACGAGAGTGCTGCTAGCCCACAATTCACACCCATATAGAATCACTGGACAAACTAGGAGTCCAAACAACACTTTAATATTTTCCAATCCCATAACTTTGCCTCTCTACATCTGTTTTGAAGAACATATAATGCTTTCCACCCTCCTAAAATTCTCTTCTTTCTATAGTCCTCCCAATTGAGTTTGTTGTTGAAATCAATCCCAAGGTACTTGTACTCATTTACTTCTTCAAGGATGTTGTCTTCAAAGAAGAAAGTATGATGGTTTTGCTTCCTTTTATTAGAAAAAATCATTATTTTGGTCTTGCTAGTATTGACTTGCATCCCCGCTGCTCTACAAAAATGTTCAAGGGCATATAAGTGCATTTGCAATCCATGGGCCGATTTAGAAATCAATACAATATCATCAGCATATAAAAGAAGCTTTATCACAAACTCGCTCAACCGAACACCATCTCCACCTTGTAGATTTAGCCACTCTTCCAATTAATCAATAAATAGCCCAAAAAGAGTGGGGGATAGAGAGCAACCTTGCTTGACTCCAATGTCACTTCTAAAGCTTTCTGAAATACCTGTTGAGGTTCTAATTTTGACTTTCACTTCTTCATAAAGTCTATGGACAGCGGCTCTATAATGCATAGGAATTTCAAGTTCTTCCATTCTACGCCACAACTTATCCCTAGGGACCGTGTCAAATGCTTTTTAGAATTCAACAAAGCAAAAAAATACTTCTTCTTTTTCCTCCCAAACCTTTTCAACAATGTGTCTCAATGTGATGCCATGATCCACTGTAGAATGTTTCAGCCTAAAACCCGCTTGTCCTCTTGCCCTCTTTTCTTTTACTTCTTCCCACTTGCTAATTTTGTCTTCTACCATGCTACCGAAAAGCTTTGGAAACAAAGGATTGATCATAATTGTTCTATAGTTGGATGGATTATTAATGTCTCCACTTTTAAAAAGGGGTATTGCTAGGCTAGTTGTCCAGTCTCTTGGGAATCCTTGCTGAATGATGTTGTTGAATATTTTCATGATGTGCAGTGCAAGAGCATTCATTCCCCATTTTAGATACTCTGCTTGAAGTTCAACCAAGTCCTTTGCCTTTCCTATTTTCAGCTTCTTAATTCCATTCTCCACCTCCTGTAATG
This sequence comes from Pinus tabuliformis, assembly GCA_031772625.1. Taxonomy (NCBI): domain Eukaryota; kingdom Viridiplantae; phylum Streptophyta; class Pinopsida; order Pinales; family Pinaceae; genus Pinus; species Pinus tabuliformis. The sequence goes on from CM062812.1 coordinate 330,228,943, forward strand.
TGAAGAGCTTTGAATTTGTGTTGATCCTAGGGGGGGACTCCGCCTTAGATTATTTCTCATAGAGTTGTCTTGCATATTCCAGCCATTGATTGGCTGTAATATTATTTCAATTTGCTTCTTCCTTGGTTGCAGTTCTTGCCAGAAAAATCTTTGGATTATTCTTGCTTAAATATATTAACTCTTCTCTCCTTGTTTGCATGAACTCATCTTTTTTCCTTTTTAGTATCTGCTTATATAACTTTACATTCATCTTCTCTTTTCCTGCCTTTTTCAAGGTTCTCCTTGCCATTTTGCATTCCTCATCAAACCAAGCATTTACAGGAAAACAATTTGATTCTGATTTCCTATTTTTTGCTCTTTTGCACTTCTCAAGTGCACTTTGAATTATATTTGTTAACTCATGGTTGTTGAAGCGTTTGAAACCAGTTTTCTCCTTCTGAATTAATCTCTCTAACATTGTCTTGAAGATAGTACCATTTTCTTGTGTTAGAAGAATTTTGCCCCTTGATAGTGATTGTCGAGAGCATTGGGTTTTCCTCCTATGTTGCCTTTCTTCTAACCATGATAACCTTATAAAAATTGGGTTATGGTCTGATTTTAAGTCCCAAATATGCTCTCCAATACTAACTTCATCTATCTTTTCTATTAAGTTTTGTGAACACATCACATTTTCAATGACACTTGCCCCATTGTATGTGTTGCAAGTGAAGTTCCAAGACCTTTTCCATCTATCTAGACCATTGCAAATAATTAAGTTGAAAGCCCCACACAGTGTAAGCAACTCATCTCCAAAATGATTGCTAACTTTGTCATCTTCTGAACACCTCACACATTGGGGATTCTCCTCTTCAGTGAGCCAAATAGGATTGTTATCCTCTTTGCAACAAAGAATGCTAGCTTGATTATTTGTTGTTCTAGCATTGAAATATCCCACTAAAATAACTTCTCCTTGCTGAGAGTATATGACAATATCTTGTTTTAATGTTGCATATGGATCCTTGCTGTCAAGCCCCTTATTTTTGTAAGTTTTTTAGACTTGTGGGGCAAAATAGCATGCTGCAATTCTTGTGATTCTCATTCTCTGATATTTTCAACCATAAATATTGTTTATTTGCATCTTCTTTAATTAACTGAATGTGACGACCTTTTTCTTTCACTAAAACTAGTATTCCCCCATACCCTTTTCCATTTTTTGCTACCTTGTTCCACACTGCCAACTTCAAATAATCGTCAAACACATGAGTTTTGCAACCATCATGCTCATGACTTTCTGTGAGACAAATTATGTCTCCACCCTCCGTAATAGGCTCTAACCTAGGTCCCCTCCTCCAAGGGTAACCTCTACAATTCCAACAAACTAAACTTAGGTAGACCTAGGTAGGATTTGACTGTTACACAATTTGGCACATAAGACTCAAATTTGAGCCTTCACCCCTTTTTGTCCATGTTGCTCTTGTTGTTTTCGTCTCTATTATTGAATTCTCTGTTTTTTCTTTACTATCAGCTCGCTGCCCTAATTTGCCTGGAGGCCCAAACACTACAATAACGGCTTTCCCATTGTACAACCATGCCCTTTTCCCTTCATTTCTTGTTGTTCTAATTTTCTCCACTTCATCCCTTCTCTCCTCTTGTTGTTTTTTGGTTAAATCTTCATCGAGGAAGAAGTATGAGCCTTTCAAGAGTTTCTTTTTGCCCAAAAGCTGTCGTTTTTCTTGTACGCTTGCCATGGTGACTTTTATGGGTCGAGGCCTCTCTTCACATATCCTCCCAACCCTTCTTGCTTGGCAAATTTGCCCTTTCCAATGTAGTTTCTCTTTCAAAAAGTCTCTTGTCAAATTGAGAGTACTTTCATTCTTCCCATAATCTCTTATTCTCATGATAATAAAGTTTGGTATCCTATCCTGTCTTTCTTTTTGTTCTATTTCTTGTGCTCTGCGATCACTTGCATCTTCTTCTTCCTCTGTCCTTATGTAACCATTAGCGTCTTCAGCTCTAGCTTTGATTTCTTTTGGACTATCTTTCCCACTGTTCATTTTTGCCTTCTCTTTGGAAATGTTTGTTTGGTGAGATACCTGTGTATCTACCTGAGTTTGTTTAAAAATTATCACATCTCTGTTTGTTGTTATTACTTCTTTCATGTTTTGCCATTCTCGTTTTCCTGTCTCTAGAGCCTCTTGTAACATTGTTACCTGTTCTTTTAAAATTCTATTACCTTCCATTAGACATTGGTTTGAAATTGTGATCTCTGAAATTTTGTGGTCCCTTTCTTATTCTCTAGCTTCCAAAATCTCCAACCTTGTCCTAACCTTCATTAGTTCTTGGACATATAGATCTGATGAGCAAGTAAGGGGTGTAGATGTGGGACTGTAAATGATTGATTCTTCTTTATTTTTGTTTCTCTTATTTATTTTCTTTTTCTTTTTCTTGATCTTGATCGGTTTTCTTCTCATTTGTCCCCATTTAAGGTGAGCAATCCTATGCCTTAAAATGCCCTCATATTGCTTTGCGATTACCCAAATCCACCTTCTTGTTTTGTCTATTGAAGCAATTTTGACTTGACCCAAATGATTTATTTCCACAGAATCTGAAATTTCCTTGCTCTTTATTCCTTGGCTCTTCTAAGCGTTTTCCATGTTCTGAACGTTTACCTATTTAGAAGTTAACTGCTTCACACTGCTCTGTGCTCACGAAACCCTGTTCACGCTACTTGTCCACTGTGCTCACAAAACCCTGTCCTCTGCTTGCCCACCTATTCACGCCTGCCTGAGATGTTCACGCCTGCCTTAATCCGTGATCTTGTGTATATCCTTTTGGTCTGCGAAAATGTTAGTGGGAGCGTCTAAGTAGCACTGCCAACCGAGGCCCAAAATATTTGAAGAGGCTAGAGCTTTTGAGTCTACGGAAGGTATTGCGGGAGTGCAATGTGGAAGATAGCCGCCGAGAAAGGTGGTTTCATAAAATCCCAAAACCCCTCCGGGATCACACTTAGCGGTTTCCGGTTTCTAAAAACAAGGATGAGTGGTGTTGGAACAACTATGGACTGTTGATTTGTTTGATGAGTAGTTTGGGGATACTGCTTACGGGACCACTGCTTTCCGTAAGTTTCGTGTACTTCGTGTGATCGGGACTCCATTGATTTGAGGACCGTCACCATGAGCCATCAATCTGTACTACTGAACGCTACTGACCATTGACCTTGGTATTCAAAGAATTATCCGAACGAGTTAATAAAGAGCGCCCATGTTCTGGATATAATTAATTTCTGTGGCTGAAAGATTTGTTTGAGACTCAGAGAATGAAGCTTCTTTAGCATGCAAAACTAATGAAATTGTGGGAGCAATCAAAGACTGAACATTTATTTCCAAAACTCGGTTAATACTCCTTGGTACCTCCACTGAGAGATGAAACTCTTCCTTGATAACAACGTGGCAGCATGCTCCCTACAAGAAGACTGGCATTTTCTCTTGATAACATTACGAAAGGATAGTTTACCAGTTTTTAAGATTTGTTATAAGTCCATCAATATATGCAGGAGACATTGTTGAATCTGCTACTTCTTTTGAACCCCCTGTGTTGACTTGCAGCCATCAAACTGTTCTTGCAAATCACATATGACTTGATTTGCATTCTTAATTTGTGATCACATATACTCAGCATCTTCAACTGAAGTAGCGGCTTTATTTTGTTTTTATTCAAACAACTCAGAGTTCAAGTCCTTGACAATGTTGCCAAGAAAACCAATCTGCTTAGCTTGCATAGTGGATGTGAACTATCTTTCAGCAACTCCTCTAGCCTTACTAACTCAGAAATCATATTTGTTTCTCTTTTCTGGAAAATTTCCAACTGAATTTTTACATTTTGGAAACCCTTCATCGCAGTCCTGAACTTTGCAGCATAATGCATGGTCTCCCTTGAAGCTGATTTTGCATCCTATTTAATATTTGCTAATAGAGTTTACAGGTCATCGAATGAATTTCACAGAGATAGCTTTTCAATGGTTTCCTCCTTCAGGCTACCTTCTCTTGGTGCTTTACATGGGCACTAACTTTGATGAAGTATAATAGCTGTTGAATGATAGACCTTGGTGCTTTGACTTGGAGATTTTACGAGGCACAAGACAATTTTAAAAACTTAGCATCGTTTTTTGAAACATTTCATGGCTTTGTTTGAAGGAGTTTTTGTTCTCTCCGGCTGGAAAAACTGAGCGACAACAAGGCCAAAGGGATATTTGATGTTGACTGACAAGTAGAAAAAAAATGGTTTGAAAAGCACATGGATGATGCTAAGGAATTCAACATGGGAGAGCTATTCCTAATATGAGATAAAACCATAGAATGAAAGGGGAAGCATTCCAAATTTCAACATATTTGGCTCAACCAATATTAAATCGTTGAGATAATTGGTGATGTTCGTGTATAACATAACTTGCTGATTTCTCCCTTGCATTATAGACCTCTTCATCAATTAACACTTTGACTCCATTTGCTCAAAGGACAAGGTAATTAGTCTTACTTGTCTTATCACCTTTTATTTAAAGAAGATCATTAAACACATAAATCGTTAACACGATTTTCAACTAATGATTTGATCTTAGGGAATCCCTCCTTGTGGCAAAGGAGATCCATCCTAAAGTGAGGATGACCACCAAGGTGACAGCTGGTGGTGTCCTCAAGTTGCCCTAGGGATTTTTCTTGGTGATTGGTATTATATTTTGTGTAGATCCAGATGCTAAAAGTAAACATAATATATTGATCATTGTAGTCTAAGGAAAAGCAATTTAGAGGGTGGTTGATGTAGGAGCATTTCCCATCAGAAATCAACTATTTTGAACAAGACCTGAGGTGTTGAAATTACTAAAGGGAGTGGATTCCCCTAATGGATTTAATTATATTTTCCTAAATTCGTAATTAGTTTTAGAAGGATAGAGTCATTAGGAAGATAGGGATTTGTTTTCCCTAATTTATTGGGTAAATGGCTTATTAGTCAGATAAGTATGGTGCAGAGGATTTAATGAATAATATTGTGGAATTAGTTATAGGGAATTAGAAATCAGTTGGATATTTTGGAACTAACCTTCCAAGTTTAAAATGTAACCCTGCAGCCACAATAGGTGACGGCCAAACGAAGATTAATCAGGACATGGAGTGAAGATTCAAACCTAAGGTGTTTCTAAGGATATGTATGTACAGTTTTATTAATGAAAGTGTTTTCATTATGTTAATAGTCTCTGTGAATATTTAATTGGCTAGTTTTAGTTTGTGTGCACACCTGGAATCCATGATGGATTAATTAAAAGGATTTTCATTTGTGATTGTCTCTATGTGTGTATTACTCTAATCAGAATATGCCAATTCAGAATAGTTGATCAACAGTAGGGTAAAATCCGTCACAGAAGAGGAGTAAATGCTATGCTGAGAATTCAAGACAATGAAGGGAGAAAAACTGTGTATGCTAACTCTGTTTATAAGACAAGCAGGAAGGAAATCTCTGTGCAAGACAGAACAGGAATCAAATTAAATTTGAGAATGTACAGCGTAGAAGTGAAGATTGGGTAATCAATATTCGTCTGAACAAGGGAACGAAGGATACAAGTCTGTTGTTTATTTCCATCATTGAGAGACAAATCGTGCTTCCGAGGAGTTGATCTCGACTCTTGTTGGAAAGAGGCATCAAACGGATAAAAGTTGTGTTGAATGCATTGCTGTAGTAGGATTATAATATCGATTGTAAACTGAAATGCGTAAGGCAGGGAATTGCCGATTTGGAAGTATGTGTTGAAGGTAAGTCAATGGATTGAGCCCAGTTCACGATAAAAAAGTGTTTGTTTAAACTTGTGATAAGTGAATACGAACCATTTGAATTGTTCGTAAAATTTGAGGTGCACAGAGATTGCAAGCATTGAGAATCGATTCCTTGTGTGATCTGGACCATTGATGAACTGTTGTGTGAAGAGCGTTGAGTATTCCAGGTAGCATAATGGGTTTCCTGTAACCATTGTTGGATTCTTGTGACATTTGGTAAACCATGTAACATGCTTTCTCCTTACACAATTTCAGTTTGAAGGGTTTTTTAATATGTGACTATTACTGGGCATATGGTCCCAAGAATCTGTAATAGATTGTATTTTGAATAGAACATAGGTAGGGAGAGACTTTGAGAAATCTTGTAGGGTTGCTTCCTGATAAGTGATAATCATTACAGGAACATGGATTTCCTGTAACTGGATGAATAGGGAGTTAGATTTGGTAAAGAGTAATTTTGATGGCACTTACAGTGCATCCAACAGGGAAGACAGCATCAGGTGGTATCAAAGCATGTTCATTCCTACTTGTTCAAGTAATTGAAAACACAATTATCAGATATTTGTGTATTACAAGTCATAGTGAAAGAACACTGAAGTTCTTAGGAAGCAAATCTACTTGGATGGGAGTAGAACAGATCGGGTTTGATAAGCAAGTCTGAAGGAAAAATATTCTAAGGTTGAAAGGACATTGAAAGGACTATAACAGCGAAGTCAGCAAGAGGATAAAGGAGACTGTAGCAGCAGCATGTATGTTAACAGAGGTTGAACACAAAGGTAAAGTGGTCTTATGTTTTCAATCGATAGATCAAGTAAATTATTGATTACAAGTAGCAGCAAGGAAAGAGTTGGTGGTAACCATTACAGCCAGAGGAGTTGTAACATTCCTAATTAGCCATGGCTAATTGGAATATTCGATTTTGCTCAATTTTGCCTTCTATAGTTATTTATAAATAAAAAGGTGAGGAAAAGGGGGACATAACTCACCTTTAGAATAAAGTCACTTCCTAGTAGCACAATGTTGTGACTTAAAGGGGAGCCAAGGGGGCCAAAGGACCACGCAGAGATGGGGCCCACGCAGACACTTGGAGGGACTGTGCAGATGGAAAGGAACACGTGGCAAGAAAGGGACTGCGTTGGAGGAGGTGGGCCTTGGGATTGAGCAGACTTGCGAGGGAGCGCTCCCCCCCCCCCTCAAACCTGCTCTCAATCTGCGCTCCGGGTGGGAGAGAGTCGGGAGCGGGTCGGGAGCACGCTCCCGATAAAAAAATTTGCGTTCCCTGCCAAAATCGGGAGCGTCGCTCCCGGAGCGAAAATCACAGTTCAGGAGCGATCAGGGAGCGATCGCTCCAAGAGCGATTTGACCGACGCCGAGAGCGATCCGGGCGGAAAAAAATCGTGGACGCGAAAAAAAAAATCAATTTTTAAAAAAAAATTATGTTTTAAAAACACAATGGGGCAAAAGAAATTTCATTATCACTTGAATGAGTTGAGTAGAAGTTGGAGAGCAAGAGCAAAGGAGCGAGGAGAAGCGAGGAGCAAGCGCCGAGGAGCAAGCGCCGGGGAGCAAGGAGCAAGCCTGCAAAGAGGTTAGTAACTTAGTAATTTAGTTAGTTTAGTTAGTTTAATTTAGTTAAGTAATTTAGTTAGTTTAATTTAGTTTATTAACTTTATTTAGTTAAAAAATCATGAATCTAAATTAAATTAATTAATCTAAAATTCTAAATAAATTAAATTAATTTGCAGATTCAAAAGCCTACAAATATCAAACATCATGGACCTGGCTATATTTCTTGGCATTTTCCTCTTCTTGGTCCCTTTTATGGTTATTATGGTGCTGGAGAGTAGGAAACGGAGGGGCCAAAATGAAGAGGGCGATGAAGAAGCTGGAGAAAGTGGATTTGATGAAAACCCCGGTGAGGAGGAGCTAGAGGAGGTTGAACATGACTCTCAAAAAACTAAACAAGACCAAACCCCATTGTGGAAATATGTCACTGGCCTAAAGCAGGGAGAGGGGGGGGAACCACTAAATTTCATTGCCCCCATTGCAACAATGATTACACAAGTTCATACACCCGTGCCAGAAAACACCTCTGCGGGAAAAGGCCATGGGATGGAGACAAACAAATAGGAATCAAAACTTGTCCAGCGGTGTCAGCAGCAGATAGAGCCAAATACATAAGGGAAGAGGAGGAAGCTCAATACAAATCAAAAAAATCAAGGGGTTTCTTTGAACCAACCTCACAATCACAAGCACAAAGAACTCCTTCAGCATCCTCCCAAGGCAGTGGATATGGAGGCACAGGGTCATCAGCTTTAAGGCGTAGAACCATATCAGATTTCCTTGATGAGGGGTGTAGGAATGATGTGGATTCAAAGGTTTACAGGTTTCTCTATGCATGTGGGATACCATTCAATGTTCTTTGCTCACCTTATTGGCACGAAATGGTTTCTGCCATAAATGATGCCCCTAAAGGATACAAGAGCCCTGGGTATGAAAGGGCAAGAACCGTTGGACTTGATCATGAAAAAGCAAAAATATCACATTCTTTGAATAGAATGACAAGTTCTTGGACTGACCATGGGGTGTCCATTGTATCTGATGGATGGACAAATGTAAAAGGCAAGCCATTGATAAGTGTTCTTGCTGTGTCTGTTAGTGGTGCCATCTTTCTAACTGCACATGATTACTCAGACATGTTCAGGACCGCCATCAACATTGCAGAAGCATTACTTGAAACAATTGACCGTATTGGGCCATACAATGTCATCCAAGTCATCACTGATAATGCTCCTAATTGTAAGGCAGCGGAAGCAATTATTGAGGATAAATACCCCAACATATTTTGGTCTGGATGTTTGGTTCACACATTGAATCTTCTGATGCATGATGTTGTCAAGAACAAAAATGCACAATACAAATGGATTGGTGATTTGTACAAAAAAGGCAAACAAATGATAAAATTTATTACAAATCATAGCAATATCCATGGCCTTTTCCGCAGTCACTCGAGATTGGAGTTGTTGAAGATTGCGAAGACCAGATTTGGTAGCTATTACCTCACCTTCAGGCGCCTTTTGAAGGTAAGAGAGTCATTGGCTAGCATGGTATCAAGTCCACATTGGCAGGTATTAAAGGAAAGGGCTACAAATGCAGTTGACAGGCGAGGTTTTGAACTGGTGGAGGAGGGCGCTCTTGATGGTCAGTTTTGGACAAGTGTGAGGCAAGTATTGGATTTCACCAAGCCCATTTATCACATGATTCGGTTTGCAGATACAGACAAACCAGTGATTGGCATGGGGCAAATAAAAGATATTGTTCATAACAGAGATCTCGACTTGTACAAACTGATTCAGGATTGTGTGTGTGAACGGTGGAATAGACTTAATCTTCCACTACATTGCTTGGCGTATATCCTTACACCAAAATACTACTCTACATCTTGGTTGGACCAACCTGCACCAGGGGGGTGGGATTAGGACCAAACCCCATTTAGATGCAGAGGTAACTAGTGGATATTTGCAAGCATTAGAAAAGTTGATACCTGACAGGGAGGAATGTGCAGTTGTGCGCCTTGAAATAGGCAAATACTTCAGTGGCACTAGTTCGTTTGGTACCTTCCATGCAATGGAAGACAGAGATAGATTTGATGCTCTCACATGGTGGGAAACATATGGCGGCCATGGACTTTTGCCAAAATTGGCAAAAAAAGTTCTATCACAGGTTGTAAATACATCTTCTGCAGAGAGGTGTTGGAGCACCTACAGCTTCATACATAATGTGAAAAGAAACTGACTCAATGAAAACCGAGCAGAAAGCTTGGTTTATGTGCACTACAACTTGAGGTTGTTGAGTCATTATTGTGATCGGGCTTATGAGGATCCCACATATAAAATTTGGGACAATCACTCAGAGGATGACAATTTGGAGGATGGTATAGTGCATCTTGAAGAACTGGAAGAGGAACTTATAAGGGATGAATATGAAGCAGCTGCAGCTGCAGCAGCCATGCCACCTCCACCTCCACCTCCACCATCCAGTAGCAATGCTCGAGGTCCGAGTCTTGTTCCTTTGTTGTCGCCACCTCCATCTACACCCTCACGTGGAGGGCATGTGCCTTCTAGTTTTGGTCGTCGGTCTGTGCGGGAGACTCCTAGAAGACCACCACGACCTGCTTATACTCCTGGAGACTCTCGTGGCAAGGGCCACATGTAGATTTACAGTTTACTTGTCTTTTCTAGTTTCTATTAGTTTTCATAACTGTTGAGTCTTGAGTCCTTGACTCTTGACTCTTTCATATCATAATGATATTTTTTGTAAACAATATATGACTGTGACAATGAAAATTTGAAGTTCGAAGTTGGCAACTATAACTCATTGGTAATGATTGTGAATTATGAATATGATGCTTCGTGAAAGACTAAAGTTGTTTCATTTCATTTCATTATTCAAGTTTCATTTTATAACATTTCATTTCATGTTAACAGTTAGAAGTTAGGACTTAGAAATATCTAAGATATTATTTCTTGTAATGGTTAAACTTACTTACAAGTACAACTTTGGTGATCAATGATGATAAATGTTATATATTGAATTTTCAATTTTGAAAGCTTGAAGTTGAAACTTTAAGATTGAATTTGATGAATCATGATTCACGAGACTCAACATGTTGCAGTTGTAATATGTATTTTATTAACTTGTGGACATGGTTGATGAAGATTATAACTTCTAGATGATTGATGTGATATGGTTCAATGATCAATTTATGTTTTTTTATGTTTTTTATATCTAATTCATCATTCTACATGTTTTTGTTGACATATATGTATCAAAAATTAAAAAATATAAAATATATATATATATATATATATATATATATATTTTTTAAAAAATCGCTCTGAGATTCACTCCTAAACCGGGAGCTTCTGAAAATGTCGCTCCCGTTTTCACTCCCGCTCCACGCTTTCGCTTCTGCTCCCAAGTAACATTGGGATTGAGAGAGGCCAACACTATAAAGGAGAAGGGTGCCTCCTCATTTTGTCATTCGATTATGTGCATTTGAGCTAGTCACTTCGACTTAGAGCACGTTGGCTGTTTAGCTGGTCTGCAACACTGTTTAGTGCATCTAGTGTCTCCGTTCGGAGATCTCACCCTTAGCCCCGGGGGACTTCGAATGCCTGCTCGAGAAAGGTATTTTTCAGCAGTCTTTTGCAGGAGGATTGATCTTTGGAGGGAGGAGGAACTGAGCATTTTGGATAACTACGCAGTCTTGAGAGAGGGATGCAATTCTTTTGGAGGGAGTTTCAGATTGAGGGTTTTGCGGAGGATTTGAGCTGGGAGATTGAGCAGGGGATCAGCCCTTGCATATTGGAGGACTTTGGCAGAGTTTTAGGTGGAGTTTTGGAGGATTCTATTTAGTGGCAGCGCGGAGCCTTGAGGGATAGCGTAGATCCCCAAGGGGGTGATTTTTGGGGGTCAGCTATTTCAGAAAATATTTCTGGGTCTTTCTGGGTTTCTCGAGTAGAGTCTGATTCCAGAGTTTCAGCATTTTCTGAGGAGGGGAACAGCCCCAAATCCTCATTTGATTTCCAGCAGTGGCAGCAGCACAACAGTTCTCCAGCAGCTTGGACGCAGTTCAGAGAGAGGCCATTCCTTTGCTATTCTGAGTGTATTTCTTCACTTGCCTTGTGCAAGTCGAGGTGCTACCTGTCTGATCACCTCTTGTACTCTTTCCATTACTCAGTATAATAAAATGGCTTAGCATTTCTCTCTGCATTTCTTGAGTATCTGCTTATATTTCATGTTCACATTATTATATGTTGTACCACTGTTATTTTTATCACTTTGAGTTTCTCGGTCACTATATCATTTGGACGTGTTTGGTTGGAGTTTGCTTGGGTTTGAGGGATATCCCGGAAACGGGATATTACAGTGGTATCAGAGCATAGATCTGGCTCAGCCTGTGGAGCTAGCAATCTATGACACCGGGGGAAAAGCCCTACATCTGTTACAGAGGTAGGAGATACAGAGACACTGGGCGTAGGTTGGAGAACACATATGGAGAGGGAGACTGCGTTCGGGTGGTGGACACAGAACAGGAGGAGCCTGTGGTCAACGTACAACAGAAAGAACCTGTGGTGGATGCAGAACAAGAGGAGTCGATGGCAGATGATGATAGCATCATTCTAGGATCTGTCGAGGCAGATCGAGGTGATGGGGCAGAGATTCATGGCAGTGGAGGCTAGACAACATGAGAGCCCACGAGTTTTCCAGGTTGGAGAGGGATCAGGGGGCCTCACATGCCCCTATACGCTTTACCATGCCCACTTTCCTAGGAGCAGACACGGGGGCCAGAGCATATTAGGAGGCAAAGCCCGGTCATATGGGCGATTATTTTGCGGAGTACCAGGCCTATGGGCAGGAGTTCAGGGATGCTCTCTCATTCAAAGACTTTGTTCAGCTCCAGCGGGATAGTAGACCCCGCGACCATCATAGAGGATACCGGCATTATCATGATGGAGACACCCACCGCATAGCTAGTAGATTTCACTTGCCTACGTTTGAAACTTTGATGGCTCATCAAACAATTCGGCAAAGTCTTGGGTGGAGAAGCTGGACATCTATTTCCAGCATAACCAGATGTCGGAGACGGAGGTCATCAAGGTGGCGACATTACATTTGGATGGTGAAGCCCAGCACTGGTGGTTCCATGGGTTGGTTACACTCGAACACTCCACAGTGACGACATATGCCGAGTTCACCAGGAGACTGATGGAGAGGTTTGACTGGAGGGATCCGGAACAGCATTTTGTTGAGATGACGAGGCTCAAACAGACCGGAAACCCAGAGACTTACATTGCAGACTTCTTGAGGGTTTCAGTGATGGTGCCTGATCTATCCACGGCACGGAGGATCTACATGTATGTTGAGGGGTTAGCAGAGCCACTTCGGGGTCTAGTCAGGTCCACTAGACCAGCCACACTCCAGGATGCTATTAGTAGGACCCGGGACTTACAGGATGCCTTACCCAGGACCTGGACACCTTACCCCAGAGACAGGCTTTCCAGCCTAAGGGGAAGGATTTGAGGATTCCGCCTTCAAAGGGGAATCCAGGACGAGCACAGATTGATGATGATGCCAGGAGGGAGTTGAAGAAGAAGTGGTTGTGCTTCACTTGTCAGGAGCCGTGGGCACCAGGACATAGACATGCTGCTGGCAAAGCACATTTTATTGAGATCTTCTCCGAGAGTAGCGGGGAAGAGGATGAGGAGGATGATGGCAGGAGGTAGTCATGCCGCGCAGGATCATTTGCCACCTCCACCACCAGCAGCGGGTGGTGCAGCTTTTGCACCTACCGGAGGAGCCCTTGCAACATTGCGAGGAGTTCCCAAGTATTTGACGTTACGTGTACAGGGGACAGTATGTGGCCAGTGGGTATCAGTTTTGGTTGACAGTGGGGCAACTCACAACTTCATTGATGCACAGATGGTTGGGCGGAGAGGTATACAGACAGAGAGCTTCGATGGCTTTTCAGTTTTGGTCCCAGGAGATCAGACCATGGTGTGTGCTCATTATGTTCCAGAGCTATCAGTGACGATGGGCACCTACACACTGACTGACCACTTTTTCGTGGTTGATATTCCGGACACCAACATGATATTGGGTGTTCAGTGGCTTATCACTCTAGGGAAGGTCACGACAGATTGGAAGACCCTAGAGATGGAGTGGGATGATGAGAAGATAGGGAAGCATGAGAAGATACGAGGACAACACACATATCTGCCTCAGACTGTTTCGGCTCATCGAATGGAGGCAGTCTTCCGGAAGGGAGACGTAGAGTGGGCAGTGGAACTGCGTGCATTAGAGGCAGGGACTACAGGGCAGAGAGTGCACCCAGAGATATAGTCCATCCTTGACCAGTATGCCATAGTATTTGGGGAGATTCCCCCAGGACAACCACCGAACCGGGGGTTTGAGCACACCATTGAGCTTGAGCTGGGTACACAGGCAGTGATTACTACCCCCTATAGGCATCCCAAGGCCTATCGGGATGAGATTGAGCAGGCCATTCAGGAGTTGCTAGCCCTTGGGCACATTCGGCCGAGCATGAGTCCTTTTGCTTCTTCCATGGTGTTGGTGAAGAAGAAGGACGACACATTGAGGATGTGTATTGACTACAAGGCCCTGAACAAGAAGACCCTGAAGAACAGGTACCCCATACCCAAGATCGATGAGTTGATGGATGAGTTGAGAGGAGCCCGGTTCTTCTCAAAGATTGATTTGAGATTTGGGTACCATCAAATTCGCGTGAGGGAACAGGACATTCCCAAGACCGCCTTCAGGTGTCACTATGGGCACTTTGAGTTTTTGGTGATGCCCTTTGGGCTAACCAACGCCTCAGCTACATTCCAGTCTTGCATGAATCACATCTTTTCAGTCACTTGAGGAAGTTTGTGTTGGTATTCTTTGATGATATACTCATTTACAACAGGACCTGGGAGGAGCATCTCCAGCACATTGAGACAGTATTGTGCATCTTGGAGGAGCAGCAGTTCTATGCCAAGCTCTCCAATTGTGAGTTTGGATTAACGGAGATGTTGTACTTGGGACACATCATAGGGGTGGACGAAGGGAGAGTCCACGAGGAGAAGATTAGGGCCATTCGAGATTGGCCAGAGCCGAGGAACGTGACAGAACTTCGAGGATTCATTGGTATTTGTACTTACTACCGGAAGTTCGTCAAGATTTTCTCACAGCTTGCTGCACCCTTAACAGATTTGACGAGGAAGGGGGCATTCAATTGGTTAGATATAGCGCAGCGAACCTTTGACAGGCTCAAGGAGGTGATGAGCAGCTGCCCAGTGCTTGTATTGCCAGATTTTTCGCAGCCATTTGTTTTGGAGTGTGATGTGTCGGGAGAGGGGATCGACGAATCCCTTTAATTTAATTCCTTAGTAATTCCCAGGTCACCAAAAACTTTTTTTTTTGTTTTTAGATTTTTAAATCTTTTTCAAATCTTTTAGATTTTTTTAAATTTTTGGAAAATTTTAATTTTTTATGATTTTTGATGTTTAGAAATTTTTTAATGTTTTTAGATTTTTAACTTTTAGGATTTTTTTATTTTTATGATTTCGTATATTTTGAGAATTTTAAATTTTTTTAGGATTTTCAAATGTTTTAAATTTTTAGTTTTTTTTTAATTTCAAGTGTTATGATTTTTTAAATTTTTAGAATTTAAAATAAAAAGAAGAAAAAAATCAAATGTCAAAAGAATTTTTATATTTTTTATTTTTTAGATTTTTTGAAACTTTTATATTTTTTGAGTCAAAATTAAAATCATAAATAAAAAGTCAAAAGATGAAATAAAATGGGATCGAAATAAAAGTGAAAACAAAATAATTTTATCTTTTTTAACGTTTAATCAATCTAACTTAAGCAAAAAATGAAGTCAAATATAAGTCTAGGCTAAATCATAACAAAAATAAAAAAATCGAAAGGAGGTTAACCCTAACTCATAAACATACATAATAAAAAAAAATCAAATGCTTGTTGTATTGTTTCTGCAGGTATGCATTGACGATGAAGCGAGGAGAGGAGTTGTTTGGATTTGCAGGTCCAGGAACGATGAGGAGTTTGATGCAGAATGAGGGTTTGATGGCGAAGACAAGCAACAAGGGTTAACGCAAGAGATGAAGGAATGTAGGTTGGAGCAGCGTTTGAAGATGCAGGTCAAGGGAAATGAGGACCGACAAAATGGCAAGTTAGGCAGCGGGGGGAGATGAGGGTTCTTTTGCAGGTTAATGGAAAAGTCGCGATGCAGATTAAGGAGGGCCGCAAATGTAAGGTAACTCAGGCTTGCAGGCAGCACAGGTTTTTGAGGAGGAGGACGATGGCAACAAGCAAGTAAAAAACAATAACAACAAAAAACGCAAGCAGCAAAGAGGGCTAAAAAAACGATTTTTTTCAATAAAACCCAAAAACTTAAAATGATATCCCAACAGTAACCCAGAAATTTCCAAATTAAGATGTTACATTTCAGTTTTAAATTTAACCCTGAAACCCAACAAAACATCCAAATCTAAAAACAAATTGGAACCCTTATGAATTTTCCAGATTAAAGAATTTTAAATTTAAACCCCTAGACTGCAAAACGTTGATTAATATTCCTGCAAGATAATGTTGGTGAACCCCAGAGATCTAGATCTTACCCTCTAGGGCCTAGATCTGGACTCTATACTGATTTCTCCTTCAGATCTGTAGTTGCAAGACAACAAAAAGCACCCAAACGATATATGCAATAACCCAAAAAAACTAAAACCCAGAAAACCGAAGTCAGAAAACCAAAAATAATTACAAATCTATGTACATGAATAGCAGATCTATCGGATCTAGGGAGTGTGAGTCCAACTCCGGTCTCAGATCTAATAATCTGAGGCTCTAAACAACTAGATCTATTGATTTAGCACATAAAAATTTAAATTTTTTGAATTTTAAAGGAGGTGTTGAGCTCAAAACCCTTCATGGATCACCCATAAAAATATCTTATGATAAGCCCAGAATCAAAATAAGTTGCGCTCTTCATAGAACACGGATCAGAAGTTGGCTAATCCAACTGAAAACTTCCCCGAAAGCCAGATGATCTAAAAATATCAAGACTTTCCTGCAAAACTTGATTCAGCCATTAACATAGAGCGAGAAAACAATAATAAAACTCAGAAAAATAGAGATACCTGCTATTACGTTCAGAATTTAGATTATTATTCAAACCCCAACGACTGAGCAGGATGCGTGTACTCAAATCACTCTTCAAAAGCTATTATCAATGGCTAAAAAAAATTACGCATGAAAAACGATACATCTTACAGTACTTCCATGAAGAGTAACACTGGCGAAAATTAACCCAAAGTCTTTCTTTATTATCCAAAAAAAAGATTGCACGAGAGCTTTTCGCTTAGCACACGACTCAGAGGTCGGATGAATTGACTGACAAATGACCTCCTATTTAAAGATAAATCCTCCAACGTCTAGTTCGAGTGATCCTCACCAAAGCAATCTCGATCGTTGATGAGGATCAAAATTTCTTTTAATCTCATCCGTCGAAATTTTAAATTCTTGAGGAAATTCAAATTTTTCAATTAAACGTATTTTAATTAATTCAAAAATAATTTCCTCGAAATTTTAACTTTGACTTAACCACAAGGACCAAAGGCTTAAAATTTAGCAAAATAATCAATTTAGCTTAGTCCCAGGACCTCTTAAAATTTAATTTTTAAGGACCAACAAATTTTGCCTTCAGAAAATTTAAATTTACCTAGGACCCAGAATTAATTAAATTTCTGGCTTAGGATTTTAATTAATTTTTTGCCAGAAAATTTAATTAATTAATCTATGAGAGGATAAATTATTTTTCCAACCCTCAAGGCACTTTACAGCGTAATTTTCATATCTTTTACATCACAAGGGGGAAATCCCATCTAAAATAGATCTCACAGGCTATCCATTTCTGCGACACAAATATAATCCAGCAGACCAAGCAATTTGTAATAAAATAACCTAACCAAATAGTTAGGATTATTCCCAAATTACTTTTACATAGACTCAATCTATAACACTAGGACTCGCCTAAGATCCTAGTGACAAAATCCATTCCAACTTTGGCGTAAGGCTGAAGGAAAACTCTGTCGACCATCCGAGAATGGATCGGTGAGACAAAAAACCTCCCGAAATGTAGATCGTCACCAAAAAAGTAGGTTTACCTTGGTAATAACATACATGACACGGATCTACTGAGATTATTTACATTATACACATGCAAAATGGGTTTACATTGTAACATGATAATCAGGTTGATGATGATAGCTGAACGGCACAAACACATTGGTCAGGCGCTATCCCTTTTTGCGAAAAAAGGGGGTGTACTGTTATGGGTCGTTGACACGCAGTGGTCAACATGCTCTAGCCATGAAAATTGGTGGAGAGGCTAAGGCACATGTGATCTCCAAGACCCAAAAATCGTTTGGAGAAATTCCACCCGGATGAAGATATATTAAAATAATTAATACTTTTAATGCGTTCCTAAGTCTAAACTTAGGAAAATTAAAATATTAATGTGTATTAATATAAAATGGGTGAGAAAGTTCTAAATAATGAGGATCAAGCTATAACTAATCTTAGCCGTTGATTAGGGACTTAATCTCGGTCATTGAATCGTCAACAAGAAAAGTATAAGAAGAGGCTTGAGGGTTAGTTGGAGACACACCAAGTTGATCAATCAATTCGATTTTCTGGGGCAGGGTTTGTGTTGAAGTTTCTAAGTTTCCTTACTTAGAAACCCTTAATGCACTTTTTCTGATTTATTTCTACCTACTTGTTATTTTTCTTTAACAAGTTATTTACAAAGTAAATACTGAAAATAAACACCAGTGCATGCACAACATATTACAGATTAGCAACTAAAAAAAACAAGAACAAACACACCACATGACACCTTTATTTTTGCACTAATGTCCCCAGAAAAACCCAATGCGCGAAAACTGGTGCAGCTATTTGAGGGTTTTCTTATTAAGCAATATCAGAGTACAATCTAGGTGTCGAAACTGTCCTACCCAACAGAGAATTTCCTTAGCAGTAATACCTTTCCATTTCAGACAAATCTACTGGATGAAACCCTGGATAGTCCTTCTAGCAGCTACTCAGCACCAATCTGCCCCTAAAACCCCAATGTCTACCTAATATGGACTGCGTCAGCCTCTCCTAGCCTAGCGCTGGCCCTGCGTCAGCTCTCTGAGCCTCTGCGTCAGCTACGCTGGCCCCTCTAGTGCTTTACACAACACTAAGCTGCCTTTATGTGGCCCTGCGTGAGCACTAGCTGCTCCTACGTCTCTCTCTAGCTGCTCAGCTACTATCCCGACACTATCTCTGCCTCTCTGTCTCTCTGTACTCAATGCCCCTCGCTGCTCTCCCAATCATTGATTCTATCTCTCTTAGCAAACCCCGCTCTAGAGAATAGAATGACTGATCACTCTGGTGTATTCTCCAAGTGACCCTCAAGCCTCCTCTTATACTTTTCCTGTTGACATCTCAATGGCTAAGATTAGATCTGGCTTGATCCATGTCTTTTGGACCATTCTAACACAGATTCATATTCATACACATTAATATTTTACTTTCCCTAAGTTTAGACTTAGGAACTCCATTAAAAATATTAATTATTTTAATATCTCCTAATCTGTTTAGAATCTGTCCAAACCCTTTCTGGGTATTGGAGATCTCATGTGCCCCAACCTCTCCACCAAATTTTGTGGCTAGAGCACATCCGATGCTACCCAAAATCAACAATTTGTTGAGAAATCGAGTTAGTGATCTGTTGTAGCGAGGGGCAGTTCGACAAAAGGCCGAGAATACATAGCAGAAAGGCAGAGATAGTGCCGGAGAGACAGCGCAGAGGCGACCAGAGCTGACGCGGAGGTTGGGAGGGCCAGCGCTGGTGACACAGGAGGCTGAGAAACTGATGTAAAGCTGACACAAGCAGACACAGAGGTTGGCAAAGCTGACGTTGGGCAGAAAGAGTTGCGTTATGGTGTTTTCGTGGGGTAGAATGAGAGCTGAGCGGCAGATGTAGAACCATAGAGGATGACAGTTCCAGAGAGAAGCTTGGAGCAGCTTTCGCTATCCAGCTTAGGAACAGTCAAAGTCACTGTGGGAATCATCATCTGGTTGCTGGTCAGTCAGAATATCTGTCTCCGGAGCAAGGTACTTCTGCCAAGGAAAATCTCTGAAGGGTCAACCATTTTTGGCACCCTAGTTGTATTTAGAAATCTACATAATAATAAAACCCCCATATCAGCTGCACCAGTTTTCCCGCATTGGATTTTTCTGGGGACGATTGTCCAAAAATAATGGTGTCCCTTGTTTTGTCTCAGTGTATTTCAGTTGTTGATCAGTATTTTAGTGAAAGCTACAATTGTGTTTATTTCGATATTTATGCATATAAATAACTTGTTAATGTAAAAGACAAGTAGGAGATAATAAACCAGATATTGCAGTAGGGGTTTCTGATATATTAGATTCAGAAATTTTCACAGAGTTAGGCCAAACCTTTTTTGGGTATCTCTAGGTTATAAGAGAAGAGTTGTGGTTGCAATTTCAGATCGATCCGTACATTATTGAGGTCAGAATCTCAGTTTCCTTGCAGCAGCAGCAGTTTGTAGAATTTCTAGGCAGTGCACAGGTTTTGTGGGAGCCATTTCTAGTAGTTGGATTAGTGAGATCTCACTTGGGGTTTGCCTAAATTGCATAGCAGGCCCAAGTTCTATCATTCCTTTCCATTTATATACTCAAATTTATGTATTAATAAAATGGCTCAGTTTCCTGTGTATTTTGACGTGCATGTTTGGAATTTGTTTATTGTTGCTGCTTCCTTGTACAAGTTTCTGTTATTTGCTATAAATTTCAATTTGGAACATTACATGATTTGCTAGGTGATGAGGGTTGTTTAATGTGTTGAACAACAATTTGAAGATCAGCCTAAGAACAGTGATTTAGTGGGTTGTTAGTGGTTGTATTGAAAACCTAAGTATAGTCCTTTGTGGAGAGAAAAAGGGTTATTAGTGGCAGGCTGTTTGGGCTCTAGTTCATTGACCTCAAGGGTGGAGCATTGATGATAAGAGGGCTATCATTTGTGCCCTAGTTCTGTGATTGACAGAGGGTTGAATCTGAGATAAGAGGGCAGCCTCCAAGCCCTAAGTCCTGTCATATTTGGAGCAGCAAAGAGGCAAGAAGTGGGCAGTGGTGAAGTCCCTATGTGCTAGTGTCCTTGAAGAAGCAAAGGAGAAGCTAGTGGGCAGATTGGTTTGGGCCCAAGTTCAGTGACATTGGAGGAGCAGTGATCATTGGTAGTGGTAGATTGTTGAGCTGGAGATACATGCTTTCTGAGGGAGAACAAGTTGCATGATCAGCAGAACAGGTGGCAAAGGACCTGCCAGATGTGTTCAAGGTACATACACTCAAAGGGCTGTGGAAGTGCGACATCAACAAGTAGGTCAAGGGTATTTTGTTCATGGTACATTGGTCATCATAGTTGTTGATACCAAGCCCTAGTTGTTGTCTTGTAACAGGGCTGATTGTAAGGGCCATGATCCCTGGTACGGGAGCCCTAAGACTGTTGTATTGAATTTTGAAATATAAAAAGTAGTGGATTAAAACTTAAAATTGTCATGTGCACTAGTTGATTCACTGTTGTATGTTATTCCATTGTGTAGAGTAGCGTTGTAGCATTTGAGTGTGTTTGTGATCGTGATCTTAGACTCAAACCAGATTCTTGAGTGCTGTGGAAAACTCAATAGTAGGCTCAAAACACTTCATAACATTTGTTGATTAATTTCAACAAAATTTCAGTGTGTAATATGGGCACACGAAAGAAGCAACAGACTGACAGGCATCTTTTTCTTATAAAAACAACAATATTGAGCAATTTTTCACGAGGTAGTATTCCTTCAACCTAGGTGAATCTTCAGTATTTACGTCAGATCTAGCTATACATATCTCAGCAAGGAATGTCCTTTTTAAGAAATGGATAGAAAGATATGGATACTCTTCAAGTTGGAGCCAAAAGGCACGTTCTATGCCTCTTTGCTTATGCAGGAATTGGTATCATGAGAATCACTCGTTGGCTTGCTCATGTAACATTCTAGATTTACATCTATACTGACCCATGATGAACTGGGCCTAATTTACCAAAAATTTTAAAATAAATAAGTAGATTAAAAAATTAAAAATAAGATACTGTAAAAGCAATGAGATATCTTCAGCTACTTCAAACTAGAGATGGAAGTGGTTACTAACTTTGCTGAACTTTATTTTCTACATTATTGAAAAACTAACTCTTATATAATGCAGCCTTTAAATTAGAATGGAAAATTAAATAAACAGGTTTCTTTTTATCACTTCTCAAATGGAATCTAAAGATTTCTGACAGGTCAAGTCAAAAGTGAGGTTTTAAAAAAAGGGACAAAGACAGGGCCTGCAGATGATGGGATTTACAAGTATGTTGTACATTGTCAGGTAGTGTAAGTAAACAAAACACGAAATAGCATGAATGTTATTAACAGAATTACATGTTGACCTAGCAGTAAAACTATTGACCAAAATAAGATGCAGAAGAAAGTATACCTGCATGTGATGTTTGCAAGAGCAGAATCTGCTGTCTCTTGGCGTTCTGCCGCTATTTTACTTGCAACTAGATCAGGCCATGAGGTTCCACTTGCAAGAGCTGTGAAAGCTATGATATATGGATTCACTCCTGCGGAAATGAAAAATAGAAGAAATTTGATGTCATTATGTTAAGCTGCTAGCAAGGCCAGAAAAACTCCTAATGACTGACAAATTCAAGATTAGGCCTCTCTGATGTAAGAACTATCTATATGACAGTCTGTTTGCCTTTCAAGAAATACTAAAGCATACCTGTCACACAGCTGATCAAATCTGTAAGCTTTGTAAGAACATAGGAAATGCCAGTTATAAAAATCAGCGAAAAACTGAAAGCCACCCAACCATGTGCAATATCACATGGGGGGACGAAGGCAAATAAAAACCTCCATGGTAGAATTATCAGTTGCCAAACTATTCTCATTACTCGCAATGGACCCTTACTATTCGTTCTTGTTTTACGATTTTCCAGCTGCTTACAGGAAATAAAAAACATAGTCATGAACCTTGGAACAAGAAAAAATTGAAATTCTATGTTTTCTTTTCTCAGTTATAGAAAACACTGCCCATGTTTCTTGTTTGTGAAAAAGGAAAAACATAAGCAATAAATGGTGTAAATTTCTACTTTTCCTGTGGAGGCAAGTGTTTCACTGTTCAATACATCATAATTTATCAAGACTAGTCCATGCACACACACAAACAGAAACTATGTGGCAATAATCACATTCAGAAATGTATTTTCAGACTAATAAGTAACTCAAGCTGACAAAGAACAAAGAATTTATTTGCTCCTTAACATCAGCCTGATAACTGATAGGTTATAGCCTAAAACAAAAATATGCATGCTGTAACTTATGGCACATGTCCAAGATCTGTCATCACCAGCATGTGGTTACATAATGAAGAACCCAGAAACACTATTGTCATGTAAGTAATTATGATCCAATCATCGATGTTATGGCATGGACTAATCTATCCAGGAACGGAGTTAGAAGAGGTTAACCATTAAAATGAAGGTCCATAATCAGAAAATAAATTTCCACATTAAAAAAAATATCAGAAACAATTAAATTTTCCATTCATTATTATCCACATAGAGGACTTGTTACCACCTGAGCATGCAAGATTCAATTTTGCATTTTCAAGGCATTCTTCTCAGCCATATTGCAATGAAGATGTGGTCTTTGGGAGCTTGGTATGAGACATGAACACTGACATAGTCTTATTCACCAAGCTTGGGAGAGATGGGAGAGATGGAGATCTACATGTTTTCCTTTTGCTTTCACGTTATGGTGTTCACATCTTTTGAGGCATTTCTATTGTTGAGTTTACATATTTGGAGTGTGAAAATTCCGCAACTGGAATCCTATTGCAGCAACAGGAAATTATTCTCCTAATTGTTAATTTTATTCAACAATTTATTAGCTGTTTGCTATGGAAAATACTGAGTAAATCACACTATAACCTTTACAAATAAAAACTGCGGAAATAAATAGCACCGGAACTGAAAAGATACTAGCACACACACATAAACATTAATACCATTGTTTTTGTTCAAAAGTCCCCAGAAAAACCCAACACGGGAAAACCGCAACTGGAATCCTATTGCAGCAACAGGAAATTATTCTCCTAATTGTTAATTTTATTCAACAATTTATTAGCTGTTTGCTATGGAAAATACTGAGTAAATCACACTGTAACCTTTACAAATAAAAACTGCGGAAATAAATAGCACCGGAACTGAAAAGATACTAGCACACACACATAAACATTAATACCATTGTTTTTGTTCACATCTTTTGAGGCATTTCTATTGTTGAGTTTACATATTTGGAGTGTGAAAATTCCGCAACTGGAATCCTATTGCAGCAACAGGAAATTATTCTCCTAATTGTTAATTTTATTCAACAATTTATTAGCTGTTTGCTATGGAAAATACTGAGTAAATCACACTGTAACCTTTACAAATAAAAACTGCGGAAATAAATAGCACCGGAACTGAAAAGATACTAGCACACACACATAAACATTAATACCATTGTTTTTGTTCACATCTTTTGAGGCATTTCTATTGTTGAGTTTACATATTTGGAGTGTGAAAATTCCGCAACTGGAATCCTATTGCAGCAACAGGAAATTATTCTCCTAATTGTTAATTTTATTCAACAATTTATTAGCTGTTTGCTATGGAAAATACTGAGTAAATCACACTGTAACCTTTACAAATAAAAACTGCGGAAATAAATAGCACCGGAACTGAAAAGATACTAGCACACACACATAAACATTAATACCATTGTTTTTGTTCAAAAGTCCCCAGAAAAACCCAACACGGGAAAACCGGTGCAGCAAATGAGGGTTTTATTATTATGCAGCATTGAAAATCTATGTACAGTCCAGATCCCTGAAACTGGCAATCCACAGCAAGAAAATTTGGGCAAAATTATTGAAGGGAATTACCCTTCCTCCACAAGCAAACCTGACACAACCTACCTTCAAAAAACTCAGCCTCCTACACCCTCTACGTCAGCCTCTGCCCTGATTTGCACAGTCTCTATGACGTCAAGCCTCCAACCAATCTCTGATGAAGTCGTTTTGCCTTCCTCTGCTGAGGAACTCGTCTCTCCGGCACTCTGAAACCTCTATCCAGCCTCTGGAACTGAGAACAATTTTTTCCTCAGCTAAATTGAACTACCAATCTAAAGCAACTGCGCAGTCCTCTGCATTGCCTAACTGGTAATAACTCGGCGCTCTTGCTACTGCCTCTCCGGATCTAGAAAAGCTCCTCTGAATCACTGCCCCTGCCCCTCACTAACTGCTTCGATTTCTGGCTCTCCGGCAACTGACTGCTGCTTCTCTAGAAATCGAATTTCTGGTCTTCTCAAGCATGTTCTCCAAGTGCCCATCGACTTCCTCTTATAGTGCATTGTTGGAGCACCAATGGCCAAGATTAAAACTTAATCCATGGCTAGGATCATCTTGGAATCCATCTGAGTGAGTTTCTAGATGATTCTCACCTTAACTTAATTAATACTGATTAATTAACTAGTTTTCCTAAGTTTCGACTTAGGAAACATTAAAAAATTGGTTAATAATCTAATTAAGTCACTTCTAGGTGGAATTTTCAAAAACTATTTTTGGGTCTTGGAGATCTCATGTATTCTAGCTTCTCCACCAAATTTCGTGGCTAGAAAAACATTCGATGCTATAAAAGCTAACACTCCCTCTTAGAGAGGAATGTGTTTAGTGTTGCACACTATGCCACAACACTTTGTCTCTGCATCATCTTTGTTACACTACTGATGTCTGGCTACTACTACCCACCAACTATTGTGCAACTCTGATGCTGCATCTTTGTTGCTGCCGACACTGCCATATTGTTGCCAACTTTGCATCTACACTGCAACTACCTCACATCTGTTGTTGTTACAACTGCAACATATGCAACTGAAAAGCATCCAAAATATTGAATCAATTGTGTTCAGTATGATGCATCTATCTCCCGAGTCTCTGACTGCTACTAGCATCTGCACTATCACTGAAGAATCTGCGTTGCTGCCAACTCTGCACTGACCCACCTGCTCTGCTGTCAACACTGCACTGCGCTCCCTCGGCATCTCATTGCTACTAGTCTGCAACTGTCACTCTGGTATTGACTACATCAACTACCACAAATCCATCCTGCTACTGAATACTGCGGGCCCCCCCTAGCCATGTGATGATCCATGACGTGCACTCGTCAAGGACCCTTCCCAGTCTCTGTAGTTCTCTGGGACTACAGTACCAAATCTCCCCACCTCACTCTTATAGGTATATCTGCGAACATCGCGAAGTCTTCCTCCAACCTAGAGGACAAATTGTCAATCTCTATAGAAGTTGCCTGCTAGTCCTGCTTCTTCGACTTGTCCTTCTTTCTGAGAGGACACTGCATGCTATAGTGACTGAGCTCACCACATCTGAAGCACTTGAACTTTGACAAGTCCTTCTTCTTCCTTATTTGTTCTCCTTGCCACTCACTGGGATCCTCTCCTCCTCCTTCACCACCTTCGATCCACTGCTACTGCTACCACTTGTAATAACCTGTTTCAGAGACTTCCCCCAAACCCCAGTAAACTCCAACCAAATACGCACAAATAATATAATAACCGAGAAACTCAAAATGATAAAAATAACAATGGTGTAACATATAATAATATAAGCATGAAATAAAGCAGATACTCAAGAAACGCAAAGAGAAATGCTAAGCCATTTTATTATACTGAGTAATGGAAAGAGTACAGAAGGTGATCAGAAGGATGGCACCTCGAGTTGCACCAAGCAAGTGAAGAAATACACAGAATAACAAAGGGATGGCCTCTGTGTGGATGCTGCTGGAAAACTGTCGTGTTGCTGCTACTACTAGAAATCAAATGAGGATTTGGGGCTATTCCCCTCCTCAGAAAACGCTGAAACTCTGGAATCCGCCCCTACTCAGAAAACCCAGAAAAACCCAGAAAGCTTTTCTGAAATGGTCGACCTCTGAAAATCGCCTCCCTGGGGAATCACGCAATCCCTCAAGGCCCTGCGCTGCCACTGAATAGAATCCTCCAAAATACTGCCTGAAACTCTACCAAACCCCTCTAATATGCAAGAGCTGAACCCTTGCTCAATATCCCAGCTCAACTCCTCCACAAATCCTCAACCTGGAACTGCTCCCAGAAGAACTGCGTCTCTCTCTCTCAAGACTGCGCAGTCTTCCAATGCTCAACTCCACCTCAATGCCAAAGATCAAAACTACTGCAAAAAGACTACTGAAAATACCTTGCTCGAGTAGGCACTCGAAGTCCCCTGGGGCTAAGGATAAGATCTCCGAACGGAGACACTCAATGCACTAAACAGTGCTACAGACAGGCTAAACAGCCAACGTGCTCCAAGTCAAAGTGACTAGCTCAAATGATCATAATCGAATGACAAAATGAGGGGCTCCTCTCTCCTTTATAGCATTGGCCTCTCCCAATCCCAAGGCTCACCTCCTCCAACGTAATCCCTCTTGCCACGTGTTCCCTTTCCATCTGCGCAGTCCCTCCAAGTGTCTGTGTGGGCCCCATCTCTGCATGGTCCCTTGGCCCCCTTGGCTCCCCTTTAAGTCACAACGTTGTGCTACTAGGAAGTGACTTTTTATTCTAAAAGTGAGTTATCTCCCCTTTTCCTCACCTTTTTATTTACAAATAACTATAGAAGGCAAAATTGAGCAAAATTGAATATTCTAATTAGCCATGGCTAATTAGGAATATTACAGTCTCCCCCGACAAAATGTTGCTTGTCCTCAAGCAACTGAAGTGACGGATGCTGCAAAATTTTCACATTCTCCCAAGTGGCATCCTCATCTGATAAATTCTTCCACCTCACCAAGAATTCCCGAACCGTCCTGTTTCGTAGCTGCCTCTCCCTGGTATCAACAATAGCCTCTGGCTGCAACACCAAATGCCCCTCATCATCCGTGGGTGGTACCTCATTTGTCACTGTCACATGCTGTCCCAACGCCTTCTTCAGGGATGATACGTCAAAAACGTTATGAATCTTGCTGCCTTAGGGCAGCTCCAACTCATATGCTACCTATCCAATCCTGCGTATCACCCTGTATGGCCCATAAAAGCGGGGCTTGAGCTTTTTAGCCCCTTTTTGCTTCAGTGACGACTGTCGGTATGGCCGTAATCACAGGTAGACCAAGTCTCCTACCTCAAACTGTCTCTCCACCCGACCCCGTCAGCATACAGCTTCTGCTGGTTTTGTGCTATAGCCATGTTATCCTTGAGAGTGCGGAGAATATCCTGACTCTCTTGGATCCAAATCTTGGTTCTCGGAGCCTTGCTAGCACCAAACATCACGTCAGCAAAAGATAAAGGATGATATCCATACAAAGCATAGAATGGTGACATACCGATGGACATGTGATGTGTAGTGTTGTAGCAGTACTCCCCCAGATGCAGCCACTTCAACCATGCTCGCTGCTGCCCACTGACATAGTTACGCAAGTAGCCCTCCAACCACTTGTTAACTATCTCTGTCTGCTCGTTCGTCTGTGGGTGATAACTAGTACTTGGTGTCAACTCCGTCCCCACCAACCGGAAAAGATCCTACCAAAATCCACCCATGAAACAGTGGTCCCTGTCACTGGTGATGGTCTTGGGAAGACCATGTAACCTGAAAATCTCTCTAAAGAACAGCTCGGCTACCTGCGTTGTTGTGTAGTGTGCGGATATGGCGAACAAGTGTGAGTACTTTGTCAGCCAATCAACGACGATAAAGATGTAATCCTTGCCCTGTACCATGGGCAACCCTGTGATGAAGTCCATCGAAATACACTCCCATTTCCCCTCCGAAATGGCAAGAGGCTGCAATAGTCCTGCTAGATGGTCCATCTCCCCCTTGTTCCTCTGGCAAACATCGCACTCTCGGACATGCTAGAGTACGTCGTCCTTGAGGCCCTCCATGAGAACCTCTCTCTAATGGCCCTGTAGGTTTTGGTAAACCCCTGATGACTTGCCAATGGTGAATCATGTGACGCTTGAAGTATCTTCTTCTTGAGTTGAGACCCCTCAGTCAAGAAGATCTGGTCCCTGTAGTAGATGATCTCATCGACCACCCTGCACCTGTCATCCGCCACATGCCCATCCAGAACCTCACATGCAAATCTGTCCTTAGAGTACTCTACTAAGAGTCGAGCCCTCCAGTCTGCGTCCAAGCTCATAAGAGATGACGTAACTAGCCTACGTGAAAAGGCATCTGCTACCACGTTATTCTTACCCTTGACATACTCAATGTCAAAGTCATATGCTTGGATCTTGTTGATCCACTTCTGTTGCCTCTCCTGTAGCTGCTTCTGCTCCAAAAAGAACTTGAGGCTGTTGTTATCAGTCCTCACCTTGAACCTGTTACCCACCAAATACTGCCGGTACTTAGCCAATGCATGCATGATGGCCAGCATCTCCTTGTCGTATATAGAATACAACCTCTCGTGCGGAAAGAGCTTCCGGCTCTCAAAGGCTATAGGGTGACCTCCCTGCATCAACACTACGCCGATCCCCTCTCCCGACGCATCACACTCCAAAACAAATGGCTGCGTAAAATCTGGCAGTGCAAGCACGGGCAGCTGCTAATAACCTCCTTGAGCCTGTCAAAGGCTCGTTGCGCTGTATCCAACCAACTGAATGCCCCCTTCCTCGTCAAATCTGTGAGGGGTGTGGAACGCTGCGACAAACCCTTGACGAACTTCCGATAGTAAGTACAAATGCCAATGAATCCTCGAAGTTCCGTCACGTTTCTCAGCTCCGGCCAATCTCTGATGGCCCTGATCTTCTCCTCGTGGACCCTCACTCCGTCCACTCCTATGATGTGTCCCAAGTATAACATCTCCATCAACCCGAACTCACATTTGGAGAGCTTGGCATAGAACTGTTGCTCCTCCAAGATGCGCAATACTGTCTCAATGTGCTGAAGATGCTCCTCCCAAGTCCTGCTATAAATGAGGATATCATCAAAGAACACCAACACAAACTTCCTTAAGTGACTGCGGAAGATGTGATTCATGCAAGACTAAAATGTAGCTGGGGCGTTGGTTAGCCCGAAGGGCATCACCAAAAACTGAAAGTGCCCATAGTGACACCTGAAGGCGGTCTAGGGAATGTCCTACTCCACGCAAATCTGATGGTACCCAAATCCCAAATCAATCTTTGAGAAGAACCGTGCTCCTCTCAACTCATTCATCAACTCATCGATCCTGGGTATGGGGTATCTGTTCTTCAAGGTCTTCTTGTTCAGGGCCCTACAGTCAATGCACATCCTCAATGTGTCGTCCTTCTTCTTCACCAACACCACGGAAGAAGCAAAAGGACTCGTGCTTGGCCAAATGTGCCCAAGAGCCAGCAACTCCTGAATGGCCCGCTCAATCTCATCCCGATAGGCCTGGGATGCCTATAGGGGCTAGTAATCACTGCCTATATGCCCTGCTCAAGCTCAATGGTGTGCTCAAACCCCCGGTCCAGTGGTTGTCCCGATGGAATCTCCCCAAACACTGTGGCACACTGGTCAAGGATGCCCTGTATCTCTGGGTGCACCGCCTGCCCTGTAGTCGCTGCCTCTGATGCACGCAGCTCCACTGCCCACTCTATGTCTCCCTTCTGGAAGACTGCCTCCATCCGATGAGTTGAAACAGTCTGAGGTGGGTATGTGTGATGTCCTCGTATCTTCTCATGCCTCCCTATCTTCTCATCATCCTACTCCATCTCTAGGGCCTTCCAATCTGTAGTGACCTTCCCTAGAGTGATGAGCCACTGAACACCCAGTACTATGTTGGTGTCTGGAATATTGACCACAAAGAAGTGGTCAGTCAGTGTGTAGGTGCCCATCATCACTGATAACTCTGGAACATAACGAGCACACACCATGGTCTGATCCCCTGGGACCATAGTTGCGGGGGAGTGCCCCCCCCCTCGCTCCCGCTCCCAATCCGCGCTCCGGGCGGGAGCGACTCGGGAGCGGGTCGGGAGCGCGCTCCCTAAAAAAAATTTCGCTCCCTGCCTTTTCGGGAGCGTTTTGCCTTTTTTGCATTTTTTTTTTGTAGTAATGTTCAAAATGCAATTTTTTTTGAAAGAAACAAATAGTTTTTGAGTGGGGCAGCTTAATGATCAAGTCTAGGCCGTAGTATTGATATGTTATTCATGGTAATGTTAAATTCTTAAAGTAAAAGTGACATTTTCTTTAATTTTCATTTTCATCATTTTATTTAAATTTTTAACATTACCATGAAATGACTCAAGATGTTTGAGAGTGGTTTCGTCCTCATTGGATTTCATATGGAGAAAGTAGAATTTTAGATTTCATTCAAAATCCAGCAGACTTATTAGTTTTTCAGGATTTCAGGATTGGGGGATTGCAATGTTTCCATTGAATTTTGTCATGTATTAGGGTATGGAACCTGTATTTAATCAAGAGTACCAATCCCTCTATGTACCTTGATGTTAGTGACATTGGTTGTCGAACTCCTCTATCATGACCCTTCTAAAAATGTACGCATCACTCAAACAAAATCTTGACTTGACATGCTATGCTTTTTCTATCTTATGTTAATGCTTAGAGGGTGATATTAATGACAAAGATCCCTATACAGATACAAAGGTAATGACAAAGATACCTCTGGATATTAATGCTTGGAGGGTGATATTAATGACAAAGATCTTGATTTTGCAACAAGACTAAAAAATTAGACATTTCTCGTGGTGGCAAGAGGCCCAAGCATAAGAAATAGATAATAGATTTACTTCTCTTTTCTAGTTTCTAGTAGCTTTTATAACTATTGACTCTTTCATATTTATTATGATATTTTTTTAAACAATATATGACAATTTAAGTTTGAAGTTGGCAATTATAACTCATTAGTAATGAATTATGAATATGATGCTTCATGAAAGTTGAAAGTTGTTTCATTTCATTTCATGTTATAACATTTCATTTCATGTTAGATATTATTTGTTGTAATGGTTACACTTAGCTTACAAGTACAACTTTGGTGATCAATGATGATAAATGTTATATATTGAATTTTGAAAGCTTGAAACTTTAAGATTGATGAATCATGAGACTCAATATGTTGTATGTTACTATGTTACTAACTTGCGGACGTGGTTGATGAAGATTATAACTTCTAGATGATTGTTGTTATATGGTTCAATCTATGCTTTTTTATGTTTTTTATATCTAATTCATCATTCTACATGTTTTTGTTGACATATATGTATCAAAAATTTAAAAATATAAAAAATATATATATTTTTAAAAAATCGCTCCGGGATTCGCTCCCAAACCGGGAGCTTCTGAAAATGGTCGCTCCCGCTCCCGTTTTCGCTCCCGCTCCCCGCTCCCAAGTAACATGGCCTGGGACCAAAACTGAAAATCCATCAAAGCTCTCTGTCAGTATACCTCTCCGCTCAACCATCTGTGCATCAATGAAGTTGTGGGTGGCCCCACTGTCAACCAAAACTGATACTCGCTGGCCACGTACTGTCCCCCGTATGCGCAGTGTCAAATACTTGGGAACTCCTCGCAATGCTGCAAGGGCTCCCCCGGTAGGTGCAAAAGCTGCACCACCTGCTGGTGGTGGTGGAGGCGACAAGGGACCCTACACGGCATGACTATCTCCTACCTCCACATTATCCTCCTCATCCTCTTCCCCGCTGCTCTCGGAGAAGAACTCAATAAAATGTGCTTTGCCAATAGCACATCTATGTCTTGGTGCCCACGGCTCCTGACAAGTGAAGCACAACCACTTCTTCCTCAACTCCCTCCTGGCATCATCATCAATCTGTACTCATCCTAGATTCCCCTTCGGAGGCGGAATCCTCACATCCTTCCCCTTGGGACGAAAAGCCTGTCACTGGGGGTAAGGTCTCTGGGTCTTGGGTAAGACATCTTGTAAGTCCTGGGTCTTGCTAATAGCATCCTGAAGGGTGGTTGGTCTAGCGGATCTGACTAGACCTCGAGTGGCTCTGCTAACCTCTCAACATACATGTAAATCCTCCGTGTCGTGGATAGATCTGGCACCATCACTGAAACCCTCAAAAAGTTCGCAATGTAGGTCTCTGGGCTCCTTGTTTGTTTGAGCCTCGTCAGCTCAACAAAGTGTTGTTCTGGATCCCTCCGATCAAACCTCTCCATCAATCTCCTGGTGAACTCTGCATATGTCGTCACTGTGGAATGCCCGAGTGTAACCATCCCATGGAACCACCAATCCTGGGCCTCACCATCCAAATGTAATATCGCCACCTTGATGGCCTCTGTCTCCGACATCTGGTTAAGCTGGAAATAGATGTCCAGCATCTCCACCCAAGACCTTGCTGAACTGTTTGATATCA
Organism: Pinus tabuliformis; assembly: GCA_031772625.1. Classification (NCBI taxonomy): domain Eukaryota; kingdom Viridiplantae; phylum Streptophyta; class Pinopsida; order Pinales; family Pinaceae; genus Pinus; species Pinus tabuliformis. Next base: position 330,261,839 of record CM062812.1, read on the forward strand.
AACTTAGGGAAGTGAAATCTACTAGCAGTGCGGTGGGTGTCTCCATCATGGTAATGTTGGTATCCTCTATGATGGTCGCGGGGTCTACTATCCCGCTGGAGCTGAACAAAGTCTCTGAATGAGAGAGCATCCCTGAACTCCTGCCAATAGGCCTGGTACTCCGCAAAATAATTGCCCATATGACCGGGTTCTGCCTCCTGCTGTGCTCCGGCCCCCGTATCTGCTCCTAGGAAAGTGGGCATGGTAGAGAGTATAGGGGCATGTGAGGCCACTTGCTGAGTAGTATCATGTCGAGTCGCACCCTGCTGCGGCAAATGGTGAGATGCACCCGATCCCTCTCCAACCTGGAAAACTCGTGGGCTCTCACGCTGCCTAGCCTCCACTGTCGTGAATCTCTGCCCCATCACCTCGATCTGCCTCGACAGATCCTACACTGATTTGAGGAGCAAGTTCGCAAATTTCTTCCCATCATCATCTGCCATCATATTCTCCTACTCTGCATCTACCACAGGCTCCTCCTGTCCTACGTCCACCACAGGCTCCTCCTGTCCTACGTCCACCACAGGCTCCTCCTGTTCTGCGTCCACCACTGGAACACAGTCTCCCTCTCCGTAGGTGTTCTCCAACCTACACCCAGTGTCTCTGTATCTCCTTCCTCTGTAACAGATGTAGGGATTTTCCCCCGGTGTCATAGATTGCTAGCTCCACAGGCTGAGCCAGATCTATGCTCTAATACCACTGTAATATCCCATTTCAGAGATTTTCCCCCAAACCCCAGTAAACTCCAACCAAATACGCAAAAATATTATAATAACCGAGAAACTCAAAATGATAAAAATAACAGTGGTGCAACATATAATAATATAAGCATGAAATATAAGGAGATACTCGAGAAATGCAAAGAGAAATGCTAAGCCATTTTATTATACTGAGTAATGGAATGAGTACAGGAGGTGATCAGAAGGATGGCTGTGGCACCTAGACTTGCACCAAGCAAGTGAAGAAATACACCCAAAATAACAAAGGGATGGCCTCTGCGTGGATGCTGCTGGAAAATTGTCGTGCTGCTGCCACTACTAGAAATCAAATGAGGATTTGGGGTTGTTCCCCTCCTCAGAAAATGCTAAAACTCTCAAATCCGCCCCTACTCAGAAAACCCAAAAAAACCCAAAAAGCTCTTCTGAAATGGTAGACCCCCGAAAATCGCCTCCTTGGGGAATCATGCAATCCCTCAAGGCCCTGCGCTGCCACTGAATAGAATCCTCCAAAATACTGCCTGAAACTCTGCCAAACCCCTCCAATATGCAAGAGCTGAACCCTTGCTCAATATCCCAGCTCAACTCCACAAATCCTCAACCCGAAACTGCTCCCAGAAGAATTGCATCCCTCTCTCTCAAGACTGCGCAATCTTCCAATCCTCAGCTCCACCTCAATGCCAAAGATCAAAACTACTGCAAAAAGACTGCTGAAAATACCTTGCCCGAGTAGGCAATCGAAGACCTCCAGGGCTAAGGGTGAGATCTCCGAACGGAGACACTCAGTGCACTAAACAATGCTGCAGACAGGCTAAATAGCTAGCATGCTCCAAGTCGAAGTGACTAGCTAGCTCAAATGCTCATAATCGAATGACAAAATGAGGGGCTCCTCTCTCCTTTATAGCATTGGCCTCTCCCAATCCGAAGGCTCACCTCCTCCAATGTAATCCCCTCTAGCCACATGTTCCCTTTCCATCTGCGCAGTCCCTCCAAGTGTCTGGTGGGCCCCATCTTTGCGTGATCCCTTGGCCGCCTTGGCTCCCCTTTAAGTCACAACGTTGTGCTACTAGGAAGTGACTTTTTATTCTAAAAGTGAGTTATGTCCCCTTTTCCTCACCTTTTTATTTACAAACAACTATAGAAGGCAAAATTGAGCAAAATCGAATATTCTAATTAGCCATGGCTAATTAGGAATATTATACCACAGATGGAGTTCCTTAAAAGAGCTCGCCTCAACTCCTCCTACTGCAAGTCTGACCACATCCTGTCCCATTCTGGTAGCTTGTCTCTACCCAATATACTTTGGACAAAAACTTGCCACTCCTCAGAGACACTGTTCAGTGCCAATCTCACTAGCTTTGTTGGTTGAGGCGTTGCCCCAACAGCTGCAAGCTAGTCTCGGACCTCCTGAATCCTGGTGAGGAAGGGATCTATGCCTTCCCCTTTCTGCATCCTGATGCATCTCAGCTTCTCCTCCAAGAACATCTTCCGCTGCTCGGAAGTGCCCTGATATAGCGTGGCAAGAGCATCCCACATCTCTTTGGCAATATCCTTGCCATCTATGTGTGAGACTATATGGTCCTGGACTCCATCCAAGATCAATCGCTTCGCCCGCGCCATCTCCTTCTTGTATTCCTTCAGCTGATCCGCATCCTGGGGAACTGCCACAACACTATCTATATGTGAAAAATCCATCACTGCAGTAACCGATTTACTTTTCCTACTTATTCCACCATAAGTTATTCATGAAATCACTTCAATAAACATTAAAATATATACTGCTGCAGATATCACACCGTAATACAGAAACAAACATATGCACAAGAATCAACACATTGACACAGATATTTTGGACTAATGTCCCCGGAAAAACCCAATGTGGGAAAATCGATGCAGCAAGGGAGGCTTTTATCATTCAGCGATTTTCTAGTACAACAGGGTGCCAAACTAGCTTACCCACAGATAGACAAATTCTCCAACACTTCTTCTGAACCCAGCATCAGCGCTACTGACCTCTGCGTGGCCTGAAACCCTCTGCGTCAGCCTATTGAGACTCTGCGCAACCTCTCTGGCCTTCTGTGTCACTCCTGCAGCCTTTGCGTTGATGACGCAGGCCCTGCTGGCTCTGCACAGTCTCTGCTACCTCTACGTGGCTCCCTCCGGCCTTGCATCTGCCTTTTCTGCCGCTGCACTAATCTCCTGTCTCTCTGTTCCATACTTGCTGCCTCCTGACTGCTCACCAAACCACTAGTTCAATTTCTCAGCTAACCCCGCTCCAAAAATTCAACTGACTCATCTCCCTCAGTGTATTCTCCAAGTGACCCTCAAGCCTCCTCTTATACTTTTCTTTTTGACAAATCAACAGCCGAGATCAAGTCCCTAATCAACGGCTAAGATTAGATTTGGCTTGATCCATGACTTTTGGACCATTCTAACACAATTTCATATTAATTCACATTAATATTTTATTTTCCCTAAGTTTAGACTTAGGGATTACAAAAGATATTAATTATTTTAATATCTCCCAAACTGTTTAGAATCTGCCCAAACCCTTTCTGGGGATTGGAGATCTCATGTGCCTTAGCCTCTCCACCAAGTTTCGTGGCTAGAGCACATCTGATACTATCCTAAATCAACATTCGCTCTTAGCGAGGACTGTGCTCTGGCAATACTCCTCACTGATCATCACTCTGATCATCCAGCATCGGTTCCTGTGCTGATGTTAAGCCTTCCTGCCCAACATCCTCTGCATTGTTGTATCTTGTACTGCTGCCAATGGCTCTACCACTGCCACTGCCACAGCTGCATTTGTACGACAACTCCCTCTGCATCTGTGCTGTTGCTGGTCCTTTTTCCCAACACTGCAACTCCCTCTTCATTCGTACTGCTAACACACTCATTTCTACTTCTGAAAGGGGTTCTTTACCATCTCCAGCTTTTCCCTGAAGTAGTCAAATTTTTACTTTCCAAGGGCCTTGGTGAGGATATCTGCCACCTATTCTCCTGTAGGAGTGTAGCTCAATTGCACAGCTCCTCGTTGGACACAGTCTCTGACAAAGTGACACCAGATATCAATATCCTTCGAACTATCATGAAACACTGGATTCTCAGAGAGTTGGATGCAACTCTTATTATTGCACATGATCCTGGTCACCTCCATATTTCTTCTGAATAGGTTCACCAGCAGTTTTCTAAGCCATATGGTCTCACACGAAGCTGTGCTTGCTACCATATATTCTGCCTCAGATGAGCTCAGAGCCACGGACTTCTGTTTCCTACTGCACCAGGTGGTCATTCCTGATCCAATGTTGAAACAATACCCAAAGGTACTTTTTCGATCCACAAAACTTCCTGCGCAATCTGCATCAGTAAATCCACTCAACCTGATATCTTTCCCCTTGGTGTATAAGAGCCCATAATCAACTGTTCCCTGTAAATACCTAAGAACGTGTTTGGCTGCTGCCCAATGTGCCCTCTTTGGTTCCACCATGAACTGACTGAGGGTGTTGACAGCGTAGCAAATATCTGGCCCGGTATTAACCAGATACATCAGGAATCCTATGAGCTGGCGGTATAGGGTGGGATTGACATCCTTGTCTTCTGATGCATCAATCTTCTTCAAGTTGGTGATCATCGGCATAGCCATAGGTCTACAGTCTCCCATCCCAAATCTTTTCAGGATTTCTGTAACATACCTCCCTTGCCCAAGGAAGATTTCTCCTTTCTGTTGTCGAACTTCTAACCCTAGGAAGTAGTGCATTCGTCCCAGATCCTTCATATCGAACTCTGTGGCTAGATTCTTCTTGCAGTCCTCAATGAGTCTGGATGATCCTGTCAGAAAGAGATCATCCACATATAATACTAAGATAAGTGATTCATTCTCTACGACCAGATAGTAGAGATTCAAATCCGTGTCACTCTTGACAAACCCCATCTTCTGCAAGTAGCCATCTATTCGACCATACCATGCTCTCGATGCCTGCTTCAGCCCATATAAGGCTTTCTTCAGTCTGCATACATGAGACTTCTTCTCATGAGTTTCAAAGCCCTCTAGTTGTTCAATGTATACCTCTTCTTCTATTACCCCATTCAGAAATGTAGTCTTGACATCCATCTGATGGATCTCCCATCCCATCTGGGCTGCAAGAGATATCACGGTCCTAATAGATATATATCTGGCTACCGGGGCGAAGGTTTCCTCATCGTCAATCCCCTCCTTTTGAGCATACCCCTTAGCCACAAACCTGGCCTTGTATTTCTCAACACTGTCGTTCGCAGCATATTTGATCTTGTAGATCCATCTCAAACCTACCACAAATCTGTCTTGAGGTCTTGACACTACCTCCCAGACATCGTTCACCATTATGGAGTTATACTCCTCTACCATCGCATCTACCTAGACCTGATGTTGAGCTGCCTCCTTGAAGCTGGCAAGCTCTCCATCCTGAGCTACTAACGCCTGATATCTGTCTGGTTGTTTTTGCTCCCTCTTATTGTTCCTTGGCTCACCGATGAAGTTCTCTGCATCACGCAAAATCTGATGAATTTCCCTGCTAGTTCTTCCTTTGCCAGCATGTGCTTCTGTTCGCTCCTCCTCATCCTGAGAATCTTCCTGACCTGAGGAATAATTCTTCACTTCTGTTGGTTGAAGAGGCATGACCAACGGATCCTCTTCTAACTGCTCCTCGGAAGGCATTTCGCTAGATTCTCTGAAAGCTCTGTCCTCCATGAACTTTACATCTTGTCGTACTACTACCTTCCTGCTCCCTGGAAGATGGATTCTGTATGCCTTAGCGTTCTCGCTATATCCCACTAGATACCCCTTTTCCGCAGTCTGATCCAGCTTCTTCCTCTTTTCTACAGGTATGCGGCAATATGCTAAACTCCCAAATATCCTGAAATGACTTACTTCAAGCGTCTTCCCAGTGAAGACTTTCTCTAGAGTAATCTTGCCCAATGCCCGATGAGGAGCCCTATTCTGAACATAGATAGTTGTGTTGCATGCTTCCACCCACAGGAATTTTGGCATATCCTGATCATACAGCATGGACCTAGCTACTTCTACAATAGTCCTATTCTTTCTTTCTGCTACCCCATTCTGCTCCAGATTGTAGGGAGTTGTCCACTCTCTTCTGATGCCCTCCTTAGTGCAATAATCAATGAAGTCCTTATCGACATACTCTCCACCATTATCTGAGCGCAAAACTTTTATTTTCTTCCCAGTCAGATTCCCCAGCAGAGCCTTGAACTCCTTGAATTGAAAGAAAACCTCATCCTTGGTTTTCAAAAAATAAATCCAAGTTTTCCTCGAGTGATTATCAATGAAGGTAAGGAAATACTCGGCACCAATGAGAGCTTTGACGGACATAGGTCCGCAGATATCTTAGTGTATCAATCCTAGTACACTCTTGGCCCTGTGTTTGCTCCTACGAAATGCCGCCTTGGTAACTTTCCTAGAGTGCATCCCCTGCATACATCATCTCGTTCCATACTCAAATCCGAAACTCTTGTTACAGTGCTTCTAAGAATTCTCAGAGCTCCATGGTGCAAGTGACCCATCCTTCTGTGTCATAGTTTGTTCAAGTCCTTGTCCCCATGACTGCCTATTAGTGCCATTGGTGATTCTATTTTTAATCTATACAACCGATTACTTTTGATCCCGATCTGCACTTTTTTTTCCAGCTCGGGTGTTTGACATATACCTTTTCCTTGATGAAGTAGACATCATAGCCCTTGCCTTGTAGTTAGGACACGAAAAGTAAGTTCATCCCCAATCCTGGTACATGCAGCACATTTGTGGCACAAAACCGCTCTCCTGATTCTGTCTGAAAAACTATGGTACCCTTCCCTACTGGAGTACACTTTGCCTTGTTCCCTATGGTGATCTGAAAGTTCATCTTCTCTTCCAGATATTTTGAGAAACACTCCCTGATTCCCGTCATATGCCACAAGGCTCCATTGTCTAGACTCTATATACCATACTTCTGATGATGCAGCACTAGTCATGCATGCCACTTCTTCTTCCAGCCTGGAAGCCAACATAGAGAAATCGAAATCTCTTTCTCTTGTGCAATCTTCTGAAAATTTGTGTGAGTCCCCAGAGGTGGATGCCTCTGCATCGTGGTCTCGACCCATAACTGATTTTCCCTTTATGTCTCTGAATACTTTCTCTGGTACCATGTGAAAATTCTATCACTGCAATCACTGATTTACTTTTCCTACTTATTCCACCATAAGTTATTCATGAAATCACTTCAATAAACATTAAAATAAATACTACTACAGATATCACACCATAATACAGAAACAAACATATGCACAAGAATCAACACATTGACACAGATATTTTGGACTAATGTCCCCAGAAAAACCCAATGTGGAAAAACTGGTGCAACAAGGAAGGATTTTATTATTCAGCGATTTTCTAGTACAACAGGGTGCCAAACTGGCTTACCCATAGATAGACAAATTCTCCAGCACTTCTTCTGAACCTAGTGTCAGCCCTGCTGACCTCTGCATGGCCTGAAACCCTCTGCGTCAACCTGTTGAGACTCTGCGCAGCCTCTTTGGCCTTCTGCGTTACTGCTGCAGCCTTTGTGTGGATGACGCATGCCCTACTGGCTCTACGCAATCTCTGTTGCCTCTGTGTGGCTCCCTCTGGCTCTGCGTCTGCCTTTTCTGCCTCTGCACTGATCTCCCGTCTCTATTCCGTACTTGCTGCCTCCTGACTGCTCACCAGACCACTGGTTCAATTTCTCAGCTAACCCCACTCCAGAAATTGAACTGACCAGTCTCCCTCAGTGTATTCTCCAAGTGACCCTCAAGCCTTCTCTTATACTTTTCTTGTTGATAAATCAACGGCTGAGATTAAGTCTCTAATCAATGCTAAGATTAGATCTGGTTTGATCCATGACTTTTGGACCATTCTAACACATTTTCATATGAATTCACATTAATATTTTATTTTCCCTAAGTTTAGACTTAGGGATTACAAAAAATATTAATTATTTTAATATCTTCCAAACTGTTTAGAATCTGCCCAAACCCTTTCTGGGTATTGGAGATATCATGTGCCTTAGCCTCTCCACCAAGTTTCGTGGCTAGAGCACATTCAATGTTACCCCAAATCAACACTTTATAGAGCTTTGGCCCTTATTCATCCAACAGGAAGAACATCCTAGCCTTCTAGATGACATAGCTGGAGGAACCCTTCAACCTGTGGAAACAATCCTACTACCTTCTCCGCTCATTCTAAAAGAAGGAACAATGTTGGTCCAAGGAATCAAGGACAAGGGTTCAAGCCAGGATTCAAAGAAGGAAGAAAAGGAAAGTGCTTCAATTGTAACAGGTTTGGCCACTTCACTGGAGAGTTTCCTCACAAGAAGGATACTCCAAGAGATGATGACAACAATAGCAACAACAACTTCAGGGGAAATGGCAATCGAAGGAACAATAGGTTCAATAACAAAGGAAAGAGGAATGCTCGTGCCGCTCGAAATGGAGGTGATCATCCTCCCAAGAAGTTGAGAAACTCCAGGTATGATGAAGCTAATGTTGTAAAGAAAAAATAATTTTATCTTATTTCTACCCTCTCCGTTGCCTCTCCTCTGGATACATTGGACCATTGGTTGATTGATAGTGATGCCTCAAGGCACTTCACTGGGTACAAAGAGGTTCTCTCAAACTTGGTTGAAAAGAAGACAAATATGGAGATTATACTTGGGGATAATGCCACTTATCCCGTGAAAGGAATTGGGACCGTTACTCTTCACTTAAATCAAGGTCAAACCCTTCACCTACAAGAAGTGCTATATGTACCTGACTTGAAAAAGAACTTGGTTTCTATCTCTATGATGCAAGACAAAGGTTTTAAGGTGTCATTCATTTATGGGAAGGTTCGTCTTTGGCAAAGGAATCCAAGAGATGCATTCACTCTAGGATTCAAGGTTGAAGGTCTCTATCAAGTTGGAGGAAGTCTGTTGGGAGCAATGATTTGTGACACCTCTCTTCAATCCGAATTATGGCACCGAAGATTTTCTCACCTTCATTTCAAAGCCTTACCCAACGTAAGGAAGATGGTCACAGGGATGCATGAATTCAAATTAAATCATGAAGGTGTTTGTCAAGGATGTGAAGCTAGAAAACGTACAAGGGGACCATTCCCCTTGAGTGAAACTCAAACCACTGATATTCTTTAATTGGTCCATTCTGATCTATCAGGTATGTTGACCGTGACATCTTTGGGTGGATATTTGTACTATGCTATTTTTGTGGATGACTTCTCACACAATACATGGATCTATTCCTTAAAGAAGAAGAACAAAGTATTTAAATGGTTCCTCTCCTTCAAAGCCTTGGTCGAGAATGAAACAAGGAAGAAGATCAAAATATTGAGGACTGATAGTGGGACTGAATATGAGTCTAATGAATTCAAAGACTATTGTAGAGAAGCTAGCACTAAGAGGGAGACTACCACCGCATATACTCTTGAATAAAATGGTGTTGCCGAAATGAAGAATCGTACTATCATAGAAGCCACCCGGGCTATGCTTCATGATCCAAGTCTTCCGAAGTTCTTATGGGGAGAAGTTGCTAACATTGTTGTGTATGTCCAAAACCGATGCACACATCAATCTTTGGACGTCAAGACACCCGAAGAAGTATTCACCGATAAGAAACCTGATGTTTCTCATTTTAGAATTTTAGGTTGTCTCATATATTTTTATGTGCTGAAAGAGAAAAGAAACAAACTAGATGCATATGGGAAGAAAGGAACATTTGTGGGCTACAGTGAAACTTCGAAGGCATATAGAATATAGTCACAAAAGGAAGTGGAATTAAGTCATGATGTCACTTACGATGAAGATTATGCACTTAGAAAGATTTGAGATCTTCCTATTCCTAGGAAAGCCAATGATGAAGTTGATGCAAAAAATCAGGATGAATCTTCGTCTGATGAACCGATGCCTGATGTTGAAGGTCCGACGGATCCCATTAATCCACCTCCTAGTGAGCCCTCTACTACAAGAAAGAGGACTTTGTGGCTTAAAGATACTCTTGAAGATGCCAAGAAACACATTGCACCGAGGGGGACATTTCGTGAAAGCAAGAAGCCAAATAGGTACCAAGGGTACTTAGCTGCCATGAGTACCATTGTACAATCTGAGCCTTGTACATTTGAAGAAGCCGTGAAGCAACAGGTTTGGAAGGATGCGATGAACGAAGAGTATGAATCAATCATGAAGAATGATGTCTGGGATGTGGTTCCTAGACCCAAGGATAAGTCTATGGTTACTTCAAAATGGCTCTACAGGATCAAACATGGAGTTAATGGGAATGATCCGAAATTCAAGGCCAAATTTGTAGCTTAAGGCTTCTCTCAAAAGGAAGTAGACTATGATGAGATATTTGCACCAGTTTGCCACCATCTGTTCAATCATAGCCCTTGCTACCACACAAGGATGGAATCTTCTTCAAATGGATATCAAAACTGCCTTATTGCATGGTTCTCTTAAGGAGGAAGTATATGTGGAGCAACCCAAGGGGTTCGAGGTTCAAGATCGTAAGACACATGTATGCAAGTTGAAGAAAGCCATTTATGGATTGAAGCAAGCCCCTAGGGCTTGGTATGAGAGGATCGATAGCTATCTTATGAAGCTGGGATTTACGAGAAGTGATGCTGACTCGAACCTTTACTTCAAGGTTGAAAAAGAAAGACCTCTCATTCTAGTCCTTTATATAGATGGTCTCTTTCTGACAAGTGATGACCCTCTCATTCAATGCAAGAGGGGGTTGGCTTCGAGTTCAAGATGAAGGACCTAGAACTGATGCATTATTTCCTAGGGTTGGAGGTTTGGCAAAAGCCAGGTGAAATTTTCCTTTCTCAAGGAAAATATATTGTGAAGCTACTTGAGAGATGTGGGATGGTGGACTGCAAGTCTGTGACTCCTTTGATGGAACTCAACTTTAAGAAGCTATGTGGAAGTGTTGTTGGGCCCAAATTGGCGAACCCTAGTAAGTATCGTCAGCTTGTGGAGGCATTGATGTTCTTGGTCAACTCTCGTCTTGACATATGCTTCGCTGTGAACACATTGAGTCAATATATGGTCGAGCCTCATCACATTCATTGGATTGTTGCCAAGAATCTCTTGAGATATCTCTGGGGCACAATCCACTATGGACTGAGATACACTGTCAAGGATTTGAGACTACATGGATATACAGACGCTGACTGGGCTAGCAGTGTGGTGGATCATAAGAGCACGTTTGGGTGTTGCTTCTCTTTAGGGTCTGCTTCTATATCTTGGATGAGCAGGGAGCAGAAATCATTTGCACTAAGCACCGCCGAGGTCAAATACATTGTTGCGAGTATGGCTTGTTGTGAAGCAACCTGGTTGAGGAAGCTCTTCAATGAGCTATTTGAGCATGTGCTAGATACCACCATGATCTTCTACGACAACTAGAGTTGGATTCGTTTATCAGAGAATCTCGTGTTCCACGATCGCTCCAAACACATTGATATCAAGTACCACTTTATCCGAGATATGGTACAAAGGGGAGAAGTGAGGCCCAACACATCAGGACAGATAAGCAAGTTGCGGATATTCTCACGAAGCCTCTCGGGAATGTCAAATTCTTAGCCTTCCTAGAGACTTGCAGTTGTGGAACGACCCTCTTATGAGGGTCCCGTATGAGTTGAACACAGAGATCTGGGAGCTACGAGGGGCATGGGGTACTTCTTGAAGCTAGCTATGAGCGACCATAGGGTGAGTGGTTCACCTTCCCCTATGATAGTTGACATGTGTGTAGGGTGAGTGGTTCACCTTCCCCTACCCGGACACATGTATGTAGGGTGAGTGGTTCACCTTCCCCTACGATTGACATATGCATAGGATGAGTGGTTCACCTTCTCCTATGGCAATGAGCAGGATGATCCCGTATGAGTTGAACATAGAACTTTGGGAGCTCCTGGGGGCGTGGGGTACTTCTTGAAGCTAGCTATGAGCGACCATAGGGTGAGTGGTTCACCTTCCCCTAGTGGTGCGTTGGATACAGTGTGAGTGGTTCACCTTCCCCTTTGATACCGCATTATGGTTGACATGTGTGTCGGGTGAGTGGTTCACCTTCCCCTACCCGGACATATGTATGTAGGGTGAGTGGTACATCTTCCCCTACGATTGACATATAGATAGGATGAGCGGTTTACCTTTTCCTATGGCATATGAGCAATATGAATGGTTCACCTTCTCCTATTGTTGCCCCGACACACATCCTACCCATAGAGTTTGAGACTCATGGAAGTACCTCTCATCTAGCCAATGAGTTGGGAAAAGCTGGTTAGGGACCATAACACTACCGATGGACACATCGTGTACTACCGTACTCCCTATGATTGGGATTCATGGTGTTCAACAACTTGATCTAGGATCAAGGTCTGACTTTAGTCAGTGGACAGTGGTATGATACATTCTCGATCACTTCTTCTTCATTATTACTTCATGGTTCAACAGAGCAAAGCAGCGCAGTGATGGCAGGGATGGTTCAAGATGACAGGTTGGCAATGATGGATTGGCAGGTGGAATTCTCCCTAGTTGAGAGGGAGTGTTAAAATTGGCAACTAGGGCCAACTTCCACCTTAGGATAACTCATATGACGGAGATGATTATTGCATTGGATTCCTCTTTCGGAGAGGTACAATTTTGATATAAAGATCATCTCATTCTGACAAGCAAAAATGGAATTATGAATTTATTTCTCTTATGGACAAATTGTCAAGGTCGGCCACAGTGAAATGTAGGCTCATGAAGCCCAATAGATGTGTCTCTTCACCCTCAACAAAGTGTATAAATAGAGGAGACCTTTTCCTCATTTGGACATCACTCATCACATCATCTTCTCTCTCTTATTTGGTTCGAACAACTTGGAGGTCTTTCTCTTTTCTTCACATGTGTGGCAGGCAGCGCTCTCTCTCTTCTTCGCACATGTGGCAGGAGGCCGAGTTTTTCTGGGTAAAACAGGTCGAAGTTTTCAGGGTATTGACCAATGTTGACTTAGGGTGATTTGACCAGCATTGACCTCGGTTTTTGGGCCAGAAGTTCGATTTTTCTAGGCCGCATTTATTGGCACAAAAATTGAGAAGTTTGGGATAAGTTGACCAGCGTTGACTTCAGGTTGACTTCAAATTTGACTGCTGAAAATTACAGCAGTGTTTCTCTCTCCTTTGACTGGGTTTGACTGATTTGTTTTGGGCTGATTTTGACTCTCCTTGAAGGCCAAATTGGACTACTGTTGACTAAGCTGATTGGAGAACATTTTGGGCATCTTTGACCACCATTGACTTTCTGGTTAGGGCTGCATTGTCTATTGATTTGGCAAATTTGTTTTGGGCTCACATTTATGATATTTGTACTCTCTCTCTGTTGAACTATTGAAGAATAATAAGAAGATTTGATCAAAGGGTTTCCCCACATTGGGGTTTGTCCCTAGCATCCGCCACATCTTGTGTCCTCTTGTCTTGGCTTGTTTTCTTCATATGATTTTATGTTCTATCTGCATTTACTGTCAATGTTTATAAGTTAATGTGATTGCTACTAGATATAATTGGAATTTGTCATTGGGTTGTTAAAGGAACATTGAAGTAAATTGTCTTAAGCATAGAACATACCATTGTTATCTAAAATTAACAGGCATCCTATTGCTGCAACTAGAAATTATTCTCCTAATTGTTAATTTTATTTAACAATTTATTAGTTGTTTGCTACGGAAAATACTAAATAAATCACACTACATCCTTTACAAATAAAACCTGCGAAAATAAATAGCACTGGAACTGAGAAAATACTAGCGCACACATAAAAATTAACACCGTTGTTTTTGGACAAAAGTCTCCAGAAAATCCCAATGCGGGAAAACTAGTGCGGCAGATGAGGGTTTTATTATTATGCAACAGTGAAATTCTGAGTACAATTTGGATACTTGAAACTGGCAATCCATAGCAAGAAAATCTGGGAAAAATTATTGAAGGGGATTACCCTTCCTCCACAAGCAATTCCGACACAACCTGCCTTCAGAAAACTAGGCCTCCTACACCCTCTGCGTTAGCCTCTGTGCCGCTCTACGTAGTCTCTATGACGTCAAGCCTCCAACCAGTCTCTGATGAATTCATTTTGCTTGCCTCTACTAAGGAAATCATCCAGTGTTGCGGGGGAGCGCCCCCCCCCCCTCGCTCCCGCTCCCGATCCGCGCTCTGGGCGGGAGCGACTCGGGAGCGGGTCGGGAGCGCGCTCCCGAAATCGCTCCCGAAAAGGGAGCGATTTCGGGAGCGCGCTCCCTAAAAAAATTTCGCTCCCTGCCTTTTCGGGAGCGTTTTGTCTTTTTTGCATTTTTTTTTTTGTAGTAATGTTCGAAATGCAATTTTTTTTGAAAGAAACAAATAGTTTTTGAGTGGGGCAACTTAATGATCAAGTCTAGGCCCTAGTATTGATATGCTATTCATGGTAATGTTAAATTCTTAAAGTAAAAGTGACATTTTCTTTAATTTTCATTTTCATCCTTTTACTTAAATTTTTAACATTACCATGAAATGACTCAGGATGTTTGAGAGTGGTTTCGTCCTCATTGGATTTCATATGGAGAAAGTAGAATTTTAGATTTCATTCAAAATCTAGCAGACTTATCAGTTTTTCAGGATTTCAGGATTTCAGGATTGGGGGATTGCAATGTTTCCATTGAATTTTGTCATGTATTAGGGTATGGAACTCATATTTAATCAAGAGTACCAATCCCTCTATGTACCTTGATGTTAGTGACATTGGTTGTCGAACTCCTCTATCACGACCCTTCTAAAAATGTACGCGTCACTCAAACAAAATCTTGACTTGACATGCTATGCTTTTTCTATCTTTTGTTAATGCTTAGAGGGTGATATTAATGACAAAGATCCCTATACAGATACAAAGGTAATGACAAAGATACCTCTGGATATTAATGCTTGGAGGGTGATATTTATGACAAAGATCCTGATTTTGCAACAAGACTAAAAAATTAGACATTTCTCGTGGTGGCAAGAGGCCCAAGCATAAGAAATAGATAATAGATTTACTTCTCTTTTCTAGTTTCTAGTAGCTTTTATAACTATTGACTCTTTCATATTTATTATGATATTTTTTTAAACAATATATGACAATTTAAGTTTGAAGTTGGCAATTATAACTCATTAGTAATGAATTATGAATATGATGCTTCATGAAAGTTGAAAGTTGTTTCATTTCATTTCATTTTGTAACATTTCATTTCATGTTAGATATTATTTGTTGTAATGGTTACACTTAGCTTACAAGTACAACTTTGGTGATCAATGATGATAAATGTTATATATTGAATTTTGAAAGCTTGAAACTTTAAGATTGATGAATCATGAGACTCAATATGTTGTATGTTACTATGTTACTAACTTGCGGATGTGGTTGATGAAGATTATAACTTCTAGATGATTGTTGTTATATGGTTCAATCTATGCTTTTTTATGTTTTTTATATCTAATTCATCATTCTACATGTTTTTGTTGACATATATGTATCAAAAATTAAAAAATATAAAAAATATATATATTTTTAAAAAATCGCTCCGGGATTCGCTCCCAAACCGGGAGCTTCTGAAAATGGTCGCTCCCGCTCCGCTTCCGCTCCCGCTCCCCGCTCCCGCTCCCGCTCCCAAGTAACATTGAAATCATCACTCCGACACTCTGGAACCTCTGTTCGGCCTCTAGAACAGAGAACGAATTTTTCCTCAGCTAAATCGAGCTGCCAATTTGAAGCAATTGTGTTGTCCTCTGCGCTGCCTCACTGGGAATAACTCGGCCCTCTTGCTGCTTCCTCTCCGAATCTGGAAAAATTCCTCTGGATCACTGTCCCTGCCCCTCACTCATTGCTTCGATCTCTGGCTCTCCAGCAGCTAACTGCTGCTAGTCTGGAAATCAATCTACCAAGGAAATCGAATTTCTGTTGTTCTCAAGTGTGTTCTCTAAGTGCCCATCGACTTCCTCTTATAATCCATTGTTGGAGCACCAACGACAAAGATTAAAACTTAATCGATGGCTAGGATCATCTTGGAATCGATCAAAATGAGTTTCTAGATGATTCCCACCTTGACTTAATTAATACTGATAATTAACCAATTTTCCTAAGTTTAGACTTAGGAAACATTAAAAAATTGGTTAATAATCTAATTATGTCACTTCTAGGTGGAATTTCCATAAAAAATTTCTAAGACGTGGAGATCTCATGTATTCTAGCCTCTCCACCAAATTTTGTGGCTAGAACACATCTAATGCTATAAAAACTAACATGGAGGTGGTGTTGCACAAGTGGCAATAATTCACCTTTTTGGGTGGCTTCTACATATGATGATGCATTTTCTTACTTTGGACTGTACTCTGAATCATTTCACCTAACCCAAGGCATAATTTACGTATTTGGAGGCATTTCACACTATTGAACCTTTTAGGAAAGTGCCATGCATTACATGAAAGCAATTCACATCATTTTGTTATCCCAAGGGAATGGTGGAACCACATCTTTCGGATCATCCCATTAAGTTGGTCCTTTATTTTTATTTTAATGTAGATATCAGAAGATGAACTTCTTGAAGGGTGCACCAAGGGAGGACGTTACACTTAGCATGTACTTACACTTGTCCTTGCATATATTTGGCGAGGAATAGCCATTTTGGCACATCATTCTATGAGATCCCTACTAGAGGAGCACATAGGACCCTGAGGGGCACTATTACCTCTGAAGAGGTACCTGTTATCGTAAAGTCTAGCAACCTAGTGCAAAACCTCACTAGACAACCTAGGTCTTAAGGTAACAAAGAGATCGGCCACCATTGTCTTCTCAGTGGCCTCTCTCCTATTGTTTTGTAGTTGACTGTTATCCCAGCAAGGGAGGCTTCCCTAGCAAGGCTTAGAGGGAAGATGACCTAGGGTTACTAAGACAAGTGATTCTCTAAGGATCTTGCTAACAATATCACCTAGAAAGACCTTCAATAAATGATGACTCAAGGGTGATAAGAGCTTAATGGTTATGGAAGAAAGTATTGGCACTTGTGTAACACCAGCCCCAATAAACTAAGAAAGGTTGTTATAAGTTAGGATTACAAAAATGGGTGGATTTACAGCATGCAAGACCATATAACAACCAAGAAATAGCCTTTAAATGATAAGATCAACAACGGTTGAAAGCTTTCAAAGAGGTAAGCAAGGGATAGGTCAATGTTAAGTTTTTAATGGCTGAAAAGGCACAAAACAGCAACATAAACCCAAGATATAATCCCTAAATTTGATGGTGGAACATGTAATAAATGATAGATTTTTGTTTTTAAACATTAATAAATACAATTCCTACCTCAAGGACAATAACATATAACTCCAAAATCACTATTAAATGCAAATTTAGACCAAACCCTAACTCTAACTACCATGAAATAAAGAAAAGAGAAAACTTTATAGTGATCAACGCAATTAGACTAGTACCTCCATTCAATTGGATAATGGTGTCAAATAGGTCAAGGTCAAGGTAGGAGGGCCTTTGATGAAGAAGGATGGAAGACAACTTGCTTCCCTTGGAAGCCCTAGTGACTTCTTTCATAGGAGATTAGGGTCAAAGGATGCATGAGAACAAGTTCCTTTGCTGGATTCTTGAATAACAAATTTTGCATAAACATAAAGCTTCTAGAAACAAGAGTTCATGAAAGATGTTGCAATTTTTAATATGGCACAATATAAACCATGATTTCAGAAAGTACAAGCAAAGTAGAAGAAAATAGCATTAAACTTATACCATTCATGCAAGAATCACTACATCAATCCACAAGATAGTCTCTCCAGGCAATAAATATCCTCCCCAACACAATTCACATTCTACTTAGCAATTGCATCCAAGAGAAAGAAGAAAAACCCTAGTGCAGACTACTCAAGAGAAAAGAAGTGAATGAGTGTGATGATCCAATGGAAAGTGACTTCCCTCTACTTATATGAGGGCAACAAAGTCACTTTTCATTGATTTACAATGAAAAGCCCAGAGAGTTTGCTTAGAGCACTCAACAAGTCTAATAGGTCACAAGTCAGCCTAAAGATAGCTTTACACAGATAAATCATAATAAAATGTCATAAAACCCCCACAAGTGTGAGAGGAAAATCTCTCTAACATAATTTCATCTTCCACAAATGGGTATCTCCATCAAGCAAGTGACAAAGTGGGTCCCATTGCCTCAAAATCTAGCAGGTCTCATGAGAGGGCTCACAAGACAAGAACTACACCAAGGGAGAACAATGATGTGGAGGTTCACTGTCACCACAACACTCCACCCCCTACTCTTTAGTGGACTTTCGGCACAAGGGAGGCTTCCTAGTATGGGTCACCTAATATATATTCTAAGGTAATAACCAGTGTAGCACAACTCTTATAAGCCCTGTGAGTACCCGTAGGTCTGTTGATTTGGGGTAGCATCGGATGTGCTCTAGCCATGAAAATTGGTGGAGAGGGTAAAGCACATGAGATCTCCAAGACCCAGAAATGGTTTGGGCAGATTTTAACCAGTTTGGGAGATATTAAAATAATTAATATTTTTAATGGAGTTCCTAAGTCTAAACTTACAAAAAATAAAATATTAATGGGTATTAATATAAAACTGAGTTAGAATGTTCCAAAAGTCATGGATAAAGTCAAATTTAATCTTAGCCATTTATTAGAGATTTAATCTCAGTTGTTGATGGACCAACGAGAAAAGTATAAGAGGAGGCTTGAGGGTCAGTTGGAGAACACACTAAAGTGATCAGTGATTCATTTTGCTAGAGCGGGGTTGCTAAGCAAAGCTGAATCAGTGATCAACAGCGAGGGGCAGTGAATACATAGCAGAGAGGCAGAGTTGGTACCAGAGAGACAACGCAGAGCCCGGAAAGGTTGATGTAGAGGCAGCTAGGTGCTACACAGAGGCAGCTAGGAGCTATGCAAAGCCAGGAGAGGCTAATGTGTGTGACGCAAAGGGTCTAAACGCTAATGCAAAGGCTCCAGAAGCTAACGCAGAGGCTAGCAGAGCTTACACAGAGCCAAGAGGCAGCACTGGGGGGATAAATTCCTCAATTAATGGAGAAACTATTGCATGTCCCCACATAGACTTAATGTTTGATTTTCCTTAACTAATAAACTCAAGATGAATTAATTAATTATTTTACAAACAGCTACTAAGATCAAATTCGAATTTTACTTCACTATTTTAGTTTAGGGACTGACCAGTGTTGCGGGGGAGCGCCCCCCCCCCCCCTCGCTCCCGCTCCCGATCCGCGCTCCTGGCGGGAGCGACTTGGGAGCGGGTCGGGAGCGCGCTCCCTAAAAAACAATTCGCTCCCTGCCTTTTCGGGAGCGTTTTGCCTTTTTTTGCTCTTTTTTTTTGTAGTAATGTTCGAAATGCAATTTTTTTTGAAAGAAACAAATAGTTTTTGAGTGGGGCAACTTAATGATCAAGTCTAGGCCCTAGTATTGATATGCTATTCATGGTAATGTTAAATTCTTAAAGTAAAAGTGACATTTTCTTTAATTTTCATTTTCATCCTTTTACTTAAATTTTTAACATTACCATGAAATGACTCAAGATGTTTGAGAGTGGTTTCGTCCTCATTGGATTTCATATGGAGAAAGTAGAATTTTAGATTTCATTCAAAATCCAGCAGACTTATCAGTTTTTCAGGATTTCAGGATTGGGGGATTGCAATGTTTCCATTGAATTTTGTCATGTATTAGGGTATGGAACTCATATTTAATCAAGAGTACCAATCCCTCTATGTACCTTGATGTTAGTGACATTGGTTGTCGAACTCCTCTATCATGACCCTTCTAAAAATGTACGCATCACTCAAACAAAATCTTGACTTGACATGCTATGCTTTTTCTATCTTATGTTAATGCTTAGAGGGTGATATTAATGACAAAGATCCCTATACAGATACAAAGGTAATGACAAAGATACCTCTGGATATTAATGCTTAGAGGGTGATATTAATGACAAAGATCCTGATTTTGCAACAAGACTAAAAAATTAGACATTTCTCGTGGTGGCAAGAGGCCCAAGCATAAGAAATAGATAATAGATTTACTTCTCTTTTCTAGTTTCTAGTAGCTTTTATAACTATTGACTCTTTCATATTTATTATGATATTTTTTTAAACAATATATGACAATTTAAGTTTGAAGTTGGCAATTATAACTCATTAGTAATGAATTATGAATATGATGCTTCATGAAAGTTGTTTCATTTCATTTCATTTTATAACATTTCATTTCATGTTAGATATTATTTGTTGTAATGGTTACACTTAGCTTACAAGTACAACTTTGGTGATCAATGATGATAAATGTTATATATTGAATTTTGAAAGCTTGAAACTTTAAGATTGATGAATCATGAGACTCAATATGTTGTATGTTACTATGTTACTAACTTGCGAACGTGGTTGATGAAGATTATAACTTCTAGATGATTGTTGTTATATGGTTCAATCTATGCTTTTTTATGTTTTTTATATCTAATTCATCATTCTACATGTTTTTGTTGACATATATGTATCAAAAATTAAAAAATATAAAAAATATATATATTTTTAAAAAATCGCTCCGGGATTCGCTCCCAAACCGGGAGCTTCTGAAAATGGTCGCTCCCGCTCCCGCTCCCAAGTAACATTGGGACTGACTAAAATAGGAAGGTATCTCGAAATGCTATTTATAGAATGTTATTTTTAGCACTTCCATTTTTTATTCCTTATAGCTATGTTCAACACTGGTTGAATTGCTATTTATAGCAGTGCTATTTTTAGCAATTCTATTTTTAGCATTTCTTGTTGCTATTTTCAACACTCCCTCTCAACAAGAAAGGGATTATCAGTAACCCCAATCCTGTCTCTATGGAACTCGAACTTGCATTTTGACAATGCCTTCGTCAAAATATCTGCATCCTGTTCCTCGGTCGAAACATACAACAACAACATGATCCTCTTGACCACACAGTCTCGAAGATGGTGATACCAGATATCTATGTGCTTGGACCTGTCATGAAAAACTGGATTCTCAGAGAGTTTGATACAACTCTGGTTATCGCAGTAGATCACTATAGGATCCATCCTCTGACCAAACAATCCCACTAGAATCTTCTGCATCCAAATGACCTCACATGCAGCCTGACTAGTAGCCATGTATTCAGTCTCTGTTGAGCTAAGTGCAACTGATCTCTGTTTCCTGTTGTACCAGGAAACTGCAGCTGAACCAAGGTTGAAGATTCCTCCAGAAGTGCTCTTCCAGTCTGATGGAATCCCTCCCCAATCCGCATCTATGAAGCCATGAAGCTTCACTCCTCTGTCCATCTATAGCACAATCCGAACTGAGATGTGCCTCTGAGGTATCTCAGCACATGCTTCGCTGCCTTCCAAAACAACTTGGTAGGCTGAACCATAGCTTGACTCAGCTGGTTCACCGCAAAGCATAAGTCGGGTTGTGTGTTTACCAGATACATATGTGAACCCACCAACTGCTGATAAACAATAGTAGCTACTACCTCACCTGAAGTAGCATCCTCCTTCCTCCAGTTCCCAGCTAGAGGAGTCTGCATGGGCTTGCAATTCTCCATGTGAAAGCGCCTGAGTATCTCATTAGCATACTTGCCTTCAAACGCAAATACTTCCCCATCTTTCTGCCACACCTCCGT
This sequence comes from Pinus tabuliformis, assembly GCA_031772625.1. Classification (NCBI taxonomy): domain Eukaryota; kingdom Viridiplantae; phylum Streptophyta; class Pinopsida; order Pinales; family Pinaceae; genus Pinus; species Pinus tabuliformis. Next base: position 330,283,345 of record CM062812.1, read on the forward strand.
GCCTAGAAAGTAGTGCATAAGGCCCATGTCCTTCATCTCGAACTCTCTTGCAAGGTCCTCCTTGCAAGACTGTATCAACTGATCATCATCTGTCAAAATCAGATCATCAATATAAAGAACAATGATCAATGGTTTACCTTCTACTATGATGTGGTAAAGGTTCGCATCTGCTTCACTCTTGGTGAAGCCCAAACCGGTGAAATAGTTGTCAATCCTGGTGTACCAAGCACGGGGTGCTTGCTTCAGCCCATACAAAGCCCTCTTGAGTCGGCACACATGCGACTCACGATTGAAGGTCTCAAAACCCTCTAGCTGCTCAATGTACACCTCCTCCTCAATCTTCCCATTGAGGAATGTTGTCTTCACATCCATCTGGTGGATCTTCCACCCCATCTGAGCTGATAGTGCCAACATCGATCTAATCGATGAGTACCTTGCTACAGGAGCAAAAGTCTCATTGTAGTCGATCCCCTCGACCTGTGAGAAACCCCAGGCAACAAACCTTGCCTTATGTTTCTCAACACTGCCATCAGTTGCCTGCTTTACCTTGTAAAGCCATCTGGAACTCACCATTGACTTGCCCTAAGGCCTTTGGACAACATCCCACACACTGTTCCGAATGATAGAGTCGTACTCCTCTACCATTGCATCAACCCAAACTGGTCGCTGCACTGCCTCCTCGAATGTAGAAGGTTCAGTATCTACACACTCTCCAACCAGTGCCATGTACCCAGTGTACCGCTCGGGCGACCTCCTCTGTCTGCACTTAGAAGATGGTTGTCCCACATTCTCTCGCGTATCCAGCATCAACCTGTCAGCTTCCCTTGAGCATTTCCGCCCATCTCTGGAAGTATCAACATGAGTGGATGTCTCCACTCCCAGATCCTCTGCATGCGGCTGCTCCGCATCAATCTGAGGCTCCTCCTCCTTAGGAACTGAAAGTTCCTCCTCTGCATGCAACTTGAGCTCCCTCTCAAGTGACACTTGCATGGCTTTTTGCTTGTCGAACTTCAGATCCTTGCGTACCACAGTCCTCTGAGTGGAAGGTAGGTACACCCGATAGTTGTGTGGTGTATCCGTGTACCCCATGAGTATTCCCAACTCAGCTGTTGGGTCTAGCTTCTTCCTGGCATCTTTGGTCACATGACAGTAAACTGATGATCCAAAGATTCGGAAGTGACTTACATCAGGTCGCTTCCCGGAATAGGCCTCCATAGGTGTCTTCATTCCCAATATATGGTGCGGGCTTCTGTTTTGCAAGTATATTGTTGTATTGCATGCCTCAACCCACAAATGCAGTGGTAGGCTTTGGTCATGCAACATCGCTCAAGCTACTCCCACAATCGATCTGTTCTTCCTTTCGGCCACCCCATTCTGCTGTGGGTTATGGGGTGTCGTCAACTCCCGTTTAATACCTTTTGCAGCACACAAGTCTTTAAACTGTTGGGAGACATACTCTCCACCATTATCGCTATACAAGGCTTTTATTTTCTTTCCAGATTCTTTCTCTGCCAAAAACTCACAAAACTTCAAGAAGGTCTGATCCTTCTTTTGCATAAAGTAGATCCAGCATCTACGAGAAAAATCATCAATAAAAATAACATAGTACCTTTGTTTAGCAGTGGAGACTGTAGAGAAGGGTCCACAAACATCTGAGTGAACTCGCTCCAGGATTGTTCCAGCTCTACTGTCTCGATCCGGAAAGGAAGATTTCGCATACTTACCCAAGGTACAACCTTTGCATGTAGTCGTCTGCTCAAGTTTTCCCTTGGGTAATCCAGTAGAAATCTGTTGCATGATCTTCAAGGCTCCATGGTGCAAGTGGCCCAGTATTCTATGCCATAGCTCGCCAACATCTTGGCTCTGCACCATCTCAGCTTTGGAACTCAAAGCAGCACAGTCGTCTACCTCCAGCTTGTAGAGATTCTTGACTCGAATCCCTATTCGCTTTGTCTGTCGAGTACCAATATGCCTCGGGAATACCTTTCTTTTACTAAAGACTACATCATAGCCTTTATCTTCTAGCATAGCAACAGACAAAAGATTCTTCTTCAGACCTCGTACATACTTTACATCAGTCAAGGTGAGGGGAGCTCCATGCTCCCTCTGAAACACAACCGTACCTTCACCTGAAACACGGTACTTTCCATCATCGCCCATCTCGATCTGCATTTGGAGATCCTTCTCCTCCAAGGTACTAAAAAGATTCTTGTCACCTGACATGTGGAATGAAGCTCCACTATCCAGATACCACACACATCCCACCATGGATGAAACCATGCATGCGATAAGCGAGAAATCCAACTCAAACTGTGAGGCCAGTGCCTCACAATCAGATCCCTTTGAGGAACCCTTCTTGGACTTCTTCTGTGGACAATTCGTAGCATAATGGCCCACTTCATGACAATGAAAGCATCGCACTTTCGATTTGTCAATCTTCTTCCCACCATGGGAAGAACCAGATTTGGGATGGGACACCTTCCCTTTCCCTTTCCTCACCTTACTCGCTAAGGCTAGATTTTCCTCATCATCTTGCTTCGATGAGGATCCATCTCTGGCGCTTCTTCTTATTTCCGCCTGCATCAAATCCGACCAAAGTCGTTCCCAATCTGGCAGTTTTCTCTTTCATTAACCAAGTCTTGGTAGCTATGCCAGCTCTTAGGAAGACCGAGGAGTGCAAGACTCACCATGTCATCATCAGCAGTAGTGATCCCTACACTTCCAAGCTCATCCCTGCAGGTGGTGAGCTTGTTCAGATATGTAGAGATCATGTCGCCCTTTTCACACTTGATCTTACGAAGCTTGTCTTTCAATGCCAGCTTCCTCTGATCGTTGTTGTTCTGATATAGATCTTTCAATGTTTTCCACATCGAAAACGGTGTCTCCTTCCCATGGAGGCTCGAGACAATGTGGTCTCGAACTCCCTCCAGGAGGATTCTCCTTGCTCTAGCCACACATTTCTTCCATTCCACCAGTTGAGTAGCATCAGTTAGCCTGGGACTTCTTGATCAATGAAGTCCTTTAGACCGTTATCCTCTAATATTGCCTCCATGCGATCCTTCCAGGCTATATAATTCGAGCTGCCATCAAGGGCATACTCGAGTCTTAAACCACTGAACGCCATTGGTGAAATTGAGATGTGATAAGAACTTGATTTCTATATTCAGGAACCACAACCTTCGAACTCCTCCTCCTTGTATATTGTTCTTCGCCTTGATCACCTTTTCTCTGATACCATGTAGAAATTCCCACTGTAGATCAACAGATTATGCAATATACTAAAACACAATACAAGATCTACTTCTACAACCCTTTGCGGAAGCTTAATCGAGTTGAGCAAGATCAAGAGAACACATATAACTGAGAATAAGAAATCAATCACACATAACACAGAAGAAATAACTGGGGGAAAGCCTCAGCCTAAAACCCCAACTCTATATTATCATACAAGTGGAAATCTTGTTCCAGTTACAAAAAGAATCAGCTCTCAAGCTATCCTGCTCTCTCTGCAATCAAATAATACAGCTCATAGACTGAATAGACACTGTATATGTCCTCAAGCCCTCCAAGCCTCCTATTTCCTTGCGCAGTTTTTCTTGGAGTCCAATGAAGCCACATGTGTGAATTGCCCTCATCACACTCACAAAACCTAAAGAAGTAACTATGCAATCCTCAAGGAAAGAATTCCTTCTGCATGCAAGGAATATTCACAATGGAATATTCTAGCAACTGATAGTGCACTGCCCCTCCATCTGATCTCAACTGGGTCTCTATCTAAACTGACATGCATGAGTTATTTATGAGAGAATACTCAGTTATATGAAGTGCAGTAGTTACATGCATGCAAGCATTAACTAACTGAACTTACATTAATTCAACAAACTGTTTGAATTAATCTAACTGGACTTGACTCAGTGAACTAAGTCAACTAATTACAGCTCATCCTTATCTCTTTAACTGATGGATAAATTCCTCAATTAATGGAGAAACTGTTGCATGTCCCCAGATAGACTTCATGTTTGATTTTCCTTAACTAATTGACTCAAAATGAATTAATTAATTATTTTACAAACAGCTGCTAAGATCAAATTCGAATTTTACTTCACTATTTTAGTTTAGGGACTGACTAAAATAGGAAGGTATCCCGAAATGCTATTTATAGAATGCTATTTTTAGCACTTCCATTTTTCATTCCTTATAGCTATGTTCAACACTGGTTGAACTGCTATTTATAGCAGTGCTATTTTTAGCAATTCTATTTTTAGCATTTCTTGTTGCTATTTTCAACACTGGCACCCTAGTTGTATTCTGAAAACTGCATAATAATAAAACCCTCTGAATAGCTGCACTGGTTTTCCTGCATTGGGTTTTTCCGGGGACATTGGTCCAAAAATAACGGTATGACTTGTGTGCTTGTTTTCTTTCAGTTGATGATCTGTAGACATTGATACTATACTTGTGTTTATTTTCAGTATTTACATGGTAAATAACTTGTTAAGTAATTAAACAAGTAGGAAGGAATAAACCAGATAGTACAAGAAGAATTTCTAACGGGTTAAGCTTAGAAATTCCAACATGGTATCAGAGCGTGGTCGCAAATCACAGGATAACTGAAGGCATCATCTAGTAGAGCAGTAGCAGCAGATTCAGCTATCCCGAGTGACAGAGTTGATCTGTGTAGAAGGCGACAAAGGAAGGAGTGACACAGAGAGATTGCGTTATCAATGTGGGCCAGAGAGAGACCAGCGCAGAGGCTGTGGGAGGCAGAATCAGGCTCACACAGAGCCACGCAAACGCTAGGAGGGCTGACGTAATTGGCTGAAGGAGCTGATTTGCCGGTGTTGGGATTGCGCAGAGCCAAGTGGCTCAATCCTTCAGTTGCTGGGGCATAGGAGGCCGTGGGTAGTTTGCGGAGCGAAATTGGTGGGGTACTGTGGTCAGAACAGTACCTAACAGGGCAAGAACAAGGTGGAGGAAGTTGTTGTCGAGGTGGCTTTCTAGCCAAGGAATCCTAATTAGTGTCAAACGATCGAAGTGGGGCAACTTGACGTCGGTAGAAGGATTTCCAGAAGGGAAATCGAGACTCAGAGGGATTCGAACATAGAACTTCTAGACGGGAAGTTGAGAGACTCAGCAAGAGTCGAACAGAGGACTTCCAGGAGGGAAGTAGAGAGACTCAAAGGAGTCAAAAGAAGAGCAGTGAGATGGTCGTGAATGGGCTGAGAGATCAGGGTAGGCTGGACAAAGCATCCAACTTTGTGGTCTGGAAGGCCAGGATCTTGTCCATTCTTGACAGACATCGCCTCAAGGGCTTCGTCACGAGAGTGGTAGCTGTCTGAGGCAATGGTGAAGGCTAAGTGCATCATCCTTGATGGTGTCAAGGATCATGTGGTACCACATATTGCCGAGAAGGAAATGACAAAGTAGATGTGGGATGCCTTGAAGACATTGTACCAGCATACTTCCGTGCAGAGGAAGATTCTCCAAAAGAATCAGCTAAGGGCATACCAGATGCAAAAGGGAGAGCAGATAGATGTCTTCCTCGGTTGCTTGAAGGAGATCCGTGACCAGCTAACTTCCATAGGGGCCACGCCGGATGAGGAATTGATGGTGAGGACCGCACTAAACGCAGTTTCCGAGGATTGGGAGGTATTTGTCCAGAGCATACTGGGCAGGAGGAGTCTTCTAGATTGGGAAGAATTGTGGTCGGCTCTTCGTCAAGAAGATATCAGATGGCTAACCAAGGCAGGGAGTGGCGGCAAAGGGGTCAGATTCAAGGAGGGAGAAGAGGATGCGACTCTAGCATCTGCGGAAAAGCAGGAGAAGAGGAAGAAGAAGGACCACTCCAAGGTCAAGTGCTTCCATTGTGGGTAACTAGGTTGTTTTGTGAACCAGTGTCCAAGGAAGAAGAGCAAGGGAGAAGCTTCAGACTCGAAGGCAGCACCTGCAAAGGCAGAGAAAGAAGTTGAGGAGGATGACGATTATGCCATGAGTGCTCATGTGCCACTTGAGAAGAAGTGGGGAGACATTGAGCTGTAGTCAGACAGACTACAGGAGATGAGGGGCAGGATCCTTGAGGTACCCAACCTCTTGGGTTATACCTTGCTACGGGAGCCCCGAAGAGGAATAGCAGGACTGATGAATGTTAGTAGAGATGGATACAGATGGAGCGGCAGAGAGTGCTACAGTGCAAGAGTCCCAAGACAGCGTGAGGCTAGTAGGCTGCAATAGTGCAAGAGGCACAGGAGTGTTGCACCAGTGCAGGATGGCACAGAGAGGTGTGCAACATTGCGAGATGTAGGGAGTTGTTGCAGCAGCGCAAAGGTAAGTAGAGGGAGCACTTGTTAGCGGCAGAGGGAGCTTCAGCATCGGGAGTATCTTTAGCCTAACATGGATGTCAGAGTTGGGAGGATCAGTTACTTACTTCTCGGTAACTGAGATGCAGTGCTGGGAGTATGGACCAGCAGCGGCACAGATGCAGAGGGAGTTGCCGTACGGATGCAACAGTGGCAGTGGCAGGGCCATGGGCAGCAGTACAGGATGTAGTAGTGCAGAGGATGTTGGGCAGGGAGGCCTAGCATCAGCACAAAGATTGGTGCTGGATAATCAGGGTGATACTCAGTGTGGAGTATTAATAGAGCACAGTCCTCGCTAAGAGGGAATGTTGATTTGGGGTAGCATCGGATGTGCTCTAACCATGAAAATTGGTGGAGAGGCTAAAGCACATGAGATCTCCAAGGCCCAGAAATGGTTTGGGCAGATTCTAACCGGTTTGGGAGATATTAAAATAATTAATATTTTTAATGGAGTTCCTAAGTCAAAAGTTAGGAAAAATAAAATATTAATGGGTATTAATATAAAACTGGGTTAGAATGTTCCAAAAGTCATGGATCATGCCAAATCTAATCTTAGTCGTTGATTAGAGATCTAATCTCGGTCGTTGATGGACCAACGAGAAAAGTATAAAAGGAGGCTTGAGGGTCAACTGGAGAACACACTAGAGTGATCAATCATTGATTTTGCTAGAGTGGGATTGCTAAGCAAAGTTGAATCAGTGATCAGCAGTGAGGGGCAGTGAATACACAGCAGAGAGGTAGAGTTGGTACCAAAGAGACAGCGCAAAGCCTGGAGAGGTTGACGCAGAGGCAGTTGGATGTTACGCAGAGGCAGCTAGGAGTTGCGCAGAGCCAAGATAGGCCAGCGTGTGTGATGCAGAGGGTCTAAGGGCTGACGTAGAGGCTCCAGACGCTGACGCAGAGGCTAGCAAAGCTGACGCAGTGCCAAGAGGCAGCGTTGGGGGGTTTTTGTGGGGCAGACTGGGTGCTGGTGAGCCAGGAAGGGTGACGTAGTCCCAATCAAAGTGACGTAGAGCAGTGGAAGCTGCAATTGTTGCTGTGGGATCGTTCATCTGATGATTAATCAGCCAAAATATTTGTCTCCAAAGGGAGCTACTACTACCGAGGGAAATCTCTGTTGGGTGAGCCATTTCTAGCACCCTAGTTGTATACTGAAAACTGCATAATAATAAAACCCTCTGAATAGCTACACCGGTTTTCTTGCATTGGGTTTTTCTGGGGACACTGGTCCAAAAATAACAGTGTCACTTGTGTGCTTGTTTTCTTTCAGTTGATGATTTGTAGATGTTGATATTGTACTTGTGTTTATTTTCAGTATTCACATGGTAAATAACTTGTAAGTAATTAAACAACTAGGAAGAAATAAACCCGATAGAACAGGAAGAATTTCTAATGGGTTAAACTTAGAAATTCCAACAAGGTCTTAACTGATTTTATAGTGAGATGGGTCACTTGCATAGAACCCACAGTTTCTACCCGTACCTGCCAAAACTCGCATAAAACTCAGCTACCCACATTGAACCCGTGAAGAACCACATATGACCTGCATAAGACTCTTGGAGACCCTCAAAATTCAAATTTTTTTTCTTTTTTCACTTAAAATTTACCATATTTTAAGTTTTTTTTTGTATTTTGTCGAGTCTTATACGAGTCGTATATAGGTCATTCCTAAGTCTTATATGGGTCGCCAAGTCAATAGCCAGACAAGTCTTATGCGACTACGAGTCATGCAACATTGGTAATAACTAAAGGTGATAGTTGGGATAAGCTCGAGATGCACACTCACACTAATAACAAGGCTCAATCCAATGAAACAAGAAATAGTGTGCTCTCCAAGAAACCTAATGAGCGTATCTATAGCCTAGGTTTTGAGGAATATGCAACAAGAGTGGCTCACCTAGGCATATAAGGCCAAGAAAAGGCTTAAAAAAATAGGTATGATCAACAAAAGGGGCCACACGCCTTCAACAAGCCCTAAGTTGAAGCCTTAAGGCTAAACGAGGGTTTCCTAGGGAAAAATTACCTAGGGTTAGTGATGTCAAACTTAGGGAGGCTATTCCAACCTTGGAAAAGGGTGGATTGTGATGCTATGAGGTTTAACCCATAAGAAAATCGTCAAAACTAGCCAACACAATGGCCATAGTTGAATTTGTTAATGTTTCAAGTGCAATAGATACAAGCACAATATTTCTGAAAACTGATAATTACTTCTAATGAGGTTGTTCCTCTTTTAATTTTTCCAGCATACCATTAACCAATTACACTTCAAAAATTCAACCATATAAAACCAATAGGACAGTAGAGATCACAAGGCACAAAAAGAACACAAGATTTACCCTAGGAAGACCCACTTGGGGCAAAAACCCAAGAACATTTTCAATAGAGAAATTATTCTTTTCAACAAGAGACACACCTAGACTTCTAGTCAACAACTAGGTCAAACTGGCCTTCAATAAATATATGGTCAAACCTGGTCAACACCCTCCAAGTCAAGCCTTGAATATGACCCAGCAATTTGGCCTTCTTGTTTTACCCTAGGCCGAAATTTGACCTCCCAGTAACTGCCCAAAATCCAAAATTTTAGTCTTGCCACTACCCAAAAACAATCAGCCCTGCAACTGCAACTTGCTCAGAAAATTATGCAAACTGGAGAGAGAGAGAGATCATCCACACGTGTGAGCTATATAGAGAGAGAAAGAGATGAATTCTTCCTTCCTTTTGTCCTCCTAGTCCTTCCTATCCTTTGCTTGGATAACCAGAAGATTCTTGCTTGAGAGAGATCAAGTTTGTTGCCTTGAGGAGGACATTGAATTGTCTTTATATAGTGATTTGTTGGGTCGAATGGGTGTCTCTTCTGCCTGGGTTAACTTGACTTGGAGGGAGGCCAACTTCATAAGTTTTCGAGCCGAAAATTCAATTTCGAAAATTCAATTTTTTCCTCTTTTAAAATTCCATAAGGACATGACTCAAAAAATAATTTTTTCTTTTGACTTTAGCATGAAGCACATCTTTTACATTAATCAATATAAAATACATCAAGGGCCAAAATATACATTGAGAAGATCGACCATAGTTACAAAATTCAACACTCCCTCTTAACTAGGGAGGTATTCAAAATGATTGTCTTAGATGTTCTCAAGTTGACAAATTTCTCTATGAAAAGATTATAGCAAATCATCATCAGCATGAACTAGTTGCCACAAGTTACAACTGGTCAGTACCACTAACCCATAATCTTGGTCGGTACTCTTGACACATGGAATAACATTTAGCATCAACTAGTCATCATAACTCTAGTTGATACCACTGACCCATAATCTTGATCGGTACTCTTGACCTAGACTAGTCATGGTTCACCATCTTTGTCAATCTCTTTGACTCGTGGTGAAAACTCTATTGAATTTTCTAAGTCTATCCGTTAGAAAATTAATCTGTATTCTGCTGGTTTATTTCTTCTACTTGTAAATTCTAAACAAGTTATTTAAAACATTTAAATACCGAAATAAACACAATACAGTCACAACATCTATATATCATCAGCTGAAAGAAAACAAACACACAACTGACACCGTTATTTTTGGACAAATGTCCCCAGAAAAACCCAATGCGGGAAAACCAGTGCAGCTATTCTAAGGATTTATTATCATGCAGTATTTCCTTGAGTACAACTGGGTGCCTAACTGGCTCACCTGACAGAGAAAAATGCACGGCAGCAATACCTCTCTGTTCGGAAACAGGTATTCAAAAACCCTGTCCCACGAAACCCTCTCCAATGACTCTGAAGCTCAGCGCTAGCCCTTCTGGCCTCTGCGTCAACCTCAAACTTCTCTGCGTCAGCCCTCTAAGGCACTGCGCAGCCTCTGGGACCCTCTACGTCACTCCTGCAGCCTCTGCATGGATGACATAGTCCATCTGGCCTTTGCATTGTCTCTACTGGGCTCTGCGTGGCCTGCTCTGGCTGCTGCACTCGCTCTCTGCTTTTGCATTGGTCTCTTGGCAATGTCTCTGCCTCTCTGCCCAGTACTCACTACCCCTCATTGCTGATCATTGATTCACTTTTTCTTAGCAACCTTGCTCTAGCAAAATGAATGACTAATCACTCTGGTGTGTCCTCCAACTAACCCTCAAGCCTCTTCTTATACTTTTCTTGTTGGTCCTTCAACGACCGAGATTAAATCTCTAATCAACGGCTAAGATTAGATTTGGCTTGATCCATGACTTTTGGAACATTCTAACCATATTAATACCCATTAATATTTTATTTTTCCTAAGTTTAGACTTAGGAACTCCATTAAAAATATTAATTATTTTAATATCTCCCAAACCGGTTAAAATCTGCCCAAACCATTTCTGGGTCTTGGGGATCTCATGTGCTTTAGCCTCTCCACCAATTTTCATGGCTAGAGCACATCCGATGCTAGCCCAAATCAACACTCCCTCTTAGCGAGGATTGTGCTCTAATAATACTCCACATTGAGCAACACTCTGGTTATACGGCACCGGTACGGTGGTACCTGTGCTGATATTAGGCCTACCCGCCCAACATCCTCTACACCACTGCATCTTGTACTGTTGCCCATGGTCCTGCCACTGCCACTGCTACATTCGTACGACATCTCCCTCTGCATCTGTGCTATTGTTGGTCCATCCTCCCAACAATGCATCTACACCGCATCCCCCTCTCATCATGTTGCATCGTGCTACTGCACTGCAACTCAGTTATTGAGAAGTAAGTAACTGATCCACCCAATCTCTGACATCCCTGTCAGGCTAGAAACAATCCCAAGGTTGAAGTTTTCTCTGCCGCTAACAAGTGCTCCCTCTACTAACCTCTACGCTGCTGCAACAACTACCTGTATCTCGCACCATTTCACACCTCTCTATGCCATCCTGCACCGTTACAACACTCTCGTGCCTCTCGCACTGTTACAACCTGCTAGCCTCGCACTGCCCAGGGACTCTTGCATTGTAGCACTCTCTGCCGCTTCATCCGCATCCGTCTCTACCCACATTCACCAGTCTTCCTACTCCTATTCGAGGCTCCTGTAGCAAGGTATAATCCAAGAGGTTGGGTACCTCAACGATCCTACCCCTCATCGCCTGTAGTCCTCCTAACTACAACTCGATGTCTCCCCACTTCTTCTCTAGTGACACATGAGCACTCATGGCACAATCGTCATCCTCCTCGACTTCTTTCTCCACCTTCGCTAACGTTGCCTTCGAGTCAAAAGCCTCTCCCTTGTTCTTCTTCCTCGAACACTAGTTCGCATAGTGACCCAGTTCCCCACAGTGGAAGCACTTAAGCTTGGAGAGGTCCTTCTTCCTCTTCTCCAGATTTCCCGCAGATGCCAAAGCTGCATCCTCTTCCTCTTCCTTCTTGATCCGAACACCTTTGCTGCTACTACCCGTCTTGGTCAACCGTCTGATCTCTTCTTGGCGAAGAGCCGCCCACAATTCTTCCCAATCTGGAAGACTCGCCCTGCCCAGTATGCTCTAGACAAATGTCTCCCACTCCTCAGACACTGCATTTAGTGCGGTCCTCACCATCAACTCCTGATCCAGCGTGGTCCCTATGGAAGTCAGTTGGTCCCAGATCTCCTTCAACCGACCAAGGAAGAGATCTATCTGCTCTCCCTTCTGCATCTAGTATGACCTTAGCTAATTCTCAAGTAACATCTTCCTCTGCACGGAAGTATGCTGGTACAATGTCTTCAAGGTGTCCCACATCTCCTTTGTCATTTCCTTCTCAGCAATATGTTGGACCACAAGATCCTTGACCCCATCAAGGATGATGCACTTTGCCTTGGCCATTACCTCCTTGTACCTCTCATTAGCTACCGGTCAACTGGGATAGCCATTACTCTCAAGGCGAAGCCCTTGATGCGATGTATGTCTAGAATGGACAAGTTTCTGGCCTTCCAAACCACAAAGTTGAATGCTTCGTCCAGCCTGTCATAATCCCTCAACCCATTCACAGCCATCTCTCTGCTCTTCTTTGTCGACTCCTCCGAGTCTCTCTACTTCCCGCCTGGAAGTTCTCAATTCGACTCCTGTTGAGTCTCTCTACTTCCCGTCTGGAAGTTCTCGGTTCAACTCCTCCAAGTCTCTCTACTTCCCGTCTAGAAGTTCTCTTCTGAACTCCATCTGAGTCCCAATTTCCCTCCTGGAAATCCTTCTACCAACCATCAAGTTTTCCCTCTCCAATCGTATGTGCAACTGCAACACTGATCTGGATTCCTTGGCTAGAAATCTGCCTCGGCAGCAACTCCCTCTACCTTGGTTTTGTCCTGTTAGGTACTGTTCTAACCACAATACCCCACTAGCTTCACTCCCGCAAATTGCCCAAAGCTTCCTTCACCCCAGCAACTGAAGGATTGAGCCTCTTGCCTCTATGCAATCCCGACACTGGAAAAATAGCTCCCTCAGCCAACTGCGTCAACCCTTCTGGCCTCTGCGTGGCTCTGTATGAGCCTGTTTTTTGCCTCCTCATCCTCTGCGCTGGCCTCTCTCAGGCCCAGACTGATGACGCAGTCCCTCTACATCAACCCTTCCTCTGTCACTTCCTGCAAGATCAGCTCTGTCACTCGAGACAGTTGAATCTGCTGCAAATGCTCTGCTCAGCTGAGCCTTCAACTTTCTTGTGATCTGCAACCACACTCTGATACCATGTTGAATTTTCTAAGTCTATCTGTTAGAAAATTAATCTGTATAAAGCTGGTTTATTTCTTCTACTTGTAAATTCTAAACAAGTTATTTAAAACACTTAAATACCGAAATAAACACAATACAGTCACAACATCTACAAATCATCAGCTAAAAAACCAATGAGGGAAAACCGGTGCAGCTATTTTGAGGGTTTATTATTATGCAGTATTTCCTTGAGTACAACTACGTGCCTAACCGGCTCACCCAATAGAGAAAAATACACAACAGCAATACCTCTCAATTCGGAAATAGGTATTCAAGAAACCTGTCCCACGAAACCCTCTCTAGCGACTCTGAAGCTTAGCGCTAGCCCTTCTGGCCTTTGCGTCAGCCCTCTGAGGCACTATGCAGCCTCTGGGACCCTCTATGTCACTCCTGCAGCCTCTGTGTGGATGACGTAGTCCCTCTAGCCTCTGTGATGTCTCTATTCGGCTCTGTGTGGCCTACTCTGGTTGTTGCTCTCGCTCTCTGCTTCTGCACTGGTCTCTTGGTACTGTCTCTGCCGAGTACTCACTGCCTCTTGCTACTGATCACTGATTCACTTTTGCTTAGCAACCCCGCTCTAGCAAAATGAATGACTAATCACTCTGGCGTGTCCTCCAACTGACCCTCAAGCGTCTTCCTATACTTTTCTCGTTGGTCCTTCAACGACCGAGATTAAATCTCTAATCAATGGCTAAGATTAGATTTGGCTTAATCCATGACCTTTGGAACCTTCTAACCTAGTTTTATATTAATACCTAAGTCACATGACACGAGGACACGAGACACGGAGGACAAGTAAATACGAGTATTCAATACAAAACGCAGCGACCTGGAAACAGGACATAGGGGACACATTTTATATATATTTAATAATATATATATATATATATATATATATATACCGAAATATAGTTTTCTATCCATATTAAATTGCAGGTTGCAGCTTATATAATCAAATTAAAATATAATTACTTCTCAAAGTTCATAATTCACTTTAAAAAAATAAATAGAATCAAAATTTACTATTTAGAAATTAGAATGTGATATGCTTGGTCTTGATTCTTGAATATTCAATGTTCATTGTTCATGTACAACTTACAAGCACATAAGAAAATAACTAAAGTCTAATCCTATTGATTTCCTCTGCCCCTCTTGCGAGAAAATGCCACAGCTTTCCCTTTCCCTCTAGATGTAGATGCTGGTGCTGGTGGAGTTGGCAGTGGAGTTTGCTATAGAAGCTAAAGAACAAGAAGTAGGAGCTATAGGAAGTAGACCACGTCCTCTACTGGTGGCAGGGGTAGCACGGGCAGGTGGTGTCACTTGGAAACATTACAATCTCCCAATCCTAAAATCCTAAAAAACTGATAAGTCTGCTGCATTTTGAATGAAATCTAAAATTCTACTTTCTCCATATGAAATCCAATGAGGCCAGAACCACTCTCAAACATCCTGAGTCATTTCATGGTAATGTTAAAAATTTAAGTAAAAGGATGAAAATGAAGATTAAGGAGAATGTCACTTTTACTTTAAGAATTTAACATTACCATGAATAGCATATCAATACTAGGGCCTAGACTTGATCATTAAGTTGCCCCACTCAAAAATTATTTGTTTCTTTCAAAAAAAATTGCAGCTTATGCAGGCAACGTTTTCTATCAACGGAATACGCGTTTTCCAGATGCAGGACACGACGAAAACCGGCGAATACGTTTTACATTTTACAAGACACGATGAAAAACGTTTTCGACACGTTTTAGGGCCGTTTTCGTGTCCAACACATAAAATACGGGACACGGGACCTTGGAGGACGTGTCTTGTGACTTAGAATAATACCCATTAATATTTTATTTTTCCTAAGTTTAGACTTAGGAACTCCATTAAAAATATTAATTATTTTAATATCTCCCAAACCGGTTAGAATTTGCCCAAACCATTTCTAGGTCTTGGATATCTCATGTTCTTTAGCCTCTCCACCAATTTTCAAGGCTCAAGCACATCCGATGCTACTCCAAATCAACGAACTCCAAAGGCCACACTCTACATGAGCAACTAAGCCCTGTTACCACACAATCTAGTAGGCCCTAAGAAGGGAAACCCTATAGGACCAAGTGATAACAATGGGACAACGATCCACTGTCACCACAGTCAATGTCCCCTTCCCTTTATAGACTTTCACCGATGGGAGGAGTCTCAGTGGGAAGGGAATCACTCTGAATAAGTCGTTCAATGATTGGGTATGATGTGATTCCACAATGCCCATTCAAGGAGAGACACAACAATGGCTCAGTGCTTCAAAGAAGTTAAAACTCTCTCCAAGAAAGGCGTTGAGATAAGGAGTTCAAGACTTAGGGTTTTGAGATATGTAATGATAATAGGTATTCCGAAGATCAAGACTCTAGGTAATGAGGTAGGATCCCTCAAGGAAGCTCTTTGTGATGCTTTGACACTTCTAAGAGGCTTTTCACTCCTTTAAGAGATCAAGGAAAGAGTTGCACAAGACCTCAGCTTTTATGACTTGTTGTGGAAAAAGGCACTCTCAAGGTCAGGGCAAGGAAGAGAAAGAGCTTCTTATGATTTATTCCAATGAATAATATTCTCATACAACCCACAAAGAAGTCCCCAAGGTGAGGGAGAAAGACCTAGGTTTTCCCTCTTGGAGTAGCACCTATGCCAAGAGATTTTATTGATCAAACTCGGGCAGATGCCCACCAAACTTGGAGCATACGTAGCCTAGACCCTGAGCTTGATGTTTGGACCCTCGAATTCCCAAAAAATTACCTCCCTCAAATTTCATTGCAAGCCGTAGATTTATGCCCTACCTTTAAGGGAGCAAATTTTAGGAGGAGAAAATATGGAGAAAGAGGAGTTTGATCACCAAAATCCTTGGACTAGTGCTTAGTCCTTTGACCAATGGAGCCTTAAGATGCTTAAGATAAGATAACACGCCTTCCAAGGAGGCTCGAAATCGATGCCCTAAGTACCAACTTCAAACATTTACCTTCTTCAAGATATAATGGAGTTTCATGAAGAATCAAAGGCATTCATTCACTAGGAACATTCATCACATGCCTTGTATTGAATAACATATGCAATACTCTACTAGAAAATCTTTCCAAACTTAATCTTCGACAATTAGGGCACAAATTTGCATATTCTAGAGCAGCAATTCCATACATTAAACACTTTCAAAGAAAAATTTCATCAATATTAAGCACTTACAAGAGACATGCAATATATCCATCCACCATTCAAGAAGAAGCTCCAAAGAAGAAGTGGAAATTATCTTCCACACATCAAAATGCATAAAAAGAGTCTCCAAGAGCTCCAATGAAAAAATGTGAGTTGAATTATTATCCTAATGCCCCCTAACATTATAAAAATGTACAAGATACAAGGCCTTGGTCACAGGTTGACCAAGTAGCTATGATAAATTCTGAATTAACCATCCAAGAGCTAGCCAAAATGGTGACATCATGTTGATGTAGGGCCGTTGGAGGGCCACGTTGAGTCCTCTTTGTGCCAATATGTGAGAGAGGGCTCTATAAATCTCAAACAATGGAATGACCCCTTGGTCTTCATGTAATACACCATGTGGGTCCCTAAAGTGAGTTTGGGGCTCAAATACTGGTCTCATGGGTCTTTGGATGAAAGAAAAGCCTCTACACTGCTCCAAATGAGGGTTTTGATGATGGTGCCTACCCTCCCAAGTCTCAAAGGTGAGACAAACCTCCTCTAAGCCTTGGATCAACTGCCACAAACATGTTAAGTTGGTCGGGGCATGTTGGTCCTGTTACACCCATTTTCTCAACATTCCAAAGAAGCAGGATCCGGAAGCTTGAAGGAAATTTTCAAATTTCAGAATCATCAGCCAACAATTTTTATGTCATTGTAAAATCCATTTTGCAAGTTTGTAATGTAAATGATGCTAATAAGACGGTGTATTTATGTAACAACCTAGGTAAACCTATTATTTTGGTGAAGAATTTCCTCCTAAGAGGTTTTTCATTTCACTGATTCGCCTGTGTTTCTAAAAACACAAATGATCAGCAAAGTTTTTCCCTCCAACCTCACCCCAAAACTAGGGTGGAATTTAACATCAAAGTCTTAGGTGAGTCTGGGTGTTTTAGTCGAGTCTTTTGTAAAAGTGATTTGGGAATAATTTAAGCTATTTGGTTAAATTATTTTATTATAGATCACTTGGTCTACTAGCTCATATTGTGTCGCAGAATTGGCTATGTATTTTGAGGGTCTATAACGAATGGGTATTCCCCCTCTGAGGGTTGAATTTGTAAAATCTTTAGTAAAAACTATTTTGGTGCATGATCCCTCATACTTAGACACCATGGCTAAAATATTTGAGGGTGGAAAAATAATTAATCCCCTCAAGTGTCAATTAATTAATTTTTCTAGCAAAATTAAAATTAAATCCTAAGCCAGAAAATTAATTAATTTGAGTCAAAAATTAAAATGTTAGAGAAATTAAATTCTCCAAGTGGAAAAATTCGTGGGTCTAAAAGAAATTAATTTTTGGAGGTCCCCCACCAAGAGAATATTGGATATTTCAAGAAAAATTGGACCCTTGGACTTTGGTGGTTAAGTCAAAGTCAATTTTTTGAGGAAATTAGCTCAAAATAATTATTTTTGAGCTAATAAAAAATGGTTTTAATGAGAAATTCGAAAATTCCTCAAAAATAAATATTTTCGATAGTAGAGATTAAAAGATCATCAAAGATTTATTGACGGTCGAGATTATTTTGATGGGGATCAAGCCAACTAGCCGTTATTTTCCACTTGGAGGAATTTCTCTATAAATAGAAGGCATTTTGCTTCTATTTTCATCTTGATCTTGACTTCTGATCTGATGTAACTTTGTAAAAGTGGTTGTACAGCCATTGTTTTGCTGGGAACGTTTTGATCATCATAATAAAAGACTTTGGGGTGCATTTCATGGCATCTTCGTCTCATTTATTCGTGGTATATGCTAGGTATGTGCATTCCTATATTGTGCTTCAAATATTAATTAAATCGTTATTTCATTTGTAGATGATAGGAACATTCTATTGGTAAGTTTTGGGCTTATCTTAGGTGATTCGATTCATTGTATGTTCTAACGGTTTCTTCTTGAGAAAATATATAGAGTTTGAAGGTTCCCTGACCCTTGGGCTCCAAGTTCACGAACTGTGGGCACAGGCTGACCATGTTTGGATTTTGAATATTTTATGTGATTTTCTAACTTCGCTAAGGCTGTGGTTTAACATTTATCTTTTGAAATACATCTAGCCATTATCAAGGTCTATAAAAATTTTATCTTTCAAAAATCTTTCAAGCATTGTATACTTGTATATTTGTAAATAGATTTTGTATAATTATTTTCTATAAATAAATTTTATTTTCTAACCTTTTTGTAGTTGGGGTTTGGCGTTTTCAAATTTTTGGATATATTGGGGTTTTGGGCACTTGTAAATTTATTTTTGCAAGTGAGATCCAAGGAAATTTGTTGGATTAGAGCTAGATCTAGGCCCTTGAGGGTAATATATAGTTTCTAAAAATTTTGGAGGGCCAGCGTCAACGATTTTTGGACAAATATTGAAGATCTGAAGCAAAAATTCAATTTTGTGAGCATTTTGAAATTTTTTAGGGCCTCCTAGGCCCAGCGTCTCCGTCCTAGGCCTAGCATGGCCCCTTCCAGCCTCTGCGTCCTTCATTCCCTAAGCCGTCAACCCTTTCTCTTCTTGTCGTGGGTGTTTTTGGGCCTTTCTAGGCCTGGGCCTGAGCCTCTAAGGCCTCGACCTCCTTCCAAAAGCTGGACGACAACCCTTAAGGGTTTGTCATGGGCTAATTAGGGCCTTTAAGGCCTAGCCACAGACTTGTTCAGGGACTCCATCCCCTCTGCTGCCTTTTTCCTACCTCCTTATCCCTTCATCCAACCCCTCCTTTCCCTCTCGGTCCTCCCTCGGTCCTCCTCTCCTCTCATCTCCCTCTCCTCCCTAGACAGCAACCTCCTTTAGTTTGTAGAAGCTTCTTGTGAGGCCTCATCTCTAGCTTGTGTTGATTTCTAGTAGCATTTGATGTGCTCTAAGTCTCAAATTTTGTAGGGTGGCGTAGAGACATGTATTCTCCAATACACAGAAATCGTTTTGGAAAATTCCACCCGGAGACAGTTTTATTAAAATAATTAATTATTTTTAATGGGTCCCTAAGTCTAAACTTAGGAAATTAAAATAGTTAATGGGTATTAATCTAAATTGTGGGTGAAACTTCTAGAAGAAGGCAGAGATCAAGTCATATGATCCTAGCCATTGATTAGAATCTAATGTGGGTCATTGATTGATCAACGAGAGGATTATAAGAGAAGGTTTAATGAGCACTTGGAGAAAATACACAGAGGGAAGATCAGAAGTTCGATATTCTGAAGCAGAGCAGTTGCCAAAGAGATTTTCGATAGTGATCTTTTGCAGTGAGGGGCAAGAATAGTTCCGGTTGGATATTTCTCTTGATCCCGGAATACTCAGCAGAGGAGGAAGAGAGAGATCCGGGAGAGGCAACGCTGACCCAGAAGAGGCTGACGCAGAGCTACGCAAGCCCACGCGAAGGAAACATAGGCTGACGCAGAGGCAGTGCAGAAGCCTTAAGGGAGTTCGAAATTTCTTGAAGGGTTCGACTTTTGTAGCAGGAAGCCGGGGTGTGAGACCGGGAGGCAGAAATCGAAGTTCCTAGGGAGCAGATTGATCAACTAGAAGAGTGACGCAGATCGTAGACAGTGTGATGTTGAGCTGACGTAGACACTGCGTAGAGGCAGCCAGGGGTTGTTCATTCAAGGGTTGGATCAGCCAAGATTTCTAGTGATAGTGTGAGGTAATCTCACAGATCTCTCTGTCAGTGATATTCTCTGTAGCTGGATTGTTGGGAAGGCATCCAGAAGTTGTATTCAGAAATTACTACTACTTAATAATAAAACCCTAAGAGTTGCTACAATGGTTTTGTTGATTTGGGATAGCGTCAGATGTGCTCTAAGCCTCAAATTTTGTAGGGACGCTTGGGCACAGGTATTCCAAAGGACCCAAAAAGCATTTTGGGAAGTTTCATCCATAAGTGATTTATTAAAATAATTAATATTTTTAATTGGGTTCCTAAGTCTAAACTTAGGAAAATTAAAATATTAATGGGTATTAATCTAATCAGAAGTGAAACTTTTAGAAAAAAACACGGATCAAGCCAAAAAGATCTGAGCCTTTCATTATGATTTAATCTAGGCTGTTGGTTGTCCAACAGGAAGATATCAGAAGGGGCTTGAGGGTCATTTGGAAAACACAAAAAGAGATAGAGAGAAATCGATTTTCTGAAGTAAGAAGTTCTCAAGAGGAAAAATCGATTGAAGGAATCTCTTGCAATTGAGGGGCAGAGATAGCAGCTTCCGAAGAGAGAGATTCTCAGCCAGAGATACATCAGCAGAGAGAGGCAGTAAGTGATCCAGAGGCCTTGACGTAGGCCTGTTGTTACACAGATTGTCACGACAACGCTCAGACAGGGGGCTGTCACCCTGATACACGATCTCTCCGTTTAACCCTGTCTCCCGTGGCTAAGGGGGGTAGACCTTATGGGGTAATGAACGACCAACTGGGGACCAGTTGGGTTGGGAGACACGAAGGGAAAACAAGCACTAAATTGATTTTACTAAGTTAATGGACCAGTGCCTTATGAAATGAATGATGAAACGATTATTTATCAAATGCTGCAAAAATATGAGCTCATTAACAATCATTTGACATCAAACAAAGCTTAACTCTTTACCAAATGCGAGATAATAAATGCTTAATGGCTTAATGATACTCCAGCAATTAAAATTTCGAAAGATAAAGTGTTTCAACCACGTAAAATGCTAACCAGAGATCACATTCATGTAGTTAATCTTCAAATGAACATTAAAGCATATTAAACATCAATGATAAAACATAAGAAATTCCTGAGCCAAGACTGAAATTGGCAAAAAATTTCCCAAAATATTCTTATATTTTTTAGATAAAACAAAATTTAAAACTAAATGAAACTTTTAAATCAAAAATCTAAATAATATTAAAATCTAAACTAAATTAAAAGAAACCTTTTACTATTTCATTTTTTTATGAATTTTTTATTTTATTTTTTATTTGATTTTTTATAAATAAAACTAAATTAAACTATAGAAAAAATAAAATCAACTTTTCTGCATAAAAAAAAAGAAATTTGAATTTCTTTTTTTCAAACAAAATCAAAACTAAACTATATTAAATCAAAAATCTAAACCATAAGAAAAGAAACTCTTTATGATTTTTAATGTTTTATAATTTTTATGTTTTCTTTATTTGTTATATTTTTTAAATGAAAATCTAAACAAAAATAGCTTAAATCCTAGTCTGAATCTAAAACTAAAGATTTATTAAAACTAAAACCTAAAAATGATCAAAATTAAAATTTATAAAAAAAAAAAGAAGACTCTTTTAAAACTTTTTATTTATTACCTTTTTTTTTATGACGTAAAAAGGAACTTTGAAGAAAATCTAAATCAAAAGCCAAAAACTTTGAGCTAAACTATACACTAGATTAAAAATAATTCCTAGAACAAATCTAAATCTAAGGAAAATAAACACAGCCACTCACTTGATCATAGATATAAAAATAAAAATTTTAAAATCTAAACTAAACTATGCTACCCTTCTAAACCTAGAACGCATTAACCCAAAAAAATCGTATAACATCTATCAACAAAAATCGAATGCTTGATCTTTATTATGTATTTGTAAGAAGACGTTTGACGGCAACGATGGGATGGGAATCGATCCGGAAGGAAGGAGATCGAGCCACGGGCTGAGGACGCTGGAATGGTAGCTCGTGGAAAAATGAGTGCGTGAGGATGACTGAAAGACTATGCGGGGATGAGAAAGCTATGGACGCAGAGAGAAGGATGACGCTTCGAGCAAAGGGAGCTGCGGATTAGGCAGGTCGAACGAGAGCTGCTGGAGGAAGTGTGGAATGGAGACACAGGTTGAGAAGGGCCTCAAAAAAGAATGCGGCTGCGATTTTTTTTTTTTTGGACTGCGGATTTGTATCAATGAGCAGCGATTTGATCAGCTGAATGGGCAGCGATGGGAGGAGCAAAGAAAGAGGCAGGCGGGCTCTTGCAGGACGAGCAACGTTGGAGAAGATCGAAAAGGCTTCAGAAAAATGCAGGTGGAAATGCATGGAATGATGCAGATTGATGAGGCTGGCTGTGTGAAAATGGTTGGAGTTGTAGCAGGTTAAATGATGGAAACTACGTGAGGTTTGGGATAGCATGCAAAGCATCAAACCCTCAAATAAAACTTCGAAAAGTACTATGCCTAAACAGATCCCAGAGGGCAAACAAATATACGTATTTTTTTTGTTTAAATTTTCTAGAGAAATATAATATGTAGCCAGAAACTGGTAAACCCTTTAAAATTTCTAAGGAATTTGCAATTAAGGTGATACCCCTCTGCTTCAGGATTCCCCACAAAAATTTTCCAACTCTGAAATAAGTATTCCTGCAATCGCTGATTCTGAGGCCAGATCTTACCCCCCAGGGCCTAGATCTGGCTTCAAAATCCAATTTTGACTTTAGATCTGCAACCTGCAATGGAAAAACAAATCCCCGGAGAATATGTATGCAAGGATAAAGACCTAAACCCTGCAAACCAGTCAAAAAATCACAATATTTACAGAACTATAGCTCTACAACAGCCAGATTTGTCAGTGATCATCAATAATATTTTCAGAAGTTCAATTTTACGATGAGATACTTTAGAAAAAAAAACTCTCATGCGACTCAAAATAAACTCTAAATGATAAACACAGAATCAAAACTGGCTGGGCTCTACAAGAGAGTGCTTTGCGGGAGTTGGTTGGTTCAGCCGAGAACTTCCCCAAACGCCCACTGATTTTCTCAATAAGGGTTTCTTGCACAACTCATTTCAACCATCAATAAAGAGAGCAAAACAGTACTAGATCCCAGATGCAATGGAGATACCTGCTATTATTTCAGAAATTCTAATACCATTCAAACCCTAGCAAGTGAACAAGATACCTATGTTCAACAATACTCTACATCAAGCTATTACTAATGGCTAAAAAAATAAAAATATGCAGAAAATAAAACAGCTCACAACACTTCA
The DNA here is from genome assembly GCA_031772625.1 of Pinus tabuliformis. Classification (NCBI taxonomy): domain Eukaryota; kingdom Viridiplantae; phylum Streptophyta; class Pinopsida; order Pinales; family Pinaceae; genus Pinus; species Pinus tabuliformis. The sequence goes on from CM062812.1 coordinate 330,306,557, forward strand.
GGAGAGTAACACCAGCAAGATTTCAACCCCAAAGGCTTTCTTTATTAGCACCAAAAAAAGGTTACAAGAGAGCTTTCTTCAGCACAAGACTCACAGATCGAATGATCTCAAATGACCCCTAGCACCCTATTTAAAGGAAAAATTCCCAACGGCTAGTTCGAGTGATCCATGTCAAAATGATCCCGACCGTCAATGAGGATCAAGATATCTCTTAATCTCATCCGTCGAATTTTTAATGCATTAAAAAATTGAAATTCTGCATTTATTTACTCAAAAATATTATTATTTTATTATTTTTAAGTTTTTATTTTATTTTATTATTTTTATTAATATTTTATATATATATTCTTTTTTATTGTTTTTTATCTTTTCAATTTTTTAATTTTTAATTTTTATTTATTTTTAAATGGATCCTCAAACTTAGGCTTTGGAAAAATCACCTAGGACCTAGGACTTAGGACTTATGAGGGGATTAAAACATTTTCTAACCCTCAAGACACTTTACATCATGACTTTTACAATTTTACATCTCAAGGGGGAAAACCCATTTGACATAGACCCTCATAAACCACCCAGTTTTGCGACACAACTATAATCTAGCAGATTAACACACTAGGATTCCTCTAAGATTCTAATGACAAAATTCATTCCGGCTTTGGGGTTAGGCTGAAGGAAAACTCTGTCGATCATGGATCGGTGAGACAAAAAACCTTCTGGAACGTAGATTATCACTAGAAAATTAGGTCCACCTAGGCAATTTACATACATGACTCATATCTGCTAAGATTATTTACAATTCACACATGCAGACTGGGTTTACAACATAATATGATAAAGTCGACGATGACTGTCGAATGGCACGAACATGTCAATCCAGCGCTATCCTTTTTGCGAAGAAAAGGGGGTGTACTTGCTATGGGAAGTTGACATGTAGTGGTCAACATCTGGCTCTACTTGGGGACACGTTGCTGCACTGCAGGAATGTGAGAATCTAGAATCTGCATTCACGCAACACACAACAGCAATAAGTAGCGTCCATTCAAAAATCATCATATAACATTTAAGCACATGAAAGATAGAAGCTCTTCATTTATTAACAAGGAAAGTAAATCTAATCCTAAATCAGAAATAAAATGTTGAAATAACAAGGAGTAGGGTTAGAAATACAATACAAAGGATGCCTTATGGCATCAGATATCATCTTTGAAGAACAGCTTGAGCATTTGGCCATTCGCAGGTAGATCAAGTGGTTCGCCATCCAATCTGCTCAAGTGGAATGAGTTTGGTCCAGCTATATCTCGAATGATGTACGGTCCCAGCCACAAACTGTCAAACTTCTTATGTTTTCCTGGTTTTTCATTTTTGCGATCCCAAAGAAGTACCATATCTCCCACCTGCAAAGATCTAGATCGAGAAAATTTATCAAAGCTTTTCTTAATGTTAGATTGATTTTTACATATAGTATCAAAAGCTGTCCTACGAGCTTCATCTAACTCCATAATCTGATCAATTCTATTCTAAAAAACATCTTTATTAGTAGAAAAAATCTGAAGGAGCTGATAGGCTAGCAATTTCAGGTGCACAGGTAAGGTTACATCCAAGCCATAAACTAATTCAAAGGGAGATTTACCAGTAGCTTTCTTCTTAGTGATTCTATCTGCCCATAAAGCATACTTGATCTTGCTATCCCATGATCTCTTATTATCTCCTACTATCTTCTTGATAATGGTTATAAGATTCTTGTTACTTGATTTGGCCAGACCATTACCCTGAGGATAGTAATTTGACGAATGAGATAAGATAATGCCATACTTGAAACAAAAAGATGAAAACTCTGAGGAACTAAAGGCTTTGGCATTGTCAGTAGTGATCTTAGCAGGGACACCAAATCTAGTAATGATGTTATTTTCAATGAAATCCATAATAACCTTTTCAGTGGCATTCTTAGCAGGAATGGCCTCAACCCATTTAGTGAAATAATTCGTAGCAGTCAAAATCCATGAGTAGGCATTGCTAGAATTTTCATGGAACTTCCCTATGAAGTCCAGACCCCAATGTTGAAAAGGTGCCTCTACAATAACAGGTTGTAGGGGCAGGGCAGCAAGCTTCTGTTTCCCATTGAATAGTTGACAGGCTTGACAAGCTCTAACAAACTTGTGCACATTAGAAAAAATTGAAGGCCAATAATAACCAGCTCTCAGGATCTTGTGGGCAGTAGTTCTAGCAGCATAATGACCACCAAAAAATCCTGAATGAAACTAAAGATTAATTTCTTGGACACAACGTCATCAACACACCTAAGCACTATGCCCTCAGGATTTCTCCACCCAAGGCCATCCTTCATAAGGCAATACTTAGTGGCTTTTAGTCTAAGAGCCCTTCTCTTATGAGCAACTAAATGGTTAGGACATGCAAGATTCATCAAGTAATAGACTATGTCCTTGTACCACTCATGCTCTCCTAATCTTTGCAACTCCGGTGAAGATAGATCGCTAAGACAAAACAAACCAAGAGTCTTTTCGTTACCTTCAGTCAACATTTGAGCCAAACCTTGGCCTTTGACTAGCTTGGTGGGTTTGATCTCTAAATCATATTCTTGTATTTTAGTAACCCACCTAGCATGAGTCCCTAAGCAATCAGTTTGAGTTAATATATCTTTAACAACAGAATGTGGGACGAAAGCAATGATTTTAGAATAACCCACATAAGTTTTGAAGTGCTTAAGAGTCTTGACCAAGGCATAAGCCTGCTTTTCCATGGTATTGTACTTCAATTCGGAAATTTGAAGTGCTCTACTCATGAAAGCACTAGGCTGCTCGTGACCATCTTTATTCTTTTGTAGCAGGACACCAGCAATGGTATCTTCGGAAGCGAAAGAAAAAATCATGAAATCCTTGGAATAATCGGGACTAACTAAGACAGGAGCTCTTGCAATAGCACCTTTGATTTCTTGAAAAGCCTTTTTTCCGTCTTCTTGCCAAACAAATTTTGCATCTTTCTTTAGAAGACTTTGAATAGGCTTAGCTATTTCTGCGTAATTTGGAATAAACCTTCTAAGAAAATTTGTCTTTCCAAGGAAAGACTAAAGGGATTTAAGATTATGAGGAAGAGGAATCTTTTGGATTGCTTCAATTCTTTCAGGATCAATCTTGATTCCATCCTTAGAAATGATATGGCCAAGTAATTTCCCTTCTGTTACTCCAAAAACAGACTTAGCTGGATTCAAAGAAATCCCGTATTCTCTACATCTATCCTGCCTAAGATGATTTATATGACTGATACCATCTTTAGAAAAAAACAGTAAGATCAACTTGGTAAATCTCAATAAATTTCCCGATTAACCCCTTGAAGGCATAATCCATAGCCCTTTGGAATGTAGCCCCAACATTGGTTAATCCAAACGGCATTCTTATGTATTCAAAGGTACCCCATGGCGTGGTGAAAGTGGTTTTATGACGATCCTCCTTTCTAACCCATACCTGATTGTACCCAGAAAAAACCATCTAGCAACGACATCATTCCAGAATCGGTTACTCTTTGCAACAAAGTTTCCATGTTTGGCAAAGGGTAATTATCTTTCTTGCATGCTAGATTAAGGTTCAAAAATCGACACAAAGCCTTATGGTACCATTCTTTTTCCTAACAATCACCAGATTTGAACACCATGTCGAATGCCTGGTTTGAGCGATAATTCCTGCTGCAAGCATTTTCGCAAGCTCTTTCTGAACCAAAGGGGCTAATTTAGGATTAATTTGCCTGAGTTTCTGGCGAAAGGGTTTAGCGTTTTCATCTTTTAAGGGGATAGTATGTTCCATGACATCTTCCCTATACCCCTTTAATTCATCATAAGAAAAAGCTAAAACATCTCGATATTCGCGAAGTAAATTACTTAACTTTTTTCTTTCCTCCACACTAGTACCTCTACCAATCTTAAAAATCTTTGGGTTTAAGTATGGGGGTTTACGCAGTGCATTGTATTAGATATCATTTTTGGGATTCAACTGCGTTAAGTAAGTCATTCACGTATGACCATTTGGGTTTTCAGAAGTACCAATGTTTATCTCGAGATATTCGCCTGGGTTCATTTTATTTTCTTCTCTCAACTTAGTGACATCATGCCGATCAAAATGTTGCTCTAAGGCAACCACATTCCTAGGAGTAGGATTTATGATATGCTCATAATTTAAAGATCCATCCTCCTGAGAATCTATCCAGAAATCTTCAAACTCATCCAGACTATTAAGAAAACGAATGACCTGTTTTTCATCATTAAAGACTTGCCAATGCTCTGAGTTATCTGGAACGGATGGTCTAAATATTACTTCCATTTTGATCTTATCATTAATTAGCTCATCAGATAACTGGAAAGTAGTAGCAACTACGACAAGTTCATCTGCCAAACTATTTTTCTCTCTTGGGATAGCTTTGAGGTCAAGGGCATCAAAGTGCTCCATAGCATCCCACACGGCATTTCGATAATTTCTTAATCTTTGATTTTTACATGTGAATTTATTCTTAAGCTACATGATAATTAAATCAGAATCCCCCTTAATGCTAAGTAACTTAATCTTCAAAGATTTTGCCAATTCAAGACCGAACAATATAGCCTTGTATTCGGTGACATTGTTGGTTGCTTCAAATTCTAATCGATAGGCAAACTTGAAAATGTGATCAAGGGGAGATTTAAGCACTATTCCATCACCTTTACCATGCCTAGACGATGCACCATCGAAGTACATGTGCCAAACTCTATCATTGAGATCCTTAATCTTATCATCGGGAGGAATTATGAAATTAGACATGATGGCATAGTTCCCAATGTCAGATTGCTCTTTGATTATCTCGTTGTGAGGTCTCTTAGGATCTTCGACATGAAATTTTCTTTCGGGCTCTCTATTTAGTCTTACAAAACCATCACCCCTAGGAGAAGGAATCATAGCATATGACCAATTCATTTGAATACTTCCTCCTAGATCGGAGGCCCACTTTCTGGATAAAAGCATACCCCAGGCATCAGGCACATCCACAACAACAATATCCATGACAATCATGATGTCTGGGTAAACTGATCGATGAACTTGAAAATCTTTGATCAAACCATGCACTTCAATTTTCTTAGAATCCATGGCACATATGTTATAGTAGGGTCTAGAAACTCTTAAGTTAAGCTGCTCCATGACCCTTGTAGTCATTACACAAGCTGATGCACCAGAATCCAACATGCAATTATTCAATTTATATCCATTAACTAACAAGGTGATAAAGAAAGGCTGGTGATCTTTGTTGTCAACATCTAAGCTTTGCAAATATATGGGAGCATCATGATAGTCAACTTCCCGATTCTTCTGTTGAGAAATATTTACTTGAGGACCTTGGATAGCTTTTAGTAACTTATCTCTTTGGGAAGGGATTTTAGCAATCTTGGAGACAGGAACCCAGATTTTTGCATTGTTAAACCAACTTCCCAAATCGACATCTAATCCAGAGTTTAAACCAGGGTTAAAGGTTCGAGGGGGAATTTGATTCCCGCTTTGATCTTTATCCCTTCTCTGGTAGGTCAAACCTTTATCTCTAGCAATTTCCAAGATTTTCTCAGGAGAGGGTTTTTCACCATATAACCTAGCCAAAATGTCATCTTCATTTTCAAGGTTATTTATACTAAAAGTTGATGAAGGATTCATAACATCACGACTATTTTCCTTGACCTCTATCCAATCATCCATAGACAAAGGAAACTTGCTACCTACCACATTTATTTGATCACCTGTCCCAAACATCCCGTTATCTAAGATCCTTCTAATGATGGGGCAAGTGGCCTCTTCATGAAGAGCATCACAAACCCGACAATAAGGAGGAGCATTATCAACCAAATTAGTTATCGAATTAGGAGGTCTCTGCTCACTAGACTGACCCTTCTTTTGCCAATTGTTATTTCTGTTATTAACTTATTATTATTTCGAGGTTGGAAGTTTTGCGTTTTTGTTCTTTCCATTTGAATCAACCTATTCTGCAAAGTGGCTATCTCCTTGTTATGATTGATTTCCATGGTTTCAATCTTTTGGAGCAATTTGAGAACAAGTTCACTTTCAGGTTCTTGAACTGCTTTTCCTTTAGGTTCTTTTAGTTTCGTAGTAGCCCTATCAAAACCTGGGATCTCAGACTTCCCAGATGTCGCCTTGTCCTTTTCAAGCTCGATAGCTAAAACTTGGCACTCCCTATAATCATTAAGTCTAGCACGCCTTAATTCATAAGATGGCTCAAGATAAAGGCATCAATGTAAAAATCTCGAAGAGATTTGTCGGTAGGTTTATAGTCTTGAGGTAATTCTTTGATAATATCATTAAACCTTTTATTAAATTCTTCAACGGTTTCATTTTCTCTCTTTTTGATTATACTGATAGCTTTGACAAGGTGTCTTCCTTCTCTCTTATCTCCATACTTTTCCTTAAAGGCATTAACAATCGATTGTAAGGAATCAAATGAATTTTGAGGCTTTTTCGTAAACCAATCTAAAGCATCACCCTCCAAGATCAGAACAAAAAGGGTCATTTTAACATCTTCATGATTAAAATTAGCGGCCCTTGCGTACTTCCCCAACCATGAACTAAAAGATTTTAGATGTGAATTAGCACTGATTGCGTTATCTCCCTGAAAGATAAGCAATTTATCCATTCCATGCTTTGGAGTATCATTGGGATAACCCTGAATGTTAGCAAAGTTACACGGGGCAAATATGTCCATGATGTCGTACTCAACTGGACTAGTAAAAAGTAAATGGATATCAGAGAGGGCTTCTTGTCCGAGGTTAACAAGAAGTGTACGAGAAGAGAGTTTGTGTAATCGTACCTTGAGGGCCTTTTCAGGATCAGGAGCAGGATTGCACAGACTGCTTGGATGTCTTCTAGTATACACTTTTGTAGATAATATATGAAGTGGAGTCGCCACCCGGACAGGAAGTGAAACACAGAAAGCTCGAAATGAAAGGACCAAGGACAGAAAAAACTCTATCCCCGGCAATGGCGCCAAAAAATGTTGTCGCACAAATTGTCACGACAACGTTCAGACAGGGGACTGTCACCCTGATCCCCGATCTCTCCGTTTAAGCCTGTCTCCCGCAGCTAAGGGGGGTAGACCCTATGGGGTAATGAATGACTAACTGGGGACCAGTTGGGTTGGGAGACACGAAGGGAAAATAAGCACTAAATTGATTTTACTAAGTTAATGGACCAGTGCCTTATGAAATGAATGATGAAACGATTATTTATCAAATGCTGCAGAAATATGAGCTCATTAACAATCATTTACCATCAAACAAAGCTTAACTCTTTACCAAATGCGAGATAATAAATGCTTAATGGCTTAATGATACTCCAGCAATTAAAATTTCGAAAGATAAAGTGCTTCAACCACGTAAAATGCTAACCAGAGATCACATTCATGTAGTTAATCTTCAAATGAACATTAAAGCATATTAAACATTAATTCCCACATCAAAATTTTAGCCTCAGCAGAAAAGATAAAACATAAGAAATTCCTGAGCCAAGACTGAAATTGGCAAAAAATTTCCCAAAATATTTTTATATTTTTCAGATAAAACAAAATTTAAAACTAAATGAAACTTTTAAATCAAAAATCTAAATAATATTAAAATCTAAACTAAATTAAAAGAAACCTTTTATTATTTTATTTTTTTATGAAAATTTTTTTATTTTTTATTTGATTTTTTATAAATAAAACTAAATTAAACTATAGAAAAAATAAAATCAACTTTTCTGCATAAACAAAAAAAAAGAAATTTGAAATTTATTTAATTTAATTTTTTTCAAACTAAATTAAATAAAAAATCTAAACCATAAGAAAAGAAACTCTTTATGATGTTTAAAGTTTTATAATTTTTATGTTTTCTTTATTTGTTATATTTTTTAAATGAAAATCTAAACAAAAATAGCTTAAATCCTAATCTGAATCTAAAACTAAAGATTTATTAAAACTAAAACCTAAAAATGATCAAAATTAAAATTTATAAAAAAAAAATGACTCTTTTAAAACTTTTTATTTATTACCTTTTTTCTTTTTATGAAGTAAAAAAGAACTTTGAAGAAAATCTAAATCAAAAGTCAAAAACTTTGAGCTAAACTATACGCTAGATTAAAAATAAATCCTAGAACAAATCTAAATCTAAGGAAAATAAACGCAGCCACTCACTTGATCATAGATATAAAAATAAAAATTTTAAAATCTAAACTAAACTATGCTACCCTTCTAAACCTAGAACGCATTAACCCAAAAAAAATCGTATAACATCTATCAACAAAAATCGAACGCTTGATCTTTATTAAGTATTTGCAGGAAGACGTTTGACGGCAGCGATGGGACGGGAATCGATCCAGAAGGAAGGAGATCGAGCCAAGGGCTGAGCACGCAGGAATGGTAGCTCGTGGAAAAATGAGTGCATGAGGATGACTGAAAGACTGCGCGTGGATGAGAAAGCAATGGACGTAGAGAGAGGGATGACGCTTCGAGCAAAGGGAGCTGCGGATTAGGCAGGTCGAACGAGAGCTACTGGAGGAAGTGTGGAATGGAGACGCAGGTTGAGAAGGGCCTCAAAAAAGAATGCGGCTGGGATTTTTTTTTTTTTTTTTTTTGGACTGCGGATTTGTATCAATGAGCAGCGATTTGATCAACTGAATGGGCAGCGATGGGAGGAGCTAAGAAAGAGGCAGGCGGGTTCTTGCAGGACGAGCAGCGTTGGAGAAGATCGAAAAGGCTTCAGAAAAATGCAGGTGGAAATGCGTGGAATGATGCAGATTGATGAGGCTGGCTGCGTGAAAATGATTGGAGTTGTAGCAGGTTAAATGATGGAAACTGCAGGAGGTTTGGGATAGCATGCAAAGCATCAAACCCTCAAATAAAACTTCCAAAAGAACTATGCCTCAACAGATCCCAGAGGGCAAACAAATATATGTATTTTTTTTGTTTAAATTTTCCAGAGAAATATACTATGCAGCTAGAAACTGGTAAACCCTTTAAAATTTCTCAGGAATTTGCAATTAAGGTGATACCCCTCTACTTCAGAATTCCCCACAAAAATTTTCCAGCTCTGAAATAAGTATTCCTGCAATAGCTGATTCTGAGGCCAGATCTTACCCCCCAGGGCCTAGATCTGGTTTCAAAATCCAATTTTGACTTTAGATCTGCAACTTGCAATGGAAAAACAAACTCCCGGAGAATATATATGTAAGGATAAAGACCTAAACCCTGCAAACCAATCAAAAAATCACAATATTTACAGAATTATAGCTCTACAACAGCCAGATTTGTCAGTGATCATCAATAATATTTTCAGAAGTTCAATTTTACGATGAGATACTTTAGAAAAAAAAACTCTCATGCGACTCAAAATAAACTCTAAATGATAAACCCAGAATCAAAACTGGTTGGGCTCTACAAGAGAGTGCTTTGCGGGAGTTGGCTGGTTCAACCGAGAACTTCCCCAAATACCCATTGATTTTCTCAATAAGGGTTTCTTGCACAGCTCATTTCAACCATCAATAAAGAGAGAAAAACAGTACTAGATCCCAGATGCAATGGAGATACCTCATACCTGCCATTATTTCAAAAATTCTAATACCATTCAAACCCTAGCAAGTGAACAAGATACCTGTGTTCAACAATACTCTACATCAAGCTATTACTAATGGCTGAAAAAATAAAAATATGCAGAAAATAAAACAACTCACAGCACTTTAGGAGAGTAACACCAGCAAGATTTCAACCCCAAAGTCTTTCTTTATTAGCACCAAAAAAAGTTTACAAGAGAGCTTTCTTCAGCACAAGACTCACAGATCGAATAATCTCAAATGACCCCTAGCACCCTATTTAAAGGAAAAATTCCCAATGGCTAGTTCGAGTGATCCATGTCAAAATGATCTCGACCGTCGATGAGGATCAAGATATCTCTTAATCTCATCTGTCGAATTTCTAATGCATTAAAAAATTGAAATTCTGCATTTATTTACTCAAAAATATTATTATTTTATTATTTTTAAGTTTTTATTTTATTTTATGATATATATATATATATATATATATTACTTGTATCTTTTATATATATATTCTTTTTTATTGTTTGTTTATCTTTTCAATTTTTTAATTTTTAGTTTTTATTTATTTTTAAATGGATCCTTGAACTTAGCCTTTGGAAAAATCACCTAGGACCTAGGACTTAGGACTTATGAGGGGATTAAAACATTTTCTAACCCTAAAGACACTTTACATCATGACTTTTACAATTTTACATCTCAAGGGGGAAAACCCATTTGACATAGACCCTCATAAACCACCCAGTTCTGCGACACAGCTATAATCTAGCAAATTAACACACTAGGATTCCTTTAAGATTCTAATGACAAAATTCATTCCGGCTTTGGGGTTAGGCTGAAGAAAAACTCTGCCGATCATGGATCGGTGAGACAAAAAACCTTCCGAAACGTAGACTATCACTAGAAAATTAGGTCCACCTAGGCAATTTACATGCATGACTCATATCTGCTAAGATTATTTACAATTCACACATGCAGACTGGGTTTACAACATAATATGATAAAGTCAACGATGACTGTCGAATGGCACGGACATGTCAATCAAGCGCTATCCCTTTTGCGAAGAAAAGGGGGTGTACTTGCTATGGGACGTTGACATGTAGTGGTCAACAAGGTCCAAAGGGCCACGCAGAAGTGACGCAGAGGCAGAGAGAGAAAGTCGAAAATCAGAGCAGAGGGTCAATTTCAACAACCCGAAGCTGGGATGTGAGACCAGGAGGTGGAGAGCAGTGACTCTGGGCTTCTGATCAAATTCCTAGCTGGCTGACGCATTTCCTGAAAGGGTTGACGCTGGGACCAATGTAGAGGCAATGCAGTGCCTGCCAGGGGCATCTCATCCAGTAGCCAGAACAGTCAGGACTTTTCTCAATGGCTGTGTGAGGTAAAGTCACAAAGCTATTGCCAGTATTTCTCTCGGTAACTGAATAACCTTGTGAGGTATTCAGTGATGTATTCAGATTTTGCTACTACACAATAATAAAACCCTTAGAGTTGCTGCACCATTTTTCCCGCATTGGGTTTTTCCGAGGACTATTTGTCCAAAACTAACTATCTTATGTGTGTATTCTTCTTTCTTGCCTAGTATTTTGTTTCCACATATATGTAAATTAAGTGAAGGTTGCAGATGTATTTACTTCGAAATTTACCATAGAAGACAGTAAATAACTTGCATGACTTAATCAAGTAGGAGAAGTAACATCAATTTGCTGCAGTAGGGATTCTAGCTTAGGAATTTTCACATGGTATCAGAGCTAGTGCAGGAGAAACAACAGGAGCAGAACTAGAAACCCCAACGATGAGCAGTAGGGGAAATCAAAAAGTTGTAGGAGGCAACAAGTCGAAACCCCTGAGGGTTTGCGCAGTTCTAGCCGAAGGATCGAAAATTCAAGGTAGTCTCTCTCTCCGAGTGAGTTGACGAAGAGAAATGAGCTTCTAGTTAGAATTTTTGCAGTGGCAGAGGGAGTAGTGCTGAGCCTCAGCATGAGGAGCAGCTGGTGGATGCAGATTTTTTCAGTAAGCAGCTTTGTCAAGCTGGAAAGACATCAAAAGAAAGAAGCAACAAAGCATAGTGAGGGAATACTTCCTCAGTGGTTTCTCGCCGAGGAAATCAGCACTTCTCAATTGTTGAGCAGCAGAGGAGCAGAAACTTACCATCTCCATCAGGGAGTGCGTAAGTCAACCAAGGAGCTACGCAACAAGGAGAAATAGGGAGTTGTTCGACAGTTTTCAGAGGAGATGGCAACTAGTGGCTTGAGGGACTAGGATAGGTTGGACGAGACTTCCAACTATGCCATCTGGAAGGCTAGGATGACCTTCCTGCTAGATGAGAATGCCCTCAAGAAGTACGTTGATAATGTGGTGGCTGAACCTGTGGATGCAGATCCGCTGAAAAGGTACAAAGCTGAGATGGCTAAGGCAAGGAGGATGATCCTAGATGGGGTCAAGGATCACGTGGTGTGCCACGTTGCAAGCAAAGGACACGTTAAGGAAATGTGGGATGCCTTGGCCACATTATATCAGGGAACTTCCGAGCAGCAAAAGATGTACTTGAGCAGAAGCTAAGATCTGCTCAGATGCAGAAGGGGAAGCGAGTGGATTCGTTCCTTATGAAACTGAAGGAGACCCGTGATGACTCAGAGTTAGTGACATTGGCTCTAAACTCCATCTCAGATGATTGGTAGATCTTTGTCCAGAGTGTCCTCGGCAGAGCAGCGTTGCCAAATTGGGACAAGATGTGGGCAACTTTGAAACAAGAAGAGTTGAGGAGAGACCTTCTCAAGGTCAAACTTGGTGGGAGCAGCAGCAGTGGGTCGAAGCCCAAAGTAGAGGAGGAGGATAACGCAACCCTTGCATCGAAGGGATAGTCGGGGCAACAGAGACGTAAGAAGGACGTCTCCAAGGTGAAGTGCTTCAGATGTGGCGAGATGGGCCACTATGCATCCCAATGTCCTTTGAAGAAAAAGGGCAAGGATGAGAAGCATGATTCAAAGGTTGCAACCACGAAGATTGACGAGGAGGAGTTCGCCATTACAGCCGAAATACGTCCAGGAGGGAGGTGGGCTGATAAAGAGTTGTAGTCGGGAGGATTGCAGATGGGCAAGATCCTTGAGGAGCCCACCTCCTGGATCATCATCTTGCTATGGGAGCCCATGATCAGGAGTAGTGGGATGGTGGAGTTTCAGTTGGTAGCATGGAGTGTTGATTCGACAGTTGCAGTGGCTAGAAGAGCCAGAGACTAAGCAGTGCAAGGAGGCACAATGCAGAGCTTCAACAGCGCAGTGGCTTCAGAGGCAAAGTGGGACTAGCAGCAGTCAAGACGTCAACACCGAGGAGTATCCACTAGATACTTGTCCAGTTTTGGCTGTTTTCAGTTGATTCTCTCACTAACTGAGTTGAAGTACGGATGCAGTGTTAGCAGTGGTAGTGCTAGCAGCATAGCAGATGCAACATTTGAGAGGGAGTTGCAGTACAGATGTAGCATTGGCAGTGGCAGTGTTAAAGGCAGCAGTACAATGGCAGCAACAACACAGTGGTTGATGGACATCATGTCAGACATTAGCAGCGAAGAGACGATGCTTCAAAGTCAGAGCAGTATGCAGAGAGGCAGTGTATTGCTAGAGCACATTCCTCGCTAAGAGGGAGTGTTGATCTGGGGTAGCATCGAATGTCCTCTAAGCCTCAAATTTTGCAAGAAGCTTGGGCACAGGTATTCCAAAGAACCCAGAAAGTGTTTTGGGAAATTTCACCCATAAGTGATTTTATTAAAATAATTAATATTTTTAATGGGGTTCCTAAAGTCTAAACTTAGGAAAATTAAAATATTAATGGGTATTGATCTAATCAGCGGTGAAACTTCTAGAAAAAGCCACGGATCAAGCCAAAACAATATGAGCCATTGATTATGATTTAATCTAGGTCGTTGGTTGTCCAACAGGAAGATATAAGAAGGGGCTTGAGGGTCATTTGGAAAACACACAAAGAGATAGAGAGAAATAGACTTTCTGAAGTGAGAAGTTCTCAAGCGGAAAAATCGATTTAAGGAATCTCTTGCAGTTGAGGGGCAGGGATAGCAGCTTCCGGAGAGAGAGACTCTCAGCCAGAGATACATCAACAGAGAGAGGCAGTAAGTGATCCAGAGGCCTTGACGCAAAGGTTGGCGCAGGGCCAAAAGGGCCACACAGAAGTGACGCGGAAGCAGAGAGAGAAAGTCAAAAATCAAAGCAGAGGGTCAGTTTCAGCAACAGGAAGCCGGGGTGTGAGACCGAGAGGCGGAAAGCAGTGACTCTAGGCTTCTGATCGAATTCCCAGCTAGGTGATGCAGTGCTTGAAAGAGTTGACGTTGCGACAGCGTAGAGGCAATGCAGAGCTAGCGCAGTGCCTACCAAGGGCATCTCATCTAGTAGTCAGAACAGCTGAGGCTTTTCTCAATGATTGTGTGAGGTAAACTCACAAAGCTTCTGCCAGTATTTCTCTCTGTAACTGAATAACCTTGTGAGGTATTCAATGATATATTCAGATTTTGCTACTGCATAATAATAAAATCCTCAGAGCTGCTGACTGGTTTTCCCGCATTGGGTTTTTTCGAGGACTATTTGTCCATAAATAACTGCGTCCTATGTGTGTATTCGTCTTTCTTGTTCAATATTTTGTTTCCTCATATATATAAATTAAGTGAAGGCTGCAGATGTATTTACTTCAAAATTTACCGTAGAAGATAGTAAATAACTTGCATGATTTAATCAAGTAGGAGAAGTAACATCAGTTTGTTGCAGCAGGGATTCCAGCTTAGGAATTTTCATAGATTTTCCCACGTTGGGTTTTTCCGAGGACATTTGTCCAAAGATAACTGTGTAGATGTGTGTTGTATCTATTTCTTGTTCAGTTTCTTATTTCGACATATTATTTTAAATAGTGAATGTTGCAGTTGTATTTACCTCGATATTTACCATAGAACTATTCACAAGGTTCGTCGAACTTTAACCTTGAGGTTCGAATTTTGGCGAACCTTAAAAAAATTTTGAGGTTCGGCGAACCTCATCAAACCTCATAGCCATTGACCAAGTCCATAGATCAAAACTCATAAGTTCATGTCACAACTCAAGCTTGTAATTTATCCTTGCAATTTCCATGTTTGTGATAGCATTTTTTATGTTTACTGATGTTGATTTCTTACTATTTTATCCTAAAATTCATTTTAAATTAATATATGCCTATATATAGATGAACCTAATGACGAACATCATCAAAAAATTCGAACTCAAACCGAACCTAATCATCGTTGAACCCGAACCATGTGACATTGCCGTAGAACACAGTAAATAACTTCTATGGATTAACAAGTAGGATAAGTAACATTAGTTTGCTGCAGTAGGGATTCTGGGTTTAGGAACATTCACAGGTTGTAACCCTCTTAGGGCTTGCGGCAGGCCTTCAAGGCCTTGCCTCCCCTAGTCGCAGGCCTAACTAGCCCTTGCAATCCTCCTTCACCTCAACGCTAGCCCTCTAGGGCCCAGAATTTCCCCTCCTTAGCCTTCATCTTACCTCTTTTCCCCTCATTTTTATCTCAGTTTGAAGATTTTATTTTCTGAAGCTAATCGTTGGTGAGTTTTGCAAAGACATTAGTGAAAAGTTGTGCTTGCAGGGGTTGAAGAAAATTTGGGCAAGTGGGCAAATTTCTTCTAGGCCTAGAGGCCGATCTCTAAACCCTATTTTCTCTCACTGTTTGCTACAGCTCTCTGAATACATTCATAACAGTCGTAAAAATTAAATTTGAATGCCCTCAAATCATTTAAAAGTTACCTAGAATTCACTAGCTAATTGTTGCATAAATTGGGTAGCTTTTAATTGACTAGTTCTCATTGATGTATTTCTCACTGTCATAACATAATCAAATCTGATCTTAACAGTGACATAAGTAAATTTTCATGGTTTACATTTTCATTTGAAGTGTTCTCAAGGAAGTAAGTGATTTGGGATTGTTTCATCCATTTGGCATAAGAAAAAACTCCTTGGTAGCTCACTGTTTTCATGATTATCTTACTATTGTTATAATTGCTCATTTATGTCACTAAATAGCATACGATCATAAATAACTTGAAGTGTTTTCAATAATCCAGGCCTTATTGTGAGAAATATTTTGTTTTCATTATCTAATGTGCTTGTTGACATTGATAATATTGGATAAGAAAACTAACACTTGTTGTCCTTTGTGAGTTTACTCATAATCTTGTCAATTTTGCGCTAATGTTGGAATTTCTAAGTCTAACCCGTTAGAAACCCTTCATGTACTTTTTTGCTTTATTCCTACCTACTTGTTTTGTTAATTAACAAGTTATTTACCATGGAAATAAATACAAGTGCATGCTCAACACATTACAGATTATCAACTGAAGGAAACAAAAACAAGCACACAAGTGACATTGTTGTTTTTGGACTAATGTCCCCGGAAAAACCCAATGTGGGAAAATCGGTGCAGCTATCTGAGGGTTTGATTTATTAAGCAGTTTCATAATACAATCTAGGTGCCAAATCCGACTCACCCAACAAAGAAAAATCTCGGCAGTAGCACCTCTCTACTCAGAAGCAAATATTCTAGCTGAAACCCCGGATAAACACTCCGGCAGCTCTACAACTCCAATCTGCCCCACGAAACCCCAGCGTCAGCCTCTAGGGACTGCGTCAGCTCTGTCTGGCCTAGCGTTAGCCCAATGTCACTCTGGCTTGCCTACGTCAGCCTCTAGAGGCACTGTGTCAGCCCTATGCATCACCCACGCTGGCCCTCTGAGGCACTGCACAGCTCTTGGTTGTATCTGCATGAGCCCTGGCTGGCTTTGCGTGAACCCTAGGCTACTTCTGCGTCCCTCTCTCCGGCTACTGCGCTGATCCTCCCAGTGCTATCTTTGCATCTGTTTCTGTATTCACTGCCCCTCAACTGCAGCTCTGATCACTCTCTCAACTTTCTCAGCAAACCCAACCCCAGAAAGTCGAAATCTTGATCTCTTGGTGTGTTCTCCAAGTGACCCTCAAGCTTCCTCTTATACTTTTCTCGTTGACAAATCAACGGCCGAGATTAAGTCCCTAATCAACGACTAAGATTAGATCTGGCTAGATCCATGACTTTTGGACCATTCTAACACAGTTTATATTAATTCACATTAATATTTTATTTTCCCTGAGTTTGGACTTAGGGACTCCATTAAAAATATTAATTATTTTAATATTTCCCAAATTGTTTAGAATATGCCCAAACCCTTTTTGAATATTGGAGATCTCATGTTCCTTAGCCTATCCAACAATTTTTGTGGCTAGAGCACATCCGATGCTACCCAAAATCAACACTCCCTCTTAGCGAGGACTATGCTCTAATAATACTCCTCACTGAGTATCACCCTAATCATCCGACATCGGTCCCTGTGTTGATGCTAGGCCAGCTGCCCAACATCCTCTGCACTGTTTCATCCTGTACTGTTACCCATGGCCCTGCCACTGCCACTGTTGCATTTGTATTGCAACTCCCTCTGCATCTATGTTGCTGCCCATGGCCCTGCCACTGCCACTGTTGCATCTACACTGCAACCCCTCTCATCATGCTGCATCGTGCTGCCCATAGCACTACCATTGCTAACTGCTGCACTACAACTCAGTGACTGAGAAGTAAGTAACTGATCTCCCAACTCTGACATCTTTGTCAGGCTAGAGACACCCTCGATGTTGAAACTCCCTTTGTCGCTGACAAGTGCTCCCTCTCTGACCTTTGCGATGCTGCAACAACTCCATGCATCTCGCACCGTTGCACACCTCTCTGTGCCATCTTGCACTAGTGCAACACTCCTGTGCTTCTCGCATTGCTACCTCACGCTGTCCTGGGAATCTTGCAATGTAGCTCCCTCTGTTGCTCCATCTGCATCCGTCTCTACTGACATCACCAGTATTGCTACTCCTCTTCGGGGCTCCCGTAGCAAGGTCTAATCCAAGAGGCTAGGTACCTCGAGGATCCTAACCCTCATCGCTTGTAGTCCGTCTGACTATAATTCGATGTCTCTCCACTTCCGCTCAAGTGGTGTGTGTGCACTCATGGCACGGTCATCGTCTGTCTCCACTTCCTTCTCTGCCCTTGCTGACGCAGCCTTGGTCTCGGAGGCCTCTCCCTTGCTCTTCTTCCTTGGACACTGGGTCGCATAATGACCCAACTCCCCACGGTGGAAGCATTTGACCTTGGGGAGGTCCTTCTTCTTTCATTTCTCCTGCTTTCCCTCAAATGCTAGGGCAACATCCACCTCCTCCTCCTTCTTGATTCTGATCCCCTTGACGTTGCTTCCCACCTTGCTTAGCATTATGATCTCTTCTTGGCAAAGAGTAGCGCATATTTCCTCCCAATCTGGAAGGGTCGCCCTGCCCAGTATGCTCTGGACAAACACCTCCCAGTCTTCTGAGACTGCGTTCAGGGCTGTTCTCACCATCAATTCTTGATCCGGCGTGGCCCCTATGGAAGTCAGCTGATCCCAGATCTCCTTCAATCGACCGAGGAAGGGGTCGATCTGTTCTCCCTTCTGCATCTAGTATGATTGCAGCTGATTTTCTAGTAACATCTTTCTCTGCACAGAAGTATGTTGGTACAATTTCTTTAGGGCCTCCCACATCTCATTTGTCATTTCCTTTTCGGCAATATGTGGTACTACATGGTCCTTGACCCTGTCAAGAATGATGCTCTTGGCCCTCACCATTTCCTCCTCATACTTGTCATTATCAGCTAGGTCAACTAAGATAGCTCATCCTTAAGGCAAAGTGCTTGACATGATTCCTGTCTAGAACGGATAGGATTCTGGCCTTCCAGACTACGAAGTTTGAGGCTCCGTCCAGTTTGTCCTAGTCTCTTACTCCGTTCACTGCCATCTCACTACTCCTCTACTCCCCTTCTGGAAGTTTTCAGTGTGACTCCCACTAACGCTCGATTTCCCCCTAGAAACCCTTTTGCCAATGTCAATATGCCCCCACTCCGATCGTTAGTGCAGCTGCACCACTGATCCGGATTTCTCAGGTAGAAATCTTCGGTAGCAACTCCCTCCTCCTTGGCCTTGCCCTGTTAGGTACTGTTCTAACTACAGTACCCCACCAGCTCTACTCTGCAACTTACCCACAGCCTCCTAAACCCCAACAAACTGAAGGTTAGAGCTCCTAGGCTCTGTGCAATCTCGGCACTCGCAAATCAGCTTCCCCAGCCAACTGCGTCAACCCTCCTAGCCTCTGCGTGAGCCTGTCTTTGCCTCTCTCAACCTCTGCGCTACCTCTTCCTGGCTCAATCTTGATGACGCGGCACTGCGTCACCCCTTCCTTGCTGCTACTCTATTAGGAACAGCTTCTGTCACTTAGGACCGTTGTTTTCTGCTACTGCTGCTCTGCTCGATGTCCTCAGTTCTCCTGTGATCTGCAACCACCCTTTGATACCATGTTGGAATTTCTAAGTCTAACCCGTTAAAAACCCTTCATCAGATATCAATGGTTGTTGTATAGAATAGAAGTTCCAGTTTTTAAGCTGCGACCACTGCATTGAACTAATCTATGCATGCACAAAGGAATAGGGATTTTAGCTTTTGAGGCTGCATTGAAATATAGTGCCATCTCCATCACCATAGGTAAGGCCACTAACATGCCAACCTGGTCAAATGTTTGCGAAGCAAGAGCTGCTTCCAGGAGGTGTGTTGATGAGGCTTCAATTACTCCAGTACCGAAAGTGCCCAACAGTCACCTTGTGCCTTGGATCAAATGCCTTTGTATATAGTTATTGCTGAGTATTGGTCTTAAGGAGCATATATCTCTAGCTGCTGCCATTTGACAGAGTAACATTTATGGAACAGTCATAATATCTCTTCTTCCACTACGCAGGCTTCATGTTCCTTTTGCATGACAGCTTCAGATCTTAAAGTCCCATCAGCACCAAAAGACCCCAAAATGAACTTATCCAGAAAATCTTCATTTTGAGCTCCCGCAAATAACATGCATAACACAGGTGTTGTTCTCTGAAATGCCCATGATAATTCTTGCAAGATAATGATAATGATAATGTGTTCTTTCAACTGGCCTGTTCGCTGCATATCATAAAGAGCTCTGCTGTCAATTTGACAGGTTCATCTTTTGAATCCTGAATTAGTTTCTGAAGGAATTTGACATCTCCTAAGGTTTTCCTTTCACAAGCTCCTCCTGGGTCATTTTCTGAATTATGCAGCACCTTCTTAATACCAAAAATGTTGGATACATTAAACCCCTCTAATCTTCTAGTGCCATGCAAATAGAAATCCAAAAGAGAATCAACACTGCCACATGCATGAATAGCAACCCCTATCCTTCTGCATTTCATATCCAGCCCTGATCACCAAATGCTAATGAAAGGATTTGCTATAGGTAGCCCTGCCAGAAGAAAGGGTAACAGTCTTGATAATTTATAACTGAGCAAAATCTGATAGTTATCCATTTTACAAGGATTCTTTTTCCACATTACTCTTTGATTTCTACTACAGTTTAGGACATGTATTTCAACTCTAGAAGAAACAGTCCACAAATTGATTTCCATCCCTTAGAGTTGGATTAAGAAGATAATATAAATAGTTCAATATTTATATTAGAATCACTGAACTCAAAACCATAATAACAAACCCTACATTTGTTTCTATTCACTATTAAATTACACTTAGTACTCTCCTAACATCATTTTCATTATTACCTATGTCTCTTTATCAATTGAATTTTTCATTCCCTACCCTCCACCATCTGCATTCTCTTACTTTGACATCTGGAGCAATAATACTCATAATGGAACTGAAGACATGGTTCAATCAGTCAGAACTGCATTCTGAGGTAGACTTACAGTGAGAGCATTGTGGAACTGTTGACGCCAAACCAAGAACATATCCTTTCTTTCAGTTCCAATGATGTCATCAGGATCCCAGGGTAGAAAGGAAGATTCAACATTTTCCCTCTTAGGTACTTCCTCAGATATGGAATCTGCACAAGTTCAGAATTTAGAGTATATGCAAAATTAGGGTTTCTGATTAAAAAATATGGCAATCCGATAAGTCAAAGCTAATATATTTCTCCCTATTTCAAAAACTAGAATAATATGCAGAGCATGATTTGAATGTTGTTTGAGTTACAGACCCGAGGATCTTTCACTGCAGATTAGTATTTAACTTGAGATAGCTTTTAAATAAAGTAATATCAACGCTCTTTAATAGTGTCCTAATTGAGGAATGAAATGTTGAGACAAGATTTACTGTTATCAAGAATATTGAAAAATAAGATTTTCCAGTGATCTGCCCTGCAAAGGATCCTCACAAAAAGCAAAGGTAGAGGAAGGAGAGAAAGTACAAATGCTAGTAAATAGATAGTACTATGGAGCCAAGCAATCATGACATGTAAAAACTTGAACACTACAATAGCAGCTGCACAGAAGTTACTGTTACCACCTAGGGATGCATGAGATCCTGAGTGCTTAAGCCAGACGAGGATGTTCTTTTCTTTAAGGATGATCTTGCCTTGGAAGGACTTATATATGTATTCTCATGCATGGTTTCACTTTGAGTTGTCCTTTTGAGGCTTATCACACATCCCAAGGCAAAGTTTGCATATTTGGAGGCATATTGGACCCTTGGTCCATTCAACTAGTAATGCATTCAAGCATGGGGAGGAGAGCTCCACATTTCAGGGTTAATAATCATATTTGTGAATATCTTGATGAAGGGCCGTATCCCTTCAAAGAGTGTGTCCCACATCTACGCCTTGATATAACAACTAGCCACATTTGCACACAGTCCCCACCCAAAATGCAAGCTCAATTTTGGAAGCATTCTTCTTTGTGGCAGTTAAAATGATGAGCTTTCCAGTGGCAGATTACCCATAGATGTCAACACTAGGAGCATGAATCTACCATCCTCTTGTTTATCACATTTTCCCTTTTCTTTCGCATGCTTGGAGGATGCTCAAGTCCTTTAAGGTATGTTTTGTGAAAATTTCTGAATCTAACATATCAGAAATCCCTACTGCTATTTCTAGTTTATTATCTCCTACTTTTTCTTTACATTAACAAGTTATTTAACCATATAAACATCGAAATAAACACAATATCAGCCTTCACAAATATATAGATCAGCAACTGAAATAAACTGAGACAACACAAGGGACACCATTATTTTTGGATAGTTGTCCCCGGAGAAACCCAATGCGGGAAAACCGGTGCAGCAGATATAAGGGTTTTATTATTATGCAGTTTTATGAATACAACCAGGGTGCCAGAAATGGCTCACCCTTCAGAGATTTTCCTTGGCAGAAATACTTTGCTCCGAAGACATATATTCTGGCTGATCAGCAACCGGATGATTGGCCCCACAGTGATTTTGACTGTTCCTCAGCGGGACAGCGAAAACTACTCCAAGCTTCCTTCCGGAACTGCATCACCATCCAGGGACTGCATCACCCTCTATGGCTCTGCGTCTACCTCTCAGCTCTCAGTCTTCACCACAAAAACACCACAGTGCAACTCTTTCTGCCCAGCGTCAGCTCTGCTAGCCTCTGCATCTACCTGCATCAGTTTCTCGGCCTCCTACGTCCTCAGCACTAGCCCTCCAAACCTCTGCGTCAGCGCTGTGTCAGTTTATGGTTGCCTCTATGTCAGTTTCTGGCTGCCTTTGCGCTGTCTTTCCGACACTCTCTCTACCTCTCTGATATGTATTCCTGACCTCCTGTCAAACTGCCCCTCGCTACAACAGATCACTAACTCAATTTCTCAATAAACCCTGCCCCAGAAAATCGAATTGACTGATCAATCTTGGTGTATCTCCAACTGACCCTCAAGCCTCCTCTTATGCTTTTCCTGTTGACAATTCAACGACCGAGATTAAGTCCCTAATCAACGGCTAAGATTAGATTTGGCTTGATCCTCGTTATTTAGAACTTTCTCACCCATATTATATTAATTCACATGAATATTTTAATTTTCCTAAGTTTAGACTTAGGAACTCATTAAAAATATTAATTATTTTATATCTCTTCATCCAGGTGGAATTTCTCCAAACGATTTCTGGGTCTTGGAGATCTCATGTGCCTTAGCCTCTCCATCAATTTTCATGGCTAGAGCACATCCAATGCTACCAAAAATCAACATGTTTGGTGGTTGAGTTCACACATTTGGAAGCAACGTTGTACATGTCGCTAAGATTCACCTTTTGGAGCCCTTATCTACATATTTTCATGCATATTTGTTCATTGAAGGTGCATCTCACATATTCCAACGAAAAGTTGCATATTTGGAGGCATTTCACACTATTAAAGCTTCTAGGGAATCAACTAACATTACATGAGGACACTTCCCGTTCCAAGAATAGGAAAGCCCTACATTTCTAAAGGGACTTCTATGTATTTTTATGGCCACATGTGTTAAGATAGGGTGCTAATTGATGAGGGCATCCATGGTTCAAGAAAACTAACAACCATCTTGAGCCCACATTACATATATAACAAGAAAGGTGGTTTCTTAGGGGTTTTCATTGCTACTTTTGCTAAACAAGATCTTTTCTTGGAGTACAATCTAAATGGGAGGATAACACATGGCACATAATTAGCTGGATTGAAGTCAAGGCTCAACATTTAGAGAAGCGTTGCATATTTCAAGGGATAGAAATCATATTTATTGCTATCTTCATGAAGGGTGTCCTAGATCTAAGGGTTTTCATAACAACCACTAACCTAGTTCACCGTGCCCAGCGGGCTCCACACTTGGACCATACACTTGGCAGATGATCTGGCGTCCAAATGAGGGTTATGTCATTATCCTAGCCATTACAGATCATCTATAAGCGTTTTCGATCCATTTGGAGACCCATGAGATGTCCCTATACCCCTCACACCTACTGGGGGCACCATGGGGATTTGCTTGGAAAACAAGGGGCCAACCCCCAGTCCACTATGTTCGATGTCCATTCTTGCATCATGGTACAATCAGGACTTTTTTAGGCCTCAAAGGCCCAATGACTCACTTTATTGATCATTCTACCCTCTTGATAAGCTTATTCTTATGTTATTGAGTTGTCTTGGTGGGCTTGTCACCAAGGGATGTTATAAAACTCATTAGAGATTGTATATATAGATGAGAGGTGATTCATTCTCTCATCATCATTTCGATTGGATTAGTATCTCTTATGAAATTTTCGCGCATTTTGTTGGGATGAATTTTTGGGGCTTTTCTTGATGCACTACGATGTTTGGATTTCGCTATTGTCTTTCGAGCTTCTCTAATGCAAAGTTGATAAATGGATATACTCTCTCTCTCATGTAAGACGAAATTTTGATGATATTCTTGTTATCTTACTGGTTAACTGAATGCATGTTGTTATCTTTATTCTTGTATGGGTTAAATGTAATGCGAAATTCTTCTGAGACCTTGAATAAGTGATTAAATGCATGTGTTGACCTTTGAGGGATAGGGCGAATGTTCCTAGAGGTAACTTAGGTTAAATACCTCAAAACATTGTCTCCTTCGCAAATTTGAAGTATAAATCTCTATTGATCTAGTTGTTGCCCTTGGAGAGGCTAGCAAAGATCAATTAGGGCTCCTTAGCTCACGAAATTTCATGATCTATGTGTATCTTGACTCCATTAAGCCCAAGCAATAAGGCATTGATCCTTGTATCCCTTTGGTGGTCAAAATAACATTTCTTTTCTTCATTTCTTCCAATTCTAGGCCTATCCCCAAAAGGTCTCCTAGGGCATCACATGAAATCATTTGTAGCCATCCAAAACCCTTGAAAATTGGTCCACTACTGCGTTGTAGTTTGCTCAAGAGGTCCTCCAAATTTCAAGCAATTCCGACAGTGGAATCCCGAGATATAGCAAGCCCTAGCCACAAGACCATTTCTTGCCCTAGGTTGATTTTGGGTTAGTGACCTCATTAGGATCATTGCATCCAAATCTCAAAAGAAAATTTGTCCTTTGATCCTCTTCTCTTCCCTAATTAGGTCAAGCCCCTCCTTGGTTGATCAACTCCATACCCTTGACCTAATTTTGGGTCCACTTGGTCCTGTGTGGTCCCGCAACTTTACAACTCTAATTCCACAAAGATCACGTAAAGACCAAGTCTCCATAAGGATTTCTAGGCCTAGGAATCATCTTTACAAGATACATTCCCAAACCCTAGCCTCGAGAATCCTCTTAGCCCTTCCTAGAGAGCCTATCACCATGTTTTCCAATCAAGAAAGCCACACAATTGAGTCTTTCTTATGAATAGGCCTAGGGAATCACCCTTTATCCTCTAATTGACACATCCATTATTGTGATTCCTCTTATACCAGGTCTCCTCCCATTGGTGAAAGTCTGTAACAAGCAAGGAGCCTTAGTTGAGGTGACATTGGGCTATCACTCCATTGTTGCCCTTGACCTATAAGATCCCCTCCTAGGACCCCTGCTAGTTTGAGTGGTAACATTTTGGCACTGTTGCCGAGCACACGAGACGTGTGCCTTATTTCCCTTATGACATCATTAACAATCATTCTTGGTGACTCCATTGGAACGAAGCCCTAGTTCATTGAACTTCAAGGTTAATGCTTGTAGGGTGAAGCAAGCATCTATCAAGACATTTTAATTCACCCCGGCGACTCCATTTTGATCCTAACATGCACAATCATGAAAAATGGATTATGGTCAAAGAGAAATTAATCTTGGTTCTACATTTGCAAAACTCAATGATCAAGACCTTCAAGAACTGCAAAAGAATGTGGACCAATATGTTGAGTTTTATGAAGATCTATTGGAGAACATGGATAAGGAATTCATGCTCGGGTTTCATGGGTCAACACAAAAACAACTCTACATAATAATGCGTTCCTATGAGAAGGATCCTAGTCATCTCTTTGACTTCCTTGGCCTAACCTATGCTTTTAATATTCTTACTGACCTCATCAATGAAAAATATTACAATCAGTCACAAAGCCCCACAAAATGTAATCAATTGGATGATCAAGGTGACATTGAAGAAAATTCAAGTGTGAAGGACCATCATAAAAGTGAGGAATATATGGAAGAGTGGAATCAATCTAAAGAAAACAGGGATGAGGACCTTCAGGATGAAAATTGAAGGATTGAGAATGTGCATGGCATGAGTGAACGCCCTACTAAAGTCTGTGAGGATGAACACGATGAGGTGGGGACTTTCATTCAAGAAAGGGTTCTTGAGGATACGAATATTGTAGCTCCCTGTGAAGATGGCATTTTTGATTTCTTGTGCATTAGTGAGGGAAAATGGGATATGGGCAACCATCATTTTGATAGTGACCCTATTTATGATACTGACATGGAAAATGAGGTTGAAATTGATTCTCCTTTTCTCCAAGACATTACTCATAATGATATACCTACTCACACCATCGAAAGGGAGGATTGTGGTTTTCCCTCACATGAAGAAGGTTTATTGGAAATGATAGGCCCCATTTATGACACTGATGATGACACTAACGAAGGCCTTGTTTTCCCATACCTTCCCCAGGATCCCAATAGCATAGCTACATTACCCTTGAGCCCGCACCTTGCCCTTTCTCACATTAGCACCATCATTGATGATCCCTTTTCCCCTCCTAGGTATGATGTTGAGGAAGAACCATCCATTAGTTGTATCCCTCTTCCCCCTCATACCCTCAGGATTTTGAATATGATCATCATGAGCAACTTGCTTGTTGTGTCTCCCCTTGTCATCGGTCTCCCTTTCCTCCTAGTCATGACCCTATGGTGGTCATAAAGCATGACATTAATGATCGGGACCATAATGGGGATGATATGCTTGAGGTTGCTATCCACCGGAGGTTTATGAGCTTAATTGTTGATATCTCTATATTTTGGTTGGAAGAAAGGATCATGTGGAATAGATTGCATCCCTTGGCTCCCTCTTTCCCCATGATACTCCATGCGTGCTCACTTCATTTTCCCGCCTCCCGCCCTTGTGACCTTCCATGTTGTCATTCCTACCCCTGCCTTTGGATCTATTGCATGAGTGAGCATAAGGGCAGTTGCTTTCATATTAACTGGATGATATGTTGGTTACATTGGGTCTATGATTACACTTAGTATTTGGGTAATGTAACATGCATGTTAGGGTAGGATGCATTGCATGCTCATTTTCCCCATTAGAACTAACATCATATGATATTATCATGCTAGATTAGCTGTATTTAGATTAAAATGCATTTTTACTTTCTTGTTGATTTTTACAGCCTAATCCTAAGCATGGGTGATCATAAGACACCACAAAAACATGTTGCCCCGTGTGCTTGGTCTTTGATATGTGCAGGTAATAGGTCTGCGGTACCAAGAGATTGTTGGTGTTCTCATGACCTCCCGTTCGAGTAGCTTTGCGCACTTTCCCGAGAGCTCATGTCCTAGTTGGAGCCAGATGTTAACCATCACCTGTGGATCGTATATATAAGAGAATTTTTTTCTCCTAGATGGTCCTTAGCGGCAGCAAATAACCCCTTGCAGCCACCAGATAACTCAATGTTCCATTATCTTTGCCAACTGAGCCAAACATCTTGTCCTTGGCCCATCTATTATGAATGTATGTTTGAAGGTGGGCCTTTCGACCCCGAAGGTAAGGCTTTTCATTGGTATAGTTAAGTAGTTTTCCTTATTTGTCATGAGTACTTTTGGCCATGAATTGGTGGGGGATTCGGCAAAAAGAGTGGGTTACATTTGTATTCTTGTCTCCATTGCCCAGTTTCGTGGTTACCCTTCTATCCTTTCTCCATGGGATCTCCTTTACTGACCATTAGCTTTAGGGATGGCACTACATGGGAAAACTCGATTTTGGTTGCGTGGTCCCGCTTCCTGATACCACCTACATTGCTCCCTTTCCACTCATTTGAACTCCATTCGTCTCTTTTCCCATCCGGGTCCACATGTGTCCACTGGGTCCACACAAGGTTAGCCTCCCCCTCTCCTTGTCCACACCTTGGGTCGGGCCTGGAACAATGCCACGGAGGTTGATGTAGCTAGAAAGAAAATAAAAAGCATAGTTTGGCCACTCTAAATAGGAAATGTGCCACAAAATGCAAAAGATGGTCGGGACATACAAATTTAGCATAGTCGTCAACCCTTCTAGGCCCTCCTTCCCTCCTTGGCCCCTTCCTTTTGCCTAGCCGCAAGCCTTTAGAGGTCTTGACCTCCCTTTTCACCCCTTATTGTGGGCTTGGTGAGCCTCCTTTGCCCCTAAGCCCCCCTTTTACCCTTAGCCGCAGCCCTAAAAGGGCTTACCCGTTAGTCGCTAGCCCTTTTAGGGCCCCCCCTACCCCAGCGTCAGCCTTTTGAGGCTTGACATCTGCCCTAGAGGGCTTCTCTTCCTTGGCCGTGGCCTTCTTGGGCCTTCTATGCCCTTATTCAGCTCTCTATTTTCCCTTCCTAGGCCTGGTTTGGGGTTTTACTAACCTAGCCTCTCATTCTAGCCCTCATTCAGCTATTATTCAGTCATTGATTTAGTATTTCATCTCTAACACTTGGTTTTGCAGCAATTTTTAGAGCTAACTTGGTGGTTGCAGTTAGTCAAGTTCATTGGGAGCCTCACTAACCATCCACAAGGCCACTAGGCCTCTTGGTTTGCTCTCCAACCCTTCTATTTCATCATTGTTCACATTTCAATTTCTGAAGCATTTATGACAGCAGCATATTCAAGGCTTAGGTGCATCTAAATCAAGCATAAATTCACTAATGTTTCACCTAAGATTTTAAAAATAAATCTAAAATCAAAATGGGTGCATATAAATGAGTATTTGTGGACTGTAGGTTAATTTCCAGATCTGATATGTTTGCTACAGACATATAAATTCACTTACGTCAGTGGCAAAATAACATAATCTTGGCCTAATAATCTTTTTACAAACATATTTTTTCATTGGCAAATCATTTGCACTCACTGGGTTTGCATTACTTGGCATATTTCATCCATTACTAAAGGCTGTAATAATAATTTAAGGTCTGATATACTCTACATAAAGGTCTGATATAAAATTTACAGTGGTAGAAAAAGTGTTGAAAGTCATTTAATTTCACTTGGCTCTTGTTCCTTGCATCTTGTGTTTATTAGCTAAGGGATTTTCTTGTGGAATTTGGTGATACTTTTACTGCTGCAATCACTTATCTATTGGCTGCCCCATCTTGCATTCAATTACATTTTTCATCATTGGCATCCATTTGCATTCCTGCATTATTATATTTCTAATTTGTACAAGTGCTCTAATTGAATTGGTAATTGATTGATAAGATTGGTTCTAAGAATACATTGTGATTAGTGCTCTTGTTTTTCATTGCTATTGGATAAGCAGATACATTGTTTTTTCATTAATAGCTCTTGTGGATTTGTAATTTAAAATCACTCTTGAAACACCTTAATCAAGTTGTACCATAATTGTGATAAAAGATCTAATTGCATCCATAAGGAATCTAATATTTTTCATGTGTATCTAATTGACATATTGATTTTCCATTGTTAAGATCTTGAAGATTTGCTAACTGTACATAGGGAATTGTATCTAATTTTTTGAGCATCGATCTTTTCTATCTCTTACAGCAATTGTACATTGGTAATATGGGCATCATTTTTTGGCATGGTTTATTTTGAGCATTTTCTCTTGTGGTGAAGATTGTCGTTATTTATAGTTAAGTACTTCATTGTTCTAGATCAAATATCATTGTCTTTCAAGTGCTTAAGAAACTTAATAATCTCACCTTAATGTTGGAATTTCTAAGTTTAGCCCATTAGAAATTCTACCTGTACTATCTGATTTATTTCTTCCTACTTGTTCAATTACTTTACAAGTTATTTACCATGTAAATACTGAAAATAAATACAAGTACAGTATCAACACATACAGATACTCAAATGAAAGTAAACAAGCACACAAGTGACACCGTTGTTTTTGGACTAATGTCCCCAGAAAAACCCAATGCAGGAAAACCAATGCAGCTATTCAAAGGGTTTTATTATTATGCAGTTTCAGAATACAACCTGGGTGCCAGAAATGGCTCACCCAACAGAGAATGCCCTCGGCAATAGTACCTCTCAGTGGGAAACATATATTCTGGCTAAATCACCGGATGAATGATCCCACAACAACAATGCAGCTTCTGCTGCTCTGCGTCACTCTGATAGGGACTACATCACCTAATCCGACTCTCCAGCTCTCAGTCTGTCCCACGAAATGCTCACAACGCTGCCTCTAAGCCCTGCATCAGCATCTCTGGGCTCTGCGCGAACTTTTGGAGCCTCTGCGTCTCACACACTGGCCCTCTCTGGCTCTGTGCAGCTCCTGGCTGCCTCTGCATGGCCTCTAGCTGGCTCTGCGTCCCTCTCCCGACTCTACGCTGATCCTCTTGGTACTAAGTTTGCCTCTCTGTTATGTATTCACTACCCCTCAGCGGCAACTCAGATCACTCACTCAATTTCCTCAGCAAACCTTGCCCTAGAAAATCGAGTTCTTGATCTCTCTTGGTGTGTTCTCCAACTAACCCTCAAGCCTCCTCTTATACTTTTCTGGTTGGTCCATCAACGACCTAGATTAAATCTCTAATCAACAACTAAGATTAGATTTGGCTTGATCCATGACTTTCAGACCCTTCTAACCCAGTTTTATATTAATAGTCATTAATATTTTATTTTTCCTAAATTTAGACTTAGGAACTCCATTAAAAATATTAATTAATTTAATATCTCCTAAACCAGTTAGAATCTGCCCAAACCATTTCTGGGTCTTGGAGATCTCATGTGCTTTAGCCTCTCCACCAATTTTTGTGGCTAAAGCACACCTGATGCTACCCCAAATCAACACTTAAGAGCATTCACTCATAATTTGCATTTGCATCTTAGGCCTAGTGTTGCACTAATTAATTAACCTCCAAGCATAAGATTGGTTGATAGAAAAATAGGACCACCTTTCTCACCCATCTTGCAAAGCTTAGAACCTCTTTAGTGGTTAACACATTGACCTTGCAGTGGTCAGAGCCACAATCTCCGCAGTGCCGAAGGCATTGGAAAACTCAAAGGGAGGGATTGTTAATCAAGTCATAACTTGCTTCCCTTGGTTTCTCTCTCACAACCTATTCTAGAGACTAAATTCAAAATAGTTGAGAGGAAGGATTCACCTAGGTAGGCATATAATTTAAAATAAACCAAGACTCTGCATCTCACTTAGTTCTTAGGAGATGCATATCATTTATGATAGTGAAGCATCCAAAAGCAGCATTTGTTCATTCGATTACTTGGTATATAATTAACATAAAGCAAGTAGTTGACTCCATCAAGGAAATAGTCTCTTACAATAATCTAATCTGATCTTTGAACTTGCTAATTCAACCAAGTTGCTAAGCCATTTAGTTGTATGTCTCGGACTTGTTGATTGCCAATGAGTCTCTCATCTCCACATTTCATACAGACTACCCGCCATAGCCTGTTGTATGTGAAATTCCCAAACTGAAGTTCCAACTACAGTGACTGATGATATTTATCCTATTTGTTAAATTTCTTTAAATAAATTACTTGCAGTTTACTACGGAAAATATCGAAATACATACACTGCAGCCTTCACTTAATTAAATATAATGCGGAAACAAGAAACTGGACAAGAAAGAAAATACAACACAATAACACCATTATTTTTGGACAAGTGTCCCCGAAAAAACCCAATGCAGGAATACCGATGCAACAGATCCGAGAGTTTTATCATTATTCTTCAGCAAAAATCTAATGTACAAGATACAACCAACAGAATAGAAGAGGATTCTTTGTGAGAAATTTTACAGACACTTCTCGACGAGTTTCTGATCCAGGAGAGGACTTGTCGCCCCCTCTACGTCTCACTGCATCAGCCCCTGCGTGAAAACTACGCAGTCCCAGCGTCACACTGCCTCTACATTGTCCCTCCTCCACATCACAGCCTCTACGCTATCCTCCTTCTGCTCTACGTAATATGCTCCTGACCTTCAGACTAATGCTAATACCCTCTCTCTCTCCTTCTCACCTACAACTCTCCCTTTAATTTGATTTCTCTTGCCGAACTTCGACCAGTGAGAAAATCGATCTTACTCTGGTAACTGAGTATTTGCCTCTGGTGTGCTTTCCAAATGACCCTCGATGTCCTTCTTATAATCTTCCAGTTGAGAACCAATGGCCCATATTAGATTCTAGTCAATGGCTCAGATCATTTGGACTAGAACTTCGTCTTCATCTAGAAGTTACACCCACAGTTTAAATTAAGACCCATTAATTATTTTAATTTCCTAAGTTTAGAATTAGGGTCCCATTAAAAATAATTAATTATTTTAATAAAACTGTCTTCGGGTGGAATTTCCCAAAACGCTTCCTGGGTTCTTTGGAATACATGTGCCCAAGTATTCTTGCAAAATTTGAGAAGTAGAGCACATCAAATGCTACCAGAAATCAACACTCCCTATTAGCAAGGAATGTGCTCTAGCAATGCGACCTGTCAAAGCATCACCCTGTTCTGTAACATCTCCTTATGTGCTACTAATGTCTGACATCATTGCCCACCAACTACTGCGCAAATGTTACATTTGTACTGTTGTTGACCCTGCCACTGCCAACACTGCATCTGTAATGCAACTCTCTCTCATTCCTTGCCACTGTAACTGAGAAATTACCTATTTCTGCCACTGAAACGGATTCTCTACCATACCCATCTGCTCTCTTAACTGAATGAACTTAGCTCTTCATAGGGCCTGTTGATATTTCTAAGTATTACCCGTTAGAAATTTTATCTATATTATCTGGTTTATTTCTCCTACTTGTTAATTATGAACAAGATATTTAAACATATAAATATCGAAATAAACACAATACAGTCTCAACCATCTATAGATCAACAGTTGAAAGAAATAGCAAACACACAAGTGACACTGTTATTTTTTGACAACTCGTTCCCAGAAAAACCCAACTTGGGAAAACCGGTGCAGCAATTTTGAGGGTTATTTTATTATGCAATCTATCTGAGTACAACTGGGTGCCAAACCGACTCACCCAACAGAGAAAATAATCCGGCAATAATACCTCTCTATTCGGAAGTAGATATTCAAAAAATTTGCCCCACTAAACCCTCTCCAACACAGTTGAAGCACTGTGTTAGCCCTCCTGGCCTCTACATCAGCATGAAAGCCCCCTGCATCAGTTCTCTGAGGCTCTGCACAACCTCTTTGGATTTTTGCGTCACTCCAACAGCCTCTGCGTGGATGACGCAGGCCCTCCTGGCCTCTGCAATGTCTTTGCTAGCCTCTACGTGGCTCCCTCTGGCTTCTATGTCTGCCTCTTTGCCTCTGCGATGGTATTTCGACACTATCTTTGCCTCTCTGTCTCGTACTCACTGCCCATCGCTGCAACTGATCACTGATTCAACCCGCTCTAGAAAATCGAATGACTGATCACTCTGGTGTGTTCTCTAACTGACCCTCAAGCCTCCTCTTATACTTTTCCTGTTGGTCCTTCAACGGATGAGATTACATCTCTAATCAATGGCTAAGATTAGATTTGGCTTGATCCATGTCTTTTGGAATCTTCTAACCCAGTTTTATATTAATACCAATTAATATTTTATTTCTCCTAAGTTTAAACTTAGGAACTCCATTAAAAATATTAATTATTTTAATATCTCCTAAACCAGGTAGAATCTGTCCAAACCATTTCTGGGTCTTGAAGATCTCATGTGCTTTAGCCTCTACACCAATTTTCATGGCTAGAGCACATCCGATGCTACCCCAAATCAACACTCCCTCTTCGCGAGGACTGTGCTCTAGTACTACTCCACATTGAACATCACTCTGATTATACGACATAAGTACCTGTGCTGATGCTAGGCCTCCCTGCCCAACATCCTCTGCACTGTTGCATCCTGTATTGCTGCCCATGGCTCTGCCACTGCCACTGTTGCATCTGTACAGCAGCTCCCTCCGCATTCGTGTTGCTATTGGTCCTTTCTCCCAGCACTGCAACCCCCTCTCATCATGCTGCATTGTGCTACTACTAACCGCTACTGCACTGCAACTCAGTTACTAAGAAGTAAGTAACTGATCCACCCAACTGTTGACATCCTTATCAGGCTAGAAACACTCCTTATGCTGAAGCTCTCTCTGCCGCTATCAAGTGCTCCCTCTACTGCCTCTACGCTACTGCAACAACTCCCTGCCTCTCGCACCATTACAAACCTCTCTATCCCATCCTGAACTGTTGCAACCTCCTCTGTGCCTCTTGCACTGCTGCAGCCTGCTAGCCCTGTGTTGCCCGGAGACTCCTGCACCGTAACACTCTCCACCGCTTCATCCGCATTCGTTTCTACCGACATCCGCCAGTCCTGCTACTCTCTCTTCGGGGCTCCTGTAGCAAGGTATAATCCAAGAGGTTGGGTGCTTCAAGGATCCTGCCCCTCGTCGCCTGTAGTCTTCCTAACTACAGCTCGATGTCTCCCCACTTCTTCTCTAGAGGTACATGAGCACTCATGGCACAATCATCATCCTCCTCTACCTCCTTTTTCGCCTTCGTTGGCGCTGACTTGGAGTCAGATGCCTCTACCTTGTTGTTCTTCCTCGGACACTAGTTCGCATAATGACCTAGTTCCCCATAGTTGAAGCACTTGACCTTGGAGAGGTCCTTTTTCTTCCTCTTCTCCTGCTTCCCTGCAGATGCCAGAGTTGCATCCTCTTCCTCTTCCTTCTTGATCTGGACTCCTTTGCTGCTACTTCCCGTCTTGCTCAGCCGTCTAATCTCTTCTTGGTGAAGAGCCGCCCATAATTCTTCCCAATCTGGAAGATTCGCCCTGCCCAATATGCTCTGGACAAATGTCTCCCACTCCTCGGAGACTGCGTTTAGTGTGGTCCTCACCATCAACTCCTGATCCGGCGTGGCCCCTATGGAAGTCAGTTGGTCCCAAATCTCCTTCAACCGACCGAGGAAGTGATCTATCTGCTCCCCCTTCTGCATCTGGTATGACCACAGTTGATTCTCAAGTAACATCTTCCTCTGCATGGAAGTATGCTAGTACAACGTCTTCAAGGTGTCCCACATTTCCTTTTCCGTCTCCTTCTCTGCAATATGTTGGACCACATGATCCTTGACCCCATCAAGGATGATGCATTTCGCCTTGGCCATTACCTCCTCGTACTTCTCATTATCAGCAGGGTCAACTGGGATAGACACTATTCTTAAAGCAAAGGCCTTAATGCGATCTCTGTCTAGAATGGACAGGACCCTAGCCTTCCAAACTCCAGACCACAAAGTTGGACGCCCCGTCTAGCCTGTCCTGATCCCTAACTCCATTCATGGCCATCTCTTTGCTCCCTTGTTCGACTCCTCCGAGTCTCTACTTCCCTATAGAAGTTCTCTCTTCGACTCCCTCTAAGTCACTACTTCTCGTCTGGAAGTTCTCTGCTAGACTCCCTCTGAGTCTCAATTTCCCTCCTGGAAATCCAACTGCCAATCGTCGAGTCGTACCTCTCCGATCTCCTGTGCACCTGCAACACTAATCCGGATTCCTTGGTTATAAGTCCGCCTCGGTAGCGAGTCCCTCTACCTTAGTTTGGCCCTATTAAGTATTGTTCTTCCCACAACACCCCACCAGCTTCACTCCTTGTAAACTGCCCACAGCTTCCTAAATCCCAGAACCGAAGGACTGAGCCTCTAGGCTCTGCGCAATCCAGGCACTGCCTGAAATGCTCCCCTAGCCAACTCCGTCAACCCTCCTGGTCCCTGTGTGGCTCTGCGTGAGCCTCTTCTACCGTCCTTAGCCTCTGCGTTGGCCTCTCTTTGGCCCAGAATAATGATGCCATCCCTCTACGTCAACCCTTCTCCTGTTGCTTTCTGCAAGGAACAACTTCTGTCACTTGGGACAGCTATTTTCTGCTGCAAATGCTCTGCCTCAAATGATGCCTTCAACTCTCTTGTGATCTACAACCACGCTCTATTACCAGGTTGAAATTTCTAAGTATTACCCGTTAGAAATTTTATCTGTACTATTTAGTTTATTTCTCCTACTTGTTAATTACGAACAAGTTATTTAAACATATAAATATCGAAATAAACACAATTCAGTCCCAACCATCTACAGATCAACAGTTGAATAGAAATAACAGACACACAAGTGACACCATTATCTTTGGACAACTCGTCCCCAGAAAAACCCAACTTGGGAAAATCGGTGCAGCAATTCTAAGGGTTATTTTGTTATGCAGTCTATCTGAGTACAACTGGGTGCCAAACCGACTCACCCGACAGAGAAAATAATCCCGCAGTAATACCCTCTATTTGGAAGTAGATATTCAGAAAATTTGCCCCACGAAACCCTCTGCAGCACAACTGAAGCACTTTGTCAGCCCTCCTGGCCTTTGCGTCGCCTGAAAACCCCCTACATCAGTGCTATGAGGCCCTGCGCAACCTCTTTGGCTCTCTGCGTCACTCCAGCAGCCTCTGCGTGGATGACGCAGGCCCTCCTGGCCTCTGCGTGGATGACACAGGCCCTCCTGGCCTCTGCGCTGTCTTTTCTAGCCTCTACGTGGCTCCCTCTGGATTCTACGTCTACCTCTCTACCTCTATGCTAGTCTTTCAGCACTATCTCTACCTCTTTGTCTCGTACTCACTACCCCTCGCTGCAACTGATCACTGATTCAACTTTTCTTAGCAAACCCCGCTCTAAAAAATCGAATGACTGATCACTCTTGTGTGTTCTCTAACTGACCCTCAAGCCTCCTCTTAGACTTTTCCTGTTGGTCCTTCAACGGCTGAGATTACATCTCTAATCAACGGCTAAGATTAGATTTGTCTTGATCCATGTCTTTTGGAACCTTCTAACCCAATTTTATATTAATACCCATTAATATTTTATTTCTTCCAAGTTTTGACTTAGGAACTCCATTAAAAATATTAATTATTTTAATATCTCCTAAACCGGGTAGAATCTGCCCAAACCAATTCTGGGTCTTGGAGATCTCATGTGCTTTAGCCTCTACACCAATTTTCGTGGCCAAAGCACATCTGATGCTACACCAAATCAACACTTGCTCTTAGCAAGGACTGTGCTCTAGTAATACTCCACACTGAGCATCACTCTACCTGTGCTGATGCTAGGCCTCCCTGCCCAACGTCCTCTGCACTGTTGCATCCTGTATTGCTACCCATGGCTCTGCCACTGCCACTACTGCAATCGTACGGAAGCTTCCTCTGCATCCGTGTTGTTGTTGGTCCTTTCTCCCAACGCTGCAACCCCCTCTCATCATGCTACATCGTGCTACTACTAACTGCTACTGCACTGCAACTCAGATACTGAGAAGTAAGTAACTGATCCACCCAACTACTGACATCCTTGTCAGGCTAGAAACACTCCCGATGCCGAAGCTCTCTCTGCCGCTATCAAGTTCTCCCTCTACTACCTCTACGTTGTTGCAACAACTCCCTGCCTCTTGCACCGTTGCAAACCTCTCTATCCCATCCTGAACTGTTGCAACCTCCTCTGTGCCTCTCGCACTGCTGCAGCCTGCTAGCCCTGTGTTTCCAGGAGACTCCTACACTGTAGCACTCTCTGCCGCTTCATCCGCATTCGTTTCTACTGACATCCGCTAGTCCTGCTACTCTCTCTTCGGGGCTCCCATAGCAAGGTATAATCCAAGAGGTTGGGTGCCTCAAGGATCCTGCCCCTCATCGCCTGTAGTCTTCCTAACTACGGCTCGATGTCTCCTCACCTCTTCTCTAGAGGTACATGAGCACTCATGGCACAATCGTCATCCTCCTCTACCTCCTTTTTCGCCTTCGTTGGCACTGCCTTGGAGTCAGATGTCTCTCTCTTGTTCTTCTTCCACGGACACTGGTTCGCATAATGACCCAGTTCCCCACAGTTAAAGCACTTAACTTTGGAGAGGTCCTTTTTCTTCCTCTTCTCCTGCTTCCCTACAGATGCCAAAGCTGCATCCTCTTCCTCTTCCTTCTTGATCCAAACTCCTTTGTTGCTGCTCCCGTCTTGCTCAAATATCTAATCTCTTCTTGGCAAAAAGCTGCCAATAATTCTTCCCAATCTAGAAAATTCGCCCTGCCCAGTATGCTCTAGACAAATGTCTCCCACTCCTCGGACACTGTGTTTAGTGCGGTCCACACCATCAACTCCTGATCCGGCGTGACCCCTATGGAAGTCAATTGGTCCCGGATCTCCTTCAACTGACTAAGGAAGTGATCTATCTGCTACCCCTTTTGCATCTGGTATGACCATAGTTTATTCTCAAGTAACATCTTCCTCTGCACGGAAGTATGCTGGTACAACGTCTTCAAGGTGTCCCACATTTCCTTTGTCATCTCCTTGTCGGCAACATGTTGGACCACATGATCCTTGACCCCATCAACGATGATGCATTTCGCTTTGGCCATTGCCTCCGCATACTTCTCATTATCAACCAGGTCAACTAGGATAGCCACTATTCTCAAAGCGAAGGCCTTGATGCGATGTCTGTCTAAAATGGATAGGATCTTGACCTTCCAGAGTCCAAACCACAAAGTTGGATGCCCCATCCAGCCTATCCTGATCCCTCAGTCCATTCATGGCCATCTCTCTGCTCCTTTGTTCGACTCCTCCAAGTCTCTACTTCCCTCTGGAAGTTCTCTCTTCGACTCCCTCTGAGTTGCTACTTCTTGTCTGGAAGTTCTCTACTAGACTCCCCCTGAGTCCTGATTTCCCTCCTGGAAATCCACTTGCCAATCGTCGAGTCGCACCTCTCCGATCTCTTGTGCACCTGCAACATTGATCCAGATTCCTTGGCTAGAAGTCCGCCTCGGTAGCGACTCCCTCTACCTTGGTTTTTCCCTGTTAGGTACTGTTTTGCCTACAGCACCCCACCAGCTTCACTCCTCGCAAACTGCGCACAACTTCCTAAACCCTAGCAACTGAAAGAATAAGTCGCTAGGCTCTGTGCAATCCTGGCACTGGCTGAAATGCTCCCCTAGCCAACTGCGTCAACCCTCCTGGTCTCTACGTGAGCCTTTTCTGCCCTCCTCAGTGTCTGCGTTGGCCTCTCTTTGGCCCGGACTGATGACGCAATCCCTCTGCGTCAACCCTTCTTCTGTTGCTTTTTGCAAGGAACAACTTCTGTCACTCAGGACAGTTGTTTTCTGCTGCAAATGCTCTGCTTCAGCTCTCCTGTGATGTGCAACCACGCTCTGATACCATATTGAAATTTCTAAGTATTACCCGTTAGAAATTTTATCTGTATTTTATGGTTTATTTCTCCTACTTGTTAATTACGAACAAGTTATTTAAACATATAAATATCGAAATAAACACAATACAATCTCAACCATCAACAGATCAACAACTGAAAGAAATAGCAAACACACAAGTGACACCGTTATTTTTGGACAACTCATCCCCAGAAAAACCTAACTTGGGAAAACCGATGCAGCAATTCTGAGGGTTATTTTATTATGCAGTTTATCTAAGTACAACTAGGTGCCAAACTAGCTCACCCGACAGAGAAAATAATCCGGCAATAATAACTCTCTTCGGAAGTGGATATTCAGCAAATCTACCCCATGAAACCCTCTCCAGCACAACTAAAGCACTGCGTCTGCCCTCCTAGCCTCTGCGTCAGCCTGAAAACCCCTTGCGTCAGCTCTCTGAGGCTCTGCACAACTTCTCTGGCTCTCTGCGTCACTCCAACAGCCTCTGCGTGGATGACGCATGCCCTCCTAGACTCTGCGCTTTCTCTGCTAGCCTCTAAGCAGCTCCCTCTGGCTTCTGCATCTGCCTCTCTTCCAATGCACTAGTCTTTTGGCACTATCTCTACCTCTCTATCTCGTACTCACTGCCCCTCGCTGCAACTGATCACTGATTCGACTTTTCTTAGCAAACCCCGCTCTAGAAAATCAAATGACTGATCACTCTTGTGTGTTCTCTAACTAACCCTCAAGCCTCCTCTTATAATTTTCCTGTTGGTCCTTCAATGACCGAGATTACATCTCTAATCAACGGCTAAGATCAGATTTGGCTTGATCCATGTCTTTTGGAACCTTCTAACCTAGTTTTATATTAATACCCATTAATATATTATTTTTCCTAAGTTTAAAATTAGGAACTCCATTAAAAATATTAATTATTTTAATATCTCCTAAATCGGGTAGAATCTACCCAAACCATTTCTGGGTCTTGGAGATCTCATGTGCTTTAGCCTCTCCACCAATTTTCATGGCTAGGGCACATTTGATGCTACCCCAAATCAACAGAGCCTTTGTGAGTACGTCTACTACCTGATCTCCTGTGGGCACTGTGAAAATTTCTGAATCTATACAAACAAAAATCCTACTGTAGTCACTGGTTTATCATCTCCTACTTGTTATTTCATTCAACAAGTTATTTAATTATAAACAATGATCAAAAACACAATTGCAGACTACACTGACATACATATCATAAACCGAAACAATAAATGAGACAAACACACAAGGGACACCGTTATTTTTGGACAACACATCCCCGAAAAAACCCAGTGCGGGAAAACCGATGCAGCAGATCGAGGGTTTGTATTATTAAGGAAACAGAATCTGAATACAGCAGGTTGCCTCTCAAACCGGCTAACCTTTCAGAGAAATCTCAGCAACAAGAATTACATACGAGGGTTTACCTCGTTCTCCAAGTCACAACTGATCCACTAAGTGGCCTGACTCCGACAAACACTACCAAATCCAGTGCAACCACTGCTTGGGCCAGCATCTTGCCTCTAGGAGACTGCGTCACCCCTTCTGCTGGATCGATTTGCCGGAGGAAGACTGTTGTTCAGCCCTCCCAACTCATAACTTCGCTTCTCTAGCAAAATCTCGGACTTCCGACAAATATCCTGCACTG
Source organism: Pinus tabuliformis (assembly GCA_031772625.1). Classification (NCBI taxonomy): domain Eukaryota; kingdom Viridiplantae; phylum Streptophyta; class Pinopsida; order Pinales; family Pinaceae; genus Pinus; species Pinus tabuliformis. The sequence continues at coordinate 330,347,055 of CM062812.1, forward strand.
CCACTGCAAGAGACCCTCCTGGCCTGCGTGAGCCCCTTCCTGGGCTACGTAGGTCTCTACGCTACCTCTCTGATGCTATTGCTGCCTCTCTGACTGGTACTCTTTGGCTCACAACTCCTTTCTGATCCAAATCTCTGCTTCTGCCCCTCTCAATGCAACTCAGATCACTAGTTTGATTTTCCTAGCAAACCACGCCCCAAAAAAATCGAACTGATTTGATCACTTGGTGTCTCTCCAACTAACCCTCAAGCCTCCTCTTATACTTTTCTTGTTGATGAATCAACGGTCGAGATTAAGTCCCTAATCAATGGCTAAGATTAAAACAGACTTGATCCTCGTCTCCTAGAAGCTTCTCACCCATAATTTATTAATATCCATTAATTATTTTAATAACTCACAATCCAGGTGGAATTTCTCTAAACGATTTCTGGGTCTTGGAGATCTAATGTATTCTAGCCCCTCCACAAATTTCAGAGCTAAAGCACATCCTATGCTACCCAAAATCAACACTCCCTCTTAACGAGGAATGTGCTATAGCAATACTTCCCAACAGAAGTATCACACTGATCCACTGCATCGGTCCTCTGTGTTATTGATGCTTGACCTGCTGCCCTTCATCGAGTGCACTGCTACAACCTGCACTACTTCCCATGACACTGCCACTGTCACTGCTACATTTCTACCATAGCTCCCTCTCAATGTGCTCCATCCTGTTGCCCATAGCACTGCCACCGCTAACTGTTGCACTACAACTCAATTGCTGAGAAATAAGTAACTAAAATGTCACCCAAAAGCTGACATGTTGATCAGACCGGATGCCTCATGATGCTGAAGCTACCTCTGCTACTAATTTGTGCTGAGCCTCTGCTGCAATCTGCTCTGTGCCTCCCGCACTGCTGCAACCTCCACTGCGCTGCTTCAGACTCTGGCACTCTAGCTTTGCCACTGTTGCTCCATCATCCCTCGCACCAACTGACTCCCGTCATTCTACTACTGTCATTAAGGGCTCCCGTAGCCGTATGTGATCCAAGAGTTTGGGCACCTCAAGGATCCTGCCCCTTCGTGTAGTCCTCCCAACTACAGCTCTATGTCGCCCCACCTCTTCTCCAAAGGTGCATGAGCACTCATGGCACAATCCTCGTCATCATCCTCCTTGTCAGCTTTCGTTGGAGCAACCTTCGAGTCAGACTTCTCTTCCTTGCCCTTCTTCCGAGGGCACTTAGTGGCGAAATGTCCTAGTTCCCCACACCTGAAGCATCTAACTTCGGTTATGTCTTTCTTTTACCTCTTATGTTGCCCTGGTTGTCCCGCTGATGCGAGAGTTGCATCCTCCTCTTCCTCCTTCTTGAATCTGACTCCTTTCCCGTTACTTCCTACTTTGGTTAACTGCATGATCTCTTCTTGTTGAAGAGCTGCCCACATCTCCTCCCAACAGGGAAGAGAAGCCCTACTCAAGATGCTCTGGACAAAGGTCTCCCAGTCTTCAATGACTACATTCAGGGCAATCCTGACCATAAACTCAGGATCTGGTGTAGACCCCACGGAAGTAAGTTGGTCTCGAATCCCTTGCAACCTAAGAAGGAAAGGATCGATTTCTTCTCCCTTCTGCATCTAATACTATCTTAGTTGGTCCTCAAGCAACATCTTCCATTGGATGGAAGTTCCCTCATACAATGTGGTCAAGGCTTCCCACATCTCCCTTGTTGTTTCCTTTTTAGCAATATGTGGGACCACATGATCCTTGACCCCTTCCAAGATCATGCATTTCGCCTTCGCTTGAGCCTCCTCGTATTTCTTGAGAGGATCAGCATTGACCAGTACAGCCACAACTTTCAAGACATAATCCTTGATGTGATTCTTGTCCAAGACTACCAGGATCTTGACCTTCCAGACAACAAAGTTGGATGCTCCATCCAATCTGTCCTGATCCCTCAGTCCATTGACTACCATCTCTGCTCAAACAAGTGTAGAACAAGTTCTCTTCTCCCTCTCTTACTGCTGCCCCAGCAAGACTCGAATCTGGATTTCTTTGGAGCTAGAAATCCTCTAAGGAACAAGTCCTTTCCAGACTCCCTCTGAGTCCTTTTTTCCTTCACGGAAATCCTCTCGCCAAATGTTGAATCACTCCTCTCCAGTGCTCCTTTGTTGTTGCTTAGCAACCCGGATCTAGATTTGTTTGGCAAGAAATCTGCTAAGGTAGTGACTCCCTCTACCTCGACTTTTGTCTCCTCAGACATTGTTCTGCACCAACAGCAACAACGTCCCACCAGCACCACAGATCGAATCTGCACTGCTTCTCCTACCCCGACAACTGACTGACCAGAGTCTCTCAGGTTCTGCGTTGGCCCAGAGAGCTAACGTGGTGACTATGTGATCTCCTCTCGGGTACTGCATCAACCTCCACTAGCTCAGAATGCTGATGCAAGCATTGCGTGAGCCTCTGCGTCACTCCTTTGGCTCTGTGTCACTCCTTCAGTTGCTCTTTTGGCTCTGAAACAGCGTTGTTACTCGGGACAGCTGCTTCTCTATAGCAGTTTCGTTGGATCTCCCGGCTGATGGCTTTAGTGTCCTATGATCTACAATGCTCTGATACCATGTGAAAATTTATGAATCTATACAAACAGAAATCCTACTGCAATCACTAGTTTATCATCTCCTACTTGTTATTTCATTCAACAAGTTATTTAATTATAAACAATGATGAAAAACACTACCGCAGACTACACTGACAACCATATCATAAACTGAAACAATAGATGAGACAAACACACAAGGGACACCGTTATTTTTGGACAACACGTCCCCAGAAAAACCCAATGTGGGAAAACCAATGCAGCAGATGCAGGGTTTGTATTATTAAGCCAGCAGAATCTGAGTACAACAGGTTGCCTCTCACACCAGCTAATCTTTCAGAGAAATCTCGACAGCAAGAAATAAATATGAGAGTTTACCTCGTTCTCCAAGTCACAACAGATCCACTGAGTGGCCTGACTCCGGCAAGCACTACGAAATCCGAGCACAATCACTGCTTGGGCCAACGTCTTGCCTCTAGGAGGCTGCGTCACCCCTTCTGCTAGATCGATTTGTTGGAGAAAGACTATTGCTCAGAACTTCGCTCCGCCGGCAAAATCTCGGACTTCCGACAAATATCCTGCACTGCCACTGCAAGCAACCCTCCTGGCCTACGTAAGCTCTATGTGAACCCCTTCCTGGGCTGCGTAGGCCTCTGCGCTGCCTCTCTGATGCTACTGTTGCCTCTCTGCCTAGTACTCTTTGGCTCGAAACTTCTTTCCAATCCAAATCTCTGCTTCTGCCCTCTCAGTGCAACTCAAATGACTAGTTTGATTTTCTCAGCAAACCACGCCCCAGAAAAATCGAACTGATTTGATCACTCAGTGTATCTCCAACTGACCCTCAAGCCTCCTCTTATACTTTTCTTGTTCATGAATCAACGACCGAGATGAAGTCCCTAATCAATAGCTAAAATTAAAATAGACTTGATCCTCGTCTCTTAGAAGCTTCTCACCCATATTTTTATTAATACCCATTAATATTTTTATTTTCCTAAGTTTAGACTTAGGAACCCCATTAAAAATATTAATTATTTTAATAACTCACAATCCGGGTGGAATTTCCCTAAACAATTTCTGGGTCTTGGAGATCGCATGTATTCTAGCCCCTCCACAAAATTTCGGAGCTAGAACACATCTGATGCTACCCAAAATCAACAGGGACATGCAGTTGCACTGCCCCACATTGAACACAATCTCTGATAAAGTGACATCTGATATCAATGTGTTTCGACCGATCATGAAATACCGAATTCTCAGAGAGTTTGATACAACTTTGATTATCGCAGTAAATCCTAGTCGCTTCCACCCTTTTTCTGAACAAACTCATAAGCAATTTTCTAAGCCATATAGCTTCGCACGTAGTTGTGCTGGCTGCCATATATTCAGCTTCTGCTCAGATCAGAGCTACTGACTTCTGCTTCCTACTACACCAAGAGATCATTCCTAATCCAACACTGAAGCAGTACCCAGAGGTACTTTTCCAGTCTACTGAACTACCTGCCCCATCTACATCTGTGAATCCATTCAATCTGACGTGATCCCCTGAGGGGTATCTCAACCCATATCCGACTGCTCCACGCACATACCTCAGAATGTGCCTAGCTGCTACTCAATGCACCCTTTTCGGTTCCACCATGAACTGACTAACGGTGTTGACAACGAATCAAATGTTTGGCCTAGTGTTGACCAGATACATGAGCAACCCAATGAGTTGTTTGTACAAGGTGGGGTCCACCTCTTTGTCTCCTGATGCATCTATTTTCTTTTAGTTGGTGATCATGGGAGTAGCCATGGGTCGACAATCCTGCATTCTAAATCTCTTCAGGATTTTTGAGGCATATCTTCCTTGCACAAGGAAGATCTCCCCATTCTTTTCCCAAACATCCGACCCTAGAAAATAATGCATCAACCCCATATCCTTCATGTCGAATCCTGCTTCAAGATTTTTCTTGCAGTCCTATATAAGCCTAGATGACCATGTTAAAAACATGTCATCCACATATAATACAAGAATAAATGGCTCATTCTCTACCATTAGAGATTGGGATCAGCATCACACTTGACGAATCACAATTGCTGCAAGTAACTATCAATCCAACCATACCATGCTCTAGGTGCCTGCTTGAGCCCATACAGGGCTTTTTTTAATCTGCACACATGAGTTCTCTTTTCATGCATTTCGAAGCCTTTGGGTTGTTCTATATACACCTCTTCTTCTATCACCTCATTCAGAAATATTGTCTTAACATCCATCTGGTGAATCTCCCATCCCATTTGAGCTGCTATGGATATAACGGATCTGATAGAGGTATATCGAGCTACTGGGTTGAAGGTCTCTTCATAGTCTATTCCTTCTTTCTGTGCGTACCCCTTTGCCATGAACCTAGCCTTGTACTTCTCTATACTACCATCTACAGCATACTTGATCTTGTATATCCACCTTGATCTTATAACTGATATATCCTCTGGTCAAGGTACTACTTCCCAGACATCATTCGACATGATAAAACTATACTCTTCTACCATGGCATCCACCCAAACTTGGTGTTGAACAGCTTCCTGAAAGCTAGAGGGTTCTTCAACCTGTGCTACCAAGCCCTGGTATCTGTCAGGATGTCTACGTTGCCTTGTTAAAATTGGCAACTAGGGCAAAACTTCATGTGGGTCATCTTATTCATGGCTGATAATATTTTTATTAGATTCCTCTCGTCGAGAGGTGTAGGATTGATATAAAGATTATCCGATTCCGATAAGTATTCATGGAGATATGAATTTATTTTGATTATGGAATTATTATCAAGTCGACCTACAACTCATGTAGGCTCAGAAGCCCAACAGTCGCATCTATTCAAACACCAACGTTGTGTATAAATACAGGAGGACTTTTTCTCATTTGGTCTCACTCATCTTATCATATCTCTCTCTCTCTACTGCACAAAAAAGAGTCTCTTCTCTACTGTGCAGAAAAGGGTCTCTCCCTCACACATTTGAAGTCGGACGCTGCTGCAACTGCAGAAGTAAAGATTGACCTATGTGGACTAGAAGATCTCCTCATCTGAACTGCATTGTAGGTTCATCTAAACCTTCTCTGAAATCCGGAACTTTTGGTGGTGGAATCAATTCAATCCGACAAACGGTTTGCAAAATATCAACTGCCCTAGTTTGAAGCCGGAAGCAGTCGAAACTAACACTGCAACTGCAGAAGTAAATATTGACCTATGTGGACTAAAATATCTCCTCATCTGAACTACGTCGTAGGTTCATCTGAACCTCGTCTGAAAGCCGCAACTTTTGGTGGTGTACTCAAGTCAATCCGACAGATGGTTTGCAAGATATCGACTGCCCTAGTTTGAAGCCGGAAGCTGCTGAAACTGAAACTGCAACTGCAGAAGTAAAGATTGACCTATGTGGACTAGAAGATCTCCTCATCTGAACTACGCCGTAGGTTCATCTGAACCTCCTCTGAAAGCCGCTGCTTTTGGTGGTGGAATCAAGCTGATCCGACGATCGGTTTCTGAGATATCGTCTACCCTAGTTTGATGATGAAGCCGCTAATGCTGATGCTGCTGATCTAGGGTTTGCTACTGCTTATATGAATCAGATTTATTGTACTATTTCTCTCTGCTGAATTATTGAAGATAAAAGAATATTTGATCAAAGGGTTTCCCCACACATTGTGGGGTTTGTCCCTGGCTAGCCGCCACATCTTGTGTCTCTTGTCTTGGCTTGTTTTCTATCGATCGTTTAATGTTCTATCTACACTTTACTTTATGTACATGTGATTGCTAATTTGTGGAATATAATAAGAAAAATAAGTAAAGTGTTATAAGCATAGAACATACCATAACTTAACATGGTATCAGAGCTGAGGTGAAGACAAAGCCCGAGCAAGAGCAAGAGCAATCACCGAAGAGAAGATTGGCAAGGCTATCCTAAAAGAACTATGGGGTCCTCAACACTCTTTCTTGCCAAAGACAAGCTCCGTGAGAAAGCTAACTACCAGGAATGGAAGATGTCTATCGATCTAACCCTTGAGGATCAAGGAGTGTTGGATCATGTAAGAGGCAATATTGTTGAGCCTCCATCAAATGCATCCGTTGCTGCCAGGTACAAATGGAAAAACGGAGAAGTCAAAACAAAGAAGATCATCCAGGACTCTATCGACAAGCACTTGGTGGCCTACATCTCCGACCTGAACACCTCCAAGGAAACCTACGATAGATTGGTGAGTTTATTTAAAGTAAATGATGCAAATCAAGTTTTGTTTCTTAGAAATAAGCTGAGGGAAATCAAGAAGGGTAAAGATGAGAGTATGCAAGCATACTTCTTAAGAATCATCGAGATCAAGAACGATCTCCTATCTACTAGAGAGACTATTACTGATAGGGAAATGGCACTCATGACTCTTGGAGGATTACCATCCGAATGGTACGTGTTCAGGACTACTCTTCTAAACAATAATGTGAGTCCTGGTTTCGAGGAATTAATGGCTAGATGCATTCAAGAAGAAACAAGGGTAGAAGAGCAAGAAATGCCCATGCCTAAAGGTCCTCCTACTGCCTTTTCCCTCGTGCTAAGAAAAGAAATAATTCCGGGACTATATCAAAAGCAAAGGCAAGACCTAAGGGTGGAAGAAAAGGACAATGTTACATCTGCGATAAAGCAGGTCACTATGCAAGGGAGTGCCCTGATAGAAAGGACTCACATGTAATATTCCTAATTAGCCATGGCTAATTGGAATATTCGATTTTGTTCAATTTTTGCCTTCTATAGTTATTTGTAAATAGAAAAAGTGAGGAAGGGGGACATAACTCACTTTTAGAATAAGACACTTCCCAATAGCACAACGTTGTGACATAGAGGGGAGCCAAGGGGGCCAAAGGGGGATGCAGAAATGGAGCCCATGCAGACACATGGAGGAACTGCGCAGGAGGGAAGAAACACGTGGCAAGAGGGGAATCACGAAGGAGGAGGTGAGCCTTGGGATTGAGAAAGGCAAAGGCTATAAAAGACAGAGGAGCCCCTCATTTTGATCATTCTGTTATAAGCATTGTGATAGTCATTTCGACTTAGAGCACGCTCGTTGTTTAGCTAGTCTACAGCACTGTTTAGTGCATTGAGTGTCTCCGTTCAGAGATCTCACCCTTAGCCCCGGGGGACTTCGAGTGCCTGCTCGGGCAAGGTATTCCCATTGGCATTTCAGCAGTAGTTTCATCAGCCTTTTTGCAGCAGTAGTGGCAGCGTTTTGGAGGACTGCGCAGCACTGAGAGGAGGACGCAGTTCTTTCTGGCAGGAGTCTGGGTTGAGGATTTGCAGGAGGTTTTGTGCTGAGAGGTAGAGCAGGGGATCAGCCCTTGCATATTGGGGAGTTTTGGCAGGGGTTTCAGGCAGGTTTCTCGAGTATCTCATTCAGTGGCAGTGCAAAGCAGTGGGGAACTGCTCAGAACCCCAAGGGAGTGATTTTCAGGGGTCGGCTATTCCACGAGAGCTTTTGGGTTTTTTGGGTTTCTCGAGTAGAGTCTGATTCCAGAGTTTCAGCGTTCTCTGAGGAGGGGAGCAGCCCCAAATCCTCATTCGATTCCTAGCAATAGCAGCAGCACAGCAGTTTCCCAACAGCTTGGACACAGATCAAAGAGGGCCATTCCTTTGCTATTCTGAGTGTATTTCTTCACTTTCCTAGTGCAAGTAGAGGTGCCATCTTCCTGATCACCTCCTGTACTCATTTTATTACTCAGTATAATAAAATGGCTTAGCATTCTCTCTGCATTTCTTGTGTATCTACTTGTGGTTTATTCGATATATATCGTATCATTGTTATTTGTATCTCTTTGAGCATTCTCGGCTATTATACCACTTGTGTGTTTTTATTAAACTCTTAGACAGAGTCTGGAAAGGCCCAGGTAGTCTCTAGATCTCGTCCTCTTCTTAGAGGCGACATATCTGGTAAATGCCCTCCCAATCCTCTCTGGTTGGAGTTTGCTTGTGTTTTGGGTGTATTCCTGATAAGGGATGTTACATCACACCAGGACGATGATCAAAATCATTTTGATGGCAATCAAAGGAATGACAAATTCAATAGCAAAGGTAAAACGAATGCTGGAAATCAAGGAAGAGGACAACCATTCAAGAAGGCTAGAAATTCCAGGATGAATTAAATGCACCTGACCTCAAAAAGAACCTGGTGTCCATCTCGGAAATGGAAGACAAAGGCTACAAGGTAACCTTCAGCGATGGCAAGGTACGTATATGGAAAAATAATGTTAAAGATGCCTTTACTCTTGGGTTTCGTGTTGATTCATTATATCAGGTCGATGGAACTCCGCTAGGTGTCATAACTTATAACACATCTCTTTAGTCCGAACTTTGGCATCGGAGGTTTGCCCACCTTCATTATAAAGCTCTACCCGGTGTAAGATAAATGGTGACAGGGATGCCCGAATTCTGAGTAGAGAAAGAAGGTGTATGTCCAGGATGTGCCAAAGGAAAGCTCAAAAGGGGACCATTCCCCTCAAGCCTAAGCAAGACCTCCGATATATTACAGTTGGTTCACTCAGGCATACCTGAGGTTGGCATTAAGAGGGAGACTACTACACCACATACTCCAGAGCAGAATGGTGTGGCACCGTATGATTGTGGAAGTTGTCTCTATGGGAACATGATGTAACAATGCCTGATGTGGAAGAACCGATGGATCCTATCTATCCACCTGAGCCTTCCTCTTCTACGAAGAGGCCTTCATGGCTTAGGGGGATACTTGATGATGTTGAAGGACATGTTGTACCCTGAGGAACCTTCCATGAAAGTAAGAAACCTAATAGGTATTAGGGATACCTGGCCATCATGAGCACGATTATACAAAATGAGCCTTCATCATTCTTAGATGTCGTCAAGCATCAAGTATGGAAGGATGCTATGACCAAAGAATATGAGTCTATTATGAAGAATGATGTCTGGGAAGTAGTTCCCAGACCCCAGGACAAGATAGTTGTTACTTCCAAATGGCTTTACAAGATAAATCATGCAGCAGATGAAAGTACGGAAAAGTATAAGGCTTGTTTTGTTGCTCATGGTTTCTCCCAGAAGGATGGTATAGACTATGATGTGATATTTGCACCTGTTGCCAAATATACGACCATACGCTCGATCATAGCCCTTGCAGCTTCACAAGGATGGAACCTACATCAGATGGATGTCAAAACTGCGTTCTTGCACGGTTCGATCAAAGAAGAGGTCTACGTGGAGCAACCCAAAGGATTTGAGATTTATGATCGAAAATATCATGTATGCAGGTTGAAAAAGGCTCTCTATGGGCTGAAGCAAGCACCCCGAGCATGGTATGAGAGGATCGATAGCTACTTGATGAAGCTGGGATTCACTAGGAGTGAAGCCGATCCTAACCTCTACTTTAACGTTGAAGATGACAAGCCTCTCATACTGGTGTTGTATGTGGATGACCTCTTTCTAACAGGTGTAGACCCTCTCATTCACAAATGTAAGAGATTATTTACCCATCCAATGCGAGTTTCCAAGAGGGTCAAAATTCTCAGCCAAGTTGCATGTGTGCGCCGAAGCCAGCTTCAGAGGAAGGCCGAATTGGTTTTGGTGGGTTGAATAGCTTCCAGGAGGTCAGTGAGACTTGGAGAAGTGATCATAAAAAAATTTCGAAGGTTTACCATTCTATGGCAACAAGTTGTAATATATTACTGAAGAATAATATTTAAAACCCTCATCTGCTGCACCGGTTTTCCCTTCGGGGTTTTTCCAGGGACATTTGTCCAAAATATTGGTGTCCATTATTTGTGTGCGTGTGCATAATTTTCTCAGTTCCTGCAATTATTTGTTTTTACAGTGAAGTTGTGGTTATGTTTTATTTAGTATTTCCCACAAGTATTTTGCAATTGACAAATAATTTGAAAATATAGGAGAATAATAAAAAGTAATTGCAACAGTAATTAATATTTCACATGGTATCAAAGAAAATATTAGGGCAGAAGGAAGATTTGTGTAGGGCACAGGAAGAGAAGCACACAAGGGTTTTTACCCAGATCGATTTCTTCAAATTCCTCCAATTTAATTGAATTCGCAAATTCCCCAAAAAGGGTCGCTTCATGATTGATAGATCATAACAGATTGGATGGAGCCTCTAACTTTGGAGTCTGGAAGGTTAGGATGTTGTTCTTATTGGACGAATTTGGTCTGAAGGGGTTTGCTATGGCAACTGTTGTTATACCAACACATCCCATCTTGTTACATGAGTACAGGAGTGGCAATGCCTAAGCGAAGAGGATGATTTTTGATGGAGTCAGGGATCACATCATTCCACATATCACAGTGAAGGATACAGTGAAGCAGATGTGGGATGACATAGTTAAACTGTACCACGATCTTTCTGAGAATAAGATATCGATCTTCAAGGAGAAGCTAAAGACCAGCAAGCAAAATAAGGGAGAAGACGTGACTTCCGATCTCACCAGAGTTTGATCTTTCAGAGATGAATTAGTTGCAGTTGGAGAGAAACCAAGTGATGGTGAGTTAGTGCGTATAGCACTCAACGCATTCTCCAAAGAATGGAGAATGTTCATCCAAGTAATTTCAGGATGAGACAAACTGTCAAATTAGGATTGGCTATGAAGTGATTTCACTCAGGAGGAGTTGAGGATTAGCTTGGTCAATGGCACCAGTAGCAACAGCAAGGCACTGAAGGTTGAGAGGGAGCAGGAAAACGTTTCCTTAGCAGGGAAAGGAAAGGCGAAGAAGGAGTCCAGCACGGGGCCTAGTTCAAAAGGGAAGAAGAAGAAGAAGGACCTATCAAAGTTCAAGTGTTATGGCTATCACTAGTTTGGCCATTATGTCAGCAATTGTCCTCTCAGAAATAAGGGCAAGAAGGAAGTTGCAACTTCAATAGATGCAGATGAGCTCTCTAGCAGGATGAAGCAGGAGTCTGCATTGATCACTTGGCTAACTAGCTCGACTTCACAAGGTGTCTAGTAGATAAATAGTGGAGCGTCATTTCACATGACAAGAGTTAGAGAGTACTTCTCCAGTTACAAGGAGGAGGATATCAGGTTCCAGATTCAAATGGGGAACAAGTCCAAGTGCACTCTTATAGCACGAGGGATTGTTCTATTTCAGAGGGAGAACGACAAGCAAATACCTATCCATGATGTGTTGCATGTGCCAAGCTTGGGGATGAATTTGATCTTTGTATTTGTCCTTCAGGACAAAGGATACAATGTTCTCTTTAGAGGGGCGAAGGTGCTATTGAAGCACAAGGATTGAAGGTCACCTATAGCAGTTGGGGTGAGGAGCAGCAGGTTATACAAGTTGCAATTACACATGCCCAAGGCACTAATTAGCGGTAGCAATCCACGAGACCAGGGGGAGCTATGGCATAGGAGGATGGGCCATATTCATCATGGAGCAATCAGGATGCTTCATGAGACGATGTCAGGTGTTCTGAAGGTGAGCATATATCATGTTTATGTATGCAGAGGATGTGTGATGGGGAAATTTTCCAAGGCACCTTTTCCAGGAGTGACAGTAGATCACAGTGGATTTTAGACCTTGTACATTCTGACATATGTGGGTCGATGTCTATGAGATCTCTCAGAGGGTAAAAGTACATTTGTACTTTCATCGGCGATTTCTCCAGGAAGATGTGGATCTATTTCTTGAAGACCAAGGATGAGGTCTTCAGTCGCTTTCAGGAGTACAAAGCTCTAGTGGAGACTGCGGCAGGTAGAAAGATCTAGACTGTAAAGTCAGATAATGGAGGGGAATACACCAACAAGGAATTCCAGAGTTCTGCACTAGGGCAAGAATCAGGAGAGAATGGACAGTTCCTTACAACCCACAGTATAATGGGGTTGTTGAGAGGAAGAATCGGTCTATTTCAAACGCCGCTAGAGCGATGCTATATGACCAGCATCTCCCATGCTATCTATGGGCAGATGCATGCAGTACAATGATTTACATTCAGAATAGGGTCCCACATAGAGCACTTGGCAAGATGACTCTCAAGGAGGCATTTACCGAGAAGAAGCCAAATGTCAGTCACTTTAGGGTGTTTGGATGCCTAGTGTACTATCACATTCCAGGCAAGACACGTTCAAAGTTAGATCAGACTACAGAGCAAGGTTACTTCATTGGCTATAGCGAAACCTCAAAAGCATACAACAACTTCATCCAAAGGGCTAGGAGGATTATAGTCAGGCAGGATGTCAAGTTCATGGAAGAAAAGGTGTACATACTACAGAAAGTCCCGAGAGTTGCCAGCAGCTGAAGATCAGAGTAAGTTGTTGATTTCTGGTAGCATCGGATGTGCTCTAAGCCTCAAAATTTGCAGGGAGGCTTAGACACATGCATTCTCCCATACCCAGAAATCGTTTTGGGAAATTCAACCCAGAGACAGTTTTATTAAAATAATTAATTATTTTTAATGGGACCTTAAGCCTAAACTTAAGAAATTAAAATAATTAAATGGTATTAATCTAACTGTGGGTGAAACTTCTAAAAGAATATGAGGATCATGCCAAAATGATCTAAGTCGTTGATTAGAAGTTAATTTGAGTTGTCGGTTGTCCAACAGAAAGATATAAGAAGAGGCTTGAGGGGCACTTGGAGAACACATCTAATAGAGTTCAGAAGATCGAATTTCTGAAGCAGAGCAGCTGCCAGTGAGAAATTCGAAATGAGCTTTTGCAGTGAGAGGCGGGGATAGTTCCGATTGGAGATTTCTCCTGATCCAGGAATACTCGGCAGAGGAGGTAGAGAGAGATCCGGGAGAGGAAGCGCAGAGCTAGAAGAGGCTAATGCAGGGCTACATGGAGGCAGCATAGGCTGATGTAGAGGCAGCGCATAGCCTTGAGGAGGTCCGAAAATTTGCTGGAGGAATCGATTTCAGAGGCCAGAAGCCAGGGTATGAGACCGGACGCTGAAAATGGAAGTTCCTGGGAAGAAAATCAATCAGCAGAAGGGGTGATGCAGGCCCTAGAGACTATGATGTTGGGATGACGTAGTGATTGCGCAGAGGCAGCCAGAGGTCATTCATTCAGTGGTTGGATCAGTAAGATCTCCAATGATAGTGTGAGGTAATCTCACTTTTCTCTTTGTCAGTGATATTCTCTGTATTGGATAGCCAGGAGGGCATCCAGAGATTGTATTCAGAAATTAGTACTGCATAATAATAAAACCCTCAGTTGTTGCGTCAGTTTTCCCACACTGGTTTTTTCAGGGGACATTTGTCCAAAAATAACTATGTAGATGTGTTGTGTATTTTTTCTTGTTCAGTTTCTTGTTTCCACAGTTTATTTAAATGGTGAAAGTTGCAATATATTAGTTTCAGTGTTTACTGTAGGAAACAGTAAATAATTTTGTTCAATAATTAACAAATAGAAGAAACATAATCAGTTGTTGCAGTAGAAATTTGGGCATTCAAATTTTCACATGGTATCAGAGGTAAAAGTGAAATAAGAGAGCAGTGTTGGAAGAGCCCAACATTGAAAGAGGAAGGAAATTCGAAATTCCTACAGAGGCAGCAAATCGAATCCCCAAAGGGATTGCGCAGTTCAGGCCAGGAGGGCAAGATTTTCGTGGTAAATCTCTCTCTGAGTGAGTCGACAGAGAGGTAGGATTTCCAGATCAAAATTTGTCAGCGGCAGAGGTAATAGCACAGCAAAAGCTTCAGCGAAGAGGGGTTTCTGGTGGGAAGTAGTTTCTTGCAGGCAATTGCTGAGCAGAAAGACGTCAGAAGGAAGAAGAGAGACACTTGAGGGAATTTCTTCCTTAGAGAATTCCTAGCCAGGGAATTCAAATTCTCATTTGCTAAGCAGCAGCAGGAGAGAGGAGGTCATTCAACTTTTTCGATTGGCAGAGATGGCGGCCAGTGGATTAAAAGATCAAGATAGGTTAGATGGTGCATTAAACTATGTGATCTGGAAGGCAAGGATGTCGTGCCTTCTGGATGAGCATTTTCTCAACATCTACGTCGACAGTGTGGTATTTGATCCCACGAATCCAAATCCGCTCAAGAAGTACAATTGGAAATGGTGAAGACCAAGAAAATGATCCTCGACGAAGTAAAGGATCATATAGTTTGTCACATCGCTGGTAGAGACACTACCAAGGAGATGTGGGATGCATTGTCAACATTGTATCAAGGATCTTCCGAGCAGCGGAAGATGTACTTAGAGCAGAAGATGAGATCTATGCAGAGATGCAAAAGGGGGAATGCATTGATTCGTTCCTTACTAAGCTTCAGGAGACCCGAGACGCGCTGCCAGTTGTGGGGTCAACACCTCAAGGTTCCGAGATGGTAAAACTGGCCCTGAATTCAGTTTCTGAGGAGTGGCAAGTTTTTGTCCAGAGCATCCTGGGTAGGGCGACTTTGCTAGACTAGGATGGAATGTGGGCAGACCTTAAGCAAGAGGAGCTGAGGAGAGACTTGGTCAAGTGTAAACCTGACGGTAGCAGCAGCAGTGGGTCGAAGCCCAAAAAGGAGGAAGAGAATGCAACCCTCGCATCCAAGGGGCAGCAGGAGCAGTGGAAGAAGAAGAAAGATGTTTCGAAGATCAAATGCTTTAGGTGTGGTGAATTCAGTCACCACGCAACACAGTGTCCTCTCAGTAAGAAGGAAAAATATGAGAAGCATGATCCGAAGGTTGCAGCCGCGAAGATCAAAGAGGAGGAGTTCGCCATGATAGCCCAGGCATCTCTAGGAGGGAGGTGGGGAGATCTAGAGTTGTAGTTCGAAGGGATTGCAGTTGGGCAAGATCCTTGAGGTGTCCACCTCTTAGATCAATTCCTTGCTACGGGAGCCCAAATTAGAAGTAGCAGGATGGACCAATGCCAGTTGGTGCAGAGGAGTGCCGAAGTGATAGTTGAAGTAGCTAGGAATGCCAAAGACTGAGCAGCATTGAGCAAAGTTGGCAGCAGTGCAGTTGGCAAAGAGCAGAGGTTAGCAGCAGTGCAAAGGCTTCAAAGGGTCAACGTAGAGACTAACAGCTATCAGAACTCCAACAACGAGATGCATCATACTGAACACTAGTACGATAATTTGGGATGCTTTTCCGTTGTTTAGCAGTAGCAGCAACAGTTGGAGAAGATTGCAGTGCAGATGCAGTATTGGCAGTTGTAGTGGCAGTGCCAGCAGCAACACAGATGCATAATTGAGGAGTTGCAGTACAGATGCAATGTTGACAGTGGCAGGGTCAGCAACAGTACAGGCACAACATTTGTGGAATAGTTGGTGGACAGGATGTCAGACATCAGCAACGCAAAAGAAGATGTTACAAAACAGAGTGATGCTTCAGCAAGTTGCAATGCTAGAGCACATTCCTTGCTAAGAGGGAGTGTTGATTTCTGGTAGCATCGGATGTGCTCTAAGTGTCAAAATTTGCAGGGAGGCTTAAACGCATGCATTCTCTAATACCTAGAAATCATTTTGGGAAATTCTACCCAGAGCTAGTTTTATTAAAAATATTAATTATTTTTAATGGGACCCTAAGTCTAAACTTAAGAAATTAAATCTAAACTTAAGAAATTAAAATAATTAAAGGGTATTAATCTAACTATGGGTGAAACTTCTAAAAGAAGACGGGTATCAAGCCAAAATGATCTAAGCCATTGATTAGAAGTTAATCTGGGCCATTGATTGTCCAACAGAAAGATATAAGAAGAGGCTTGAGGGGCACTTGGAGAACACATCTAGTAGAGTTCAGAAGATCGAATTTTTGAATCAGAGTAGCTACCGTGTGAAATTCGAAGTGAACTTTTACAGTGAGGGGCAGGGATAGTTCCAGTTGGAGATTTCCCCTGATCCGAGAATACTCAGTAGAGGAAGAAGAGAGAGATCCGGGAGAGGCAGCGCAAAGCCAGAAGAGGTTGACGCAGGGCCACACAAAGGAAGCATAGGCTAACGCAGAGGCAACGCAAAGCCTTGAGGAGGTCCGAAAATTTGCTGGAGGAATCGATTTCAGAGGCCAGAAGCCGAGGTGTGAGATCGGGAGGTGAAAATCTAAGTTCCTAGGCAGCAAATCAATCAGCAGAAGGGGTGATGCAGGCCATAGAGGTTGTGACGTTGGGTTGATGCAGTGACAGCGCAAAGGCAACCAGGGGTCGTTCATTCAGTGGCTAAATCAATCAGATCTCCAGTGATAGTGTGAGGTAATCTCACTTATCTCTTTGTCAGTGATATTCTCTGTACTAGATAGCCAGGAGGGCATCCAGAGACTGTATTCAGAAATTACTACTGCATAATAATAAAACCCTTAGTTGTTGCACCAGTTTTCCCACACTGGGTTTTTCCGGGGACATTTGTCCAAAAATAATTGTGTAGATGTGTCGTGTATTTCTTTCTTGTTCAATTTCTTGTTTCCGCATTTTATTTAAATGGTGAAGGCTGCAGCGTATTAGTTTCAGTGTTTACTGTAGGAAACAGTAAATAATTTTGTTAAGTAATTAACAAATAGAAGAAACATAACGAATTGCTGCAATAGAAATTTGGGCATCCAAATTTTCACATGAGCAGCCAGCTGAAGCTCTAAGGGTTGAGCAGCAGCTATAGGGACAGCCGCAGGGACAATAGATCATGAGTACAGTCACTAGTACAAGCACCAACTCAGGTGCAATTGATCATGTGAGTTCACAACAGATGGAGCAGTAGGGGCAGGGTGAGGAGCTTCAAGCTCCACCCACCACAAGCGAAAGGAGAAGTACAGAGGTTCAGTAGATGTTGAAGGATGCGCAGGAGTTTGTGGGAACTCCTAGGATGAGCAAGAGGGAGCGCAGACAACCAGACAGGTACAAGGCATTGATGACAGAGGTTGTCAACAGAGAACCTTCCAGTTATGAGGAGGTTGCACAGCATCAGGTGTGGCAAGATGCCAAGGTGGAAGAGTACAACTCCATCATGAGTAACAATATATGGGAGGTCGTCCCTAGACTAGTGGACAGGGCGGTGGTCAACCCCAGATGGATCTACAAGATCAAGTATGCTGCAGATGGCATTGTAGAGAAGTGCAAGGCTAGGTTCGTGGCAAAGGAATATGTGCAAAAGGAAGGCATTGATTATGAGGAGACCTTCGCACAAATGGCCAAATATACCTCTATCCGGGTAGTGATATCTCTAGCAGTGCAAATGGGATGGCATATTCCCCAGATGAACGTCAAGACAGCATTCTAGAACGGACCGATAAAGGAGGAGGTGTATATCGAACAACTAGAGGGTTTCGAGATGCACGAGAGAGACCCACTTGTGCAAGTTAAAGAGAGCTTTGTACGAGCTCAAGCAGTCTACTAAGGCGTGGTATGAGTGCACCGACAGCTACTTGCAAGGAATGGGCTTTGTGAAGAGTGAGGTTGATAGTAACCTATACTACTTGGTGGTTGGAGGAGATGTTCTCATTCTTGTCCTATATGTGGACGACTTGTTCTTGACAGGTTCACTAGGGCTCATCGAGGAGTGCAAAAGGGATCTTCCAACAGAGTTCGAGATGAAGAACTTGGGACTCATGCACTATTTTCTAGGCATGGAGGTATGGAAGACAGAGGGCGAAATCTTCCTTGGTCAAGGGAGATACTACATTGAGATCCTAAGGAGATTTAGGATAGAGGATCGTAGAGCCATGTCTACACCCATGATCACCAATTGGAGGAAGATAGTATTGAAGAAT
Organism: Pinus tabuliformis; assembly: GCA_031772625.1. Classification (NCBI taxonomy): domain Eukaryota; kingdom Viridiplantae; phylum Streptophyta; class Pinopsida; order Pinales; family Pinaceae; genus Pinus; species Pinus tabuliformis. Next base: position 330,365,299 of record CM062812.1, read on the forward strand.
GTAACTAGTGTTGGTCTTCATAATTGTATTTGTCAAAAGAAAGAAAAATGATTTTTTTTATCGTAAAATAAATTGACTTATTAAAACATGGGTTTCATGCTTGGGTCAATGGTCAATACGTCAAAATCCTCCATTTAAGGCTTCTAGGGTTGAATCATAAAGTCCTTGTCCATGTCATAAAAGTATAGACCCTTCTTGGGCTTTGTAAAATTATAAACAAGTAAAATTTTGTAAGACTAGCCTCCTCCACCAAGTCAACCTGCTCTCCTCATCAAGTCGGCCTCATAAAGAGAAACCATCACCTTTTAAAAAACTATTAATAAACGTGCATTCGGCCTATTGACAGAGAGAATCAAGCAAGTCGAGATTTGAAGTTGTTGAAGAGAAAAAGGAGTGCCAGCTACATATCTTGAAGGACTTTTCATCATAACAAGATCAACCATGGAAGAGCCAAGGATTTCTGTAGTGGAACTACAAAGTTGCAGGGCCAAGAATGTTTGTAAGAGATCCACAAAGTTGTAGGACATATAAAGACGAAGTTGCAGGACATAGATTCACGAAGTTGCAAGACATACTGAGATTTTCGTTGAGGAGCAGAGTTGTGTTGAATTAGACTGAAGTTTGACTTGAGAGGTTGACTCGATGGAGAGAAGAAGGTCACTTGTTTGGTATTAGATCCTAGTTGTCTCAATTTGATATGAATCTACTAGTGAAAGAGATTCACTAGGTTTTCCCCTTTATAGTGGTTTTGCATTGACTGAGTACCTACAATTGGTGTCCATTTGTCTTTAATGATCTTCATGTTTTGATAGTTGTTTTGTTGGAATTTCTAAGTCTGACACGTTAGAAACCCTTCATGCACTTTACTGATTTATTCCTACCTACTTGTTCTGTTAATTAACAAGTTATTTACCATGTAAATACTGGAAATAAATACAAATGCATGCTCAATACATTACAGATCATCAACTGAAGGAAATAGAAACAAGCACACAAGTGACACCGTTGTTTTTGGACTAATGTCCCCGGAAAAACCCAATGCAGGAAAACCGGTGCAGCTATCTGAGGGTTTGATTTATTAAGTAGTTTCAGAATACAATCTGGGTGCCAAATCCGGCTCACCCAACAAAGAAAAATCTCGATAGTAGTACCTCTCTACTCGGAAGCAGATATTTTGGCTGAAACCCCGGATAAACACTCTGGCAGCTCCACAACTCCAATCTGCCCCACGAAACCCCAACATTAGCCTCTAGGGACTGCGTCAGCCTCTCTTTGGCCCAGCGTCACTCTGGCTTGGCCTGCATCAGCCTCTGGAGGCACTGCATCAGCCCTCTAGAGGAACTGCGTCAGCCCTCTGGCCCTTTGCATCACCCACACTGGCCCTCTGAGGCACTGCGCAGCTCCTGGCTGCCTCTGCGTGAGCCCTGGCTGGCTCTGCGTGAACCCATGGCTGCTTCTGCGTCTCTCTCTCGAGCTATTGTGCTGATCCTCCCGATGCTATCTCTACCTCTCTGCTTCTGTATTCATTTCCCTTCAGCTACAACTCTGATCACTCTCTCAACTTTCTCAGTAAACCCAGCCCCAAAAAGTCGAAATCTTGATCTCTTGGTGTGTTCTCCAAGTGACCCTCAAGCCTCCTCTTATACTTTTCTCGTTGACAAATCAACGGTCGAAATTAAGTCCCTAATCAATAACTAAGATTAGATATGGCTTGATCCATGACTTTTGGACCATTCTAACACAGTTTTATATTAATTCATATTAATATTTTATTTTCCCTAAGTTTAGACTTAGGGACTCCATTAAAAATATTAATTATTTTAATATCTCCCAAACTGTTTAGAATCTACCCAAACCCTTTCTGAGTATTGGAGATCTCATGTGCCTTAGCCTCTCCACCAATTTTCGTGGCTAGAGCACATCTGATGCTACCCCAAATCAACATGTTTGATGATCAAGAACCTAATGATAACAAGAAAAAGAATAAGTTAATAAGAATGTCACAAGCATCTATGAAAGTTACAGAGAAATCAATTTAAATAAGCCCTAACTAAGTTGCCCTAGATTTCTCAACATGGTATCAGAGCTAAGGTCAGTAATGTAAATGCAGCTAGAAGATCACTATTGGTTGGAAAAACAAGAGTCTTATGTTTGGATCTCAAGACCAAGCTACATGGGAGGAAGACCAAATTAAATAAGCTCATCAAAGTCTGAGTAGTTAGGTCGCAGGCCTGAGTTAAAAAGGACAGCAAAAAAGCGAGATATGAAGCATCAATTGAAGATCAAAACATCTAGATCATAAGCTCGTTCAAGGTTGAGTTATTTATAAGTGAAAGTGAAGTCCTGAGCATAGATTTAAGTTCTTAAATCACCTCTGCAATACTAGGGACTTGTATCATCTCAGAAATTCAAAAGTGACCGAATTCTAGAAGATAGTCTTTCTAACCAGCAAAAGGTTCAAGTATTAAAAGTCTAGGACCGAGTTATTTAAGGCCTGTTACAGAGCATTTGTCACCTCAAAATTAAAGGAGCCAATACTCATGTGGAAGGATGAGAATCTAAGCATATATATACAAGTTCCAATCCTCAATAATGACATAAAAGCTGAATTGAAAGGATCACCGTGCCTAAGTTAATAAAATTTCTTTTGAAGTCTTAAGGGAAGAGAAACATAGTCTCAATCTTAGCATCTTCTACATTTTATTGCAACTAAAAGTCAAAATGAGCAGTAGAGTTGTTTTTGAAAGGAGAATCAAAGAAAGAATTAGGTACATGCCCTATCGTTGAAGAAAGAATTCATTGAACGAGCCTGTCACAAGAACAAAAGTTAAAAAGAACTTGTTCAATTTTGTCTTGCACCAGCTTGTGGAGGAACCCTTACAAATGTCAGGTAAGTATCGTTGATGTTCCTTATGTCTCAATCATCTAACATATGTTTTTCAGTTTGCTAGAAAAGGCATCAAGCTCAATGGAATATCAATCTTTCAAGCATGAAAGACAAAGGTATGCATGTATAATTTGTTAAGAATCTAATGTCTTGAGGTTAGTTGCTTGAATGATTCTAGGGTGGAAAGTCCTCATTGAAGATTGTTAATGACTAGGGTTTGTAAACCCTAGATAGTACATATAAAAGTCTCACTCATATTCACATATTCCTATCTCATAATTTCTAGGGTTTATAAATTGTTCAAGATATATGACATTCTTTGGCAAGAATGAAAATAAATGATGTCTAGATTTTGTAACTCAAACCCCTAGGAACTCTCTCTCTTAAAAGGAAACCCTAGATAATCTTCACTCTAGTGTATTTGTATACTTTTATTGTCAATATAATTGTAGGTATGTATTAAGAATGATGACTTGGTATATCAAGTTGGAAATGGACCATGAAGATGTTGTCATCATTCAGAGTGAGCCCTTCAATAAGGAAACACTACAAGGTTTGTAAAAGAAGCAACTCAAGATATGTATAAAAGTACAAGATTTTTAGTAGGTCTTCTCCATTAAAAGATACAATCATTTTGAAATTTGGCAACTCTTTCATGTCTAGGGTTTTGAATCATAAAGATTCTTGTTAGGGTGATTAATCTCTAAGTTAAATCAACCCTTATCACACATTTTATCTTTTGTTTACTTTGGTAAAACCCAAACCTTTAGGGTTCACTGTAAAAACCCTAGCTCTTCAATGCTTAGGGTATGTTGACAATATAGATGAAACGCTAGATTACTTAGGGTTTGTTGATAAATGATCACATGATAAAATCCTGCTCTTTATATAATTAGGGTTTTGGTAATATTATGTTAAAACCCTAACCTTTCTAGGGTTTGTTGTTTTTAGTTTTTGTAGCATCGAATGTGTTCTAGCCACGAAATTTGGTGGAGAAGCTATAATACATGTATTCTCCAAAACCTAGAAATTGTTTCTGGAAATTCCATCTAGAAATGACTTAATTAAAATAATTAATCCCTTTTTTTTAATGTTTCCCAAGTCTAAACTTAGGAAATTTGATTAATTAAAGGGTATTATTTAAGTCATGGTGAGAATCTTCTAGAAGAAGACATGGATCGAGTTCTAGTTAATCTTAGCCATCGATTATGTTTTAATCTTGGTCATTGATGTCTCAACGACAAATTATAAGAAGAAATTCGATGGGGGATGGAGAATACACTTGAGCCACCAACAATTTGAATTTACCGGCAGATCGAACTCCAGAGTAGCAGCGCTGAGTTGGTGGAGAGAGTGCTAGTGAGCTCGAAGCAGTGAGAGAGGGGCAGGGATAGTAATGCCGGAGGGAGATTTTCCAGTCCAGTGAAGTGCATTGCAGAGAGGCAGTGAGTGCCACAGAGATGCAGCGCAGTGCCACAGAGGGGAAGTCATATTTTGTTGGGGAGAAGTAGTGATTTAGTGCCAAAAGCTAGAGTGGGAGCCTGAAGGCCAGGAGAGTCCATCTTCTAGACAATAGCTGATCAGATAGCGAGAGAGACGTTGTTCCAAGTTGTGGGACATAGTACTGCGTAGGCTAACGTGGGGACTACACAGAGACAGCAGAAAGCAGCTCATCTTGAGCCAAGGTCAGTGTCGAATCGCCAGTGGGAGTGAGATTTTTCTCACTAGACTTTCTGTCAATCATTTCTCTGTATGGATTTCTAGATTTGGGCATTCATAGTTTTGTACTCGGATTTACTACTGCATAATATTAAAACCCTCAACTGTTGCATCGGTTTTCCCGAGTTGGGTTTTTCCAGTGAATTAGTCCAAAGCTATGTTGCGGGGGAGCGCCCCCCCCGTCGAACCCGCTCCCGAATCGCGCTCCGGGCGGGAGCGCGCTCCCTTAAAAAAATTTGCGCTCCCTGGTCTGTTCGGAAGCGATTTAGGGAGCGATCGCTCCGGCGCTCCCGGAGCGATTTTTAATGCCCGGGAGCGATCGCTCCCCGATCGCTCCCGGGCATTAAAAATCGCTCCGGGAGCGATTCGCGCGGGGCCGGGAGCGGGTCGGCGGAAAAAAATTCCGTGGACCCAAAAAAAAATTAAATTTAAAAAAAAAAATTAAATTTAAAAAAAAAAATTGGTTTTAAAAGGCCAATGGGCCAAAAAAATATTCATTGTTACTTCATTGAGCTTGAGTTTGGAGCTGGAGCAAGAGCAAAGGAGCGAGGAGCAAGTGCTGAGGAGCGAGGAGCAAGTGCCAAGGAGCGAGGAGCAAGCCTGCAGAGGTAAGTAACTTAGTAATTTAGTTAGTTTAGCTGGTTAGGTAGTAATTTAGTTAATTTAATTTAGCTTATTGAGTTTAAAAATCATGTATTTAAATCAAATTAATAAATTAAATTAATTAATCCCAATAAATTAAATTAATTTGCAGATTCAAGAATCAAAACCCTACAAACATCAAACACCATGGACCTGGCTATATTTCTTGGCATTTTCCTCTTCATGGTCCCTTTTATGGTTATTATGGTGCTGGAGAGTAGGAAACGGAGGGGCCAGCCTCAAACTGAAGAGGGGGATGAAGAAGCCGGAGAAAGTCAAATGGGTGAAAACCCCGGTGAGGAGGAGCTGGAGGAGGGTGAACATGACCCTCAAAAAACTAAACAAGACCAAACTCCATTGTGGAAATATGTTAACAGGGCTGAAACAGGGAGAGGGGGTCGAACCACTAAATTTCATTGCCCCCATTGCAACACTGATTACACAGGTTCATACACCCGTGCTAGAAGACACCTCTGCGGGAAAAGGCCATGGGATGGAGAGAAACAAATAGGAATCAAAACTTGTACAGCGGTGTCAACAGCGGAGAGAGCCAAATACATAAGGGAAGAGGAGGAAGCCCAATACAGAACAAAAAAATCAAGGGGTTTCTTTGAACCAAGCTCACAATCACAAAGAACTCCTTCAGCATCCTCCCAAGGCAGTGGATATGGACATGGAGGCACAAGGTCATCATCTTTAAGGCGTAGAACCATATCAGATTTCCTTGATGAGGGGTGTAGGAATGATGTGGATTCAAAAATTTACAGGTTTCTCTATGCATGTGGGATACCATTCAATGTTCTTCGCTCACCTTATTGGCACGAAATGGTTTCTGCCATAAATGATGCCCCTAAAGGATACAAGAGCCCTGGGTATGACAAGGCAAGAACCGTTGGCCTTGATCATGAAAAAGCAAAAATATCAGATTCTTTGAATAAAATGACAAGTTCTTGGACTGACCATTGTATCTAATGGATGGACAAATGTAAAAGGCAAGCCATTGATAAGTGTTCTTGCTGTGTCTGTTAGTGGTCCCATCTTTCTAGCTGCACATGATTACTCAGACAAGTTCAAGACCGCCATCAACATTGCAGAAGCATTACTTGAAACAATTGAGTGTATTGGCCCATACAATGTCATCCAAGTCATCACTGATAATGCTCCTAATTGTAAGGCAGCGGGAGCAATTATTGAGGATAAATACCCCAACATATTTTGGTCTGGATGTTTGGTTCACACATTGAACCTTCTGTTCCATGATATTGTCAAAAACAAAAATGAACAATACCAATGGATTGGTAATTTGTACAAGAAAGGCAAACAAATGATAAAATTTATTACAAATCATAGCAATACCCATGGCCTTTTCCGCAGTCACTCGAGATTGGAGTTGCTAAAGATTGCGAAGACTAGATTTGGTAGCTATTACCTCACCTTCAGGCGCCTTTTGAAGGTAAGAGAGGCATTAGCTAGCATGGTATCAAGTCCACATTGGCAGGTGTTAAAGGAAAGGGCTACAAATGTAGCTGACATGGCAGGTTTTGAAATGGTGGAGGAGGCCGCTCTTGATGGGCAGTTTTGGACAAGTGTGAGGCAGGTATTCGATTTCACCAAGCCAATTTATCACATGATTCGGTTTGCAGATACAGACAAACCAGTGATTGGCGAGGTGTATGAGCAAATGGATACCATGTTGGGGGAAATAAAAGACATTGTTCATAATAGAGATCCCAACTTGTACAAACTGATTCATGATTGTGTGTGTGAACGGTGGAATAGGCTTAACCTTCCACTACATTGCTTGGTGTATATCCTTACGCCAAAATACTACTCTACATCTTGGTTGGGCCAACCTGCAGCAGGGGGTGGGGTTAGGACCAAACCCCATTTAGATCCAGAGGTAACTAAAGGATATTTGGAAGCATTAGAAAAGTTGGTACCTGACAGGGAGGAATGTGCAGCTGTGCGCCTTGAAATAGGCAGATACTTCAGTGGCACTGGTTTGTATGGTAACTTCCATGCAATGGACGACAAAGATAAATTTGAATCTCTCACATGGTGGGAAACATATGGCGGCCACGGACTTTTGCCAAAATTGGCAAAAAAAGTTCTTTCACAGGTTGTAAATTCTTCTTCTGCAGAGAGGTGTTGGAGCACCTACAGCTATATACATAATGTGAAAAGAAACAGACTCAATGAAAACTAAGCAGAAAGCTTGGTTTATGTGCACTACAACTTGAGGTTGTTGAGTCATTACTGTGATTGGGCTAATGAGGATCCCACATATAAAATTTGGGACAATCACCCAGAGGATGACAATTTGGAGGATGGCATTGTACATATTGAAGAATTAGAAGAGGAACTTGTAAGGGATGAAAATGAAGCAGCTGCAGCAGCCATGCCACCTCCACTTCCACCTCCACCATCCAGTAGCAGTGCTCGAGGTCCGAGTCTTGTTCCTTTGCTGTCGCCACCTCCATCTACACCCTCGCGTGGAGGTTCTAGTTCTGGTCGTCGGTCTGTGCGGGAGACTCCTAGAAGACCACCACGACCTGCTTATACTCCTGGAGACTCTCGTGGCAAGGGCCACATGTAGATTTACAGTTTACTTGTCTTTTTTAGTTTCTATTAGACTTTAGTTTTCATAACTGTTGAGTTTTGAGTCCTTGACTCTTGACTCTTGACTCTTTCATATGATATCATAATGATATTTTTTGTAAACATTATATCACTGTGACAATGAAATTTGAAGTTGGGCCTTGGCAATTATAACTCATTGGTAATGATTGTGAATTATGAATATGATGCTTTGTGAAAGACTAAAGTTGTTTCATTTCATCTCATTATTCATTTTCATTTTATAAATTTTTAACATTTCATATCATGTTAACAGTTAGAAGTTAGGACTTAGAAATATCTTCGATATTACTTCTTGTAATGGTTAAACTTAGCTTACAAGTACAACTTTGGTGATCAATGATGATAAATGTTATTGAATTTTCAATTCTGAAAGCTTGAAGTTGAAACTTTAAGATTGAATTTGATGAATCATGATTTATAAGACTCAATATGTTGCAGTTGTAATATGTATTTTACTAACTTGTGGACATGGTTGATGACGATTATAATTTCTAGATGATTGATGTGATATGGTTCAATGATCAATCTATGTTTTTTTATGTTTTTTATGTCTATTTCATCATTCTACATGTTTTTGTTGACATATATGTATCAAAAATTAAAAAATATAAAAATATATATATATTTTTAAAAAATCGCTCCCGGATTCGCTCCCAAACCGGGAGCTTCTGAAAATGGTCGCTCCCGCTCCCGTTTTCGCTCCCACTCCCCGCTCCCGCTCCCGCTCCCAAGTAACATTGGTCCAAAGATAATTGTGTATCTGTGTGTCTGTGCATCTATTCTTCTAGAGTTATTTTTCTTCCGCAGTATTTATTTTGTGAAAGCTACAGTGTATTAGTTTCGATGTTTACCATAGAACACAGTAAATAATTTGTTCAAATTATTTAACAAATAAAAGAAACTAGATCGATTACTGAAGTAAGACTCGAGGTTAGCTGAATTTTCACATGGTATCAGAACACAGATTGCAAGTCGGAGAGCTCAACAGAAGAAGGTGTTGACCACAACGTGTTAACGACCCATAGCAGTACACCCCCTTTTATTGCAAAAGGGATAGCGCCTGATCGACATGTCCATGATGTTCAAATATAATCATCAGCCTGATCATGTTATATTGTAAACCCTTTCTACATGTGTAAATTGTAAATAATCTCAGCAGATATGTGTCGTGTATGTAATTGCCTAGGTAAACCTAATTTTCTGGTGACGATCTACTTTCCGGGAGGTGTTTTGTCTCACCGATCCATTTTCGGACGGTTGGCAGAGTTTTTCTTCAGCCTTACTCCAAACCCAGAATGGATTTTGTCACTAGGATCTTAGGGGAGTCCTAGTGTTCTAGATCGAGTCTATGTAAAAGTGATTTGGGAATAATCCTAACTATTTGGTTAGGTTATTTTATTACAAATTGCTTAGTCTGCTGGATTATATTTGTGTCACAGAATTGGGTAGTCTGTGGGGGTCTTTTGCAAATGGGTTTTCCCCCTTGAGATGTAAAAAATGTGAAATCATGATGTAAAGTGTCTTGAGGGTTAGAAAAATAATTTATCCCCTCATAGGTTAATTAATTAAATTTTCTGGCCAAAATTAATTAAAATCCTAAGCCAGAAATTTGATTAATTCTAGGTCCTAGGTAAATTTAAATTCTCCAAAGGCAAAATTCATTGGTCCTTTAAAAAACTAAAATTTATGAGGTCTAGGGACTAAGGTAAATTAATTATTTTGCTAAATTTTAAGCCTTTGATCCCTGGGGTTAAGTCAAAGTCAAAATTTTGAGGAAATTAATTCAAAAAATTTAATTTTTGAATTAATTAAAATGCATTTAATTTCAAATTTCAAATTTCCTCAATAATTTATAATTTTGACGGATGAGATTAAAAGAAATTTTAATCCTCATCAACGGTCGAGATTGCTTTGACGATGATCACTCGAACTAGTCGTTGGAGGATTTATCTTTAAATAGGAGGTCATTTGTCAGTCAGTTCATCTGATCTTTTGATCATGTACTAAGTGAAAAGCTCTCTTGTAATCTTTTTATGAGCAATAAAGAAAGACTTTGGGGTTAATTTTTGCTGGTGTTACTCTTTGTGGAAATACTCTAAGATGTGTCATTTCCATGTACAGATTTCTTTTTAGCCATTGATGTAGCTTTCTGAAGAATGATTTGAGTACAGGTATCTTGCTCAGTCGCTGGGGTTTGAATGATAACTTAAGTTTTGAATATAATAGCAGGTATCTCTATTTATCTGAATTTTATTATCGTTTTCTCGCTCTATGTTGATGTTTAAATTGAGTTTTGCAAGAAATCCTTGATTATTAGATCATCGGGCGTTCGGGGAAGTTCTCGACTAAACCAGCTAGCACCCAATCCGTGTTTTCTGAAGAGCCCAGCTTAAATTTGATCCGGGGCTTATCATAAGACATTTTTTATGGGTGATGCATGAAGGGTTTTGAGCTCAGTACCTCCTTTAAAATTCACAAAATGTAATTTTTTCTATGCTAAATCGATAGATCTGGCTGTTGAGAGCCTCAAATTATCAGATTTGGGAGCGGAGTTGGACTCGCACTCCTAGATCTGATAGATCTTCCATTCATGTACATAGATCTGTAATTATTTTCAGTTTTCTAACTTGGGTTTTCTGGGTTTTAGTTTTTTTTGGTCATTGTATATATCGTTTGGGTGTTTCTTATTGTCCTGTAGCTGCAGATCTGAAGCTGAAAACTGTGTAGAATCCAGATCTAGGCCCTGGAGGGTAAGATCTGGATCTCTGGGGTTTTTCAGCACAAATTTTTGTAGGGATCATATCCAGATCTTGCAGTCCAAGGGTTTTAAATTTATTTATTTTCAGATCTGGAATTTTCGTGAGGGTTTCCGGGTTAAATCGAAAGCAAGTTGATTCAAAATTTTAAATTAAGATTTCGGGAAAATTCTTAAAGAGGTTCTAGTAAATTTTAGGGGGTTTCTAGGCCACCAGTTTGTTGATTGGTTTCTTTGATTCATGGCCTGATCTGTGGAGTTCACTGTGCATTTCAATTTATTTATTTTTTAACAAGGCCTCAGCCTTGTTGCCTGCATTCTCTTTGAATCCACAAAGCCCCGGCTTCGTTGCCATCTCCCTGTGCATTTTCCTCAGCGAACCCTCACTGCATGTTGCTGCTCCACTTCTCTCTTGCCACATTTCCTTCCTTCCATCTGCGTTATTCTTCAAAACCCTCACGCAGCTCCTTTCTAGCCTTTCTGCGGCTTTCAGATCTCCCTCAATCCAATCCGTGGTTGCCTAAAACCCGTTCTCTGGCCTTTGCTCCTGTGGCTCCCTCTATTGCATGTCCTCTACACGCAGTTTCCTCTATACACAGCCGCCATCCCTTTCATCATTCCATCACTTTTCTTTCCTTTCTCTCACTGCCTGCCCTCCTCGCATTCTGCCCCGACGATCTATCGAATCCGTCCAACCCTCAACCCCCATGCCTCGCTGCTCCTCTTGCTGCCTCTACCTTCGTATCCCCCAACTTCACCAGTGTGCTGCCATTTCCACGCAGCTCTGCTTACGTGCATCCCTCCCATCATCAGCCTTCAAATCGAACCCGCAGCACATAGCCTCTCCGTCATTTCTCCTTCCCTCCATGCAGCCTCAACCCCGTGTCTCTCTGTTGCTCCCTACTCGCTCTCTCACTGCCTGTGGCTCCTGCAATCCATTGCTACCTTCGATCTCCAGTGTTTTCCCTTGCTCCCACGTGCATTTCTCCGTCCACCTGCAGCTGCAAAAAACCACAAACGCATACATTTGATTTTTGCATTTGTATATATGCGTTAATTTTCATTTAGCTTTGTTTTTATTATTTTTTTTAAAAGGTTTAGGGTTAGTGCATTCATTTTTATTTGACTTAATTAAGAATTTAGTTAGAATCATTTAGTTTCAAAATAAAAATAAAAAAATAAAAACAAAAAATCGATTTTGTTTGATTTAGTTTTCTTTAAATTAAATTTCATTTCTCTTTTGTTCTTGTTTAATTTATAGCTAGGGTGTATATATTTTTTTAGTTTCATTAAAATTTTTAGGAATTTAACAAATAAAAAATCAATTTAGTTTTTTTTTCACCTTTTTTTTTATTTTAATTTTTCATTTAAAAAAATCTAAAAACTTTTAAAAAATTACCCTTTTCACATTCTATTTTTCCTTTCTTTTATTTCTGATTTAAAAAATTCAAAAAAACCTAAAAATTTAAAAATAATAATAATAATAATAATTTTAAAAAAACCCTTTAAAAATTTAAAATTCTCAAAATTAAAAAGTTCTAAACATTAAAAAAACTTAAAATCTTAAAAACATTAAAACATTTTAAAATTTCAAAAGTCTAAAAAAGCTTTGGTGACTAAGGAGTTTAAAATAAATTGAAGGGGTTTTCGCTTAAACATTAAAATTTTTAATGTGGCCTATGGCCCATTAAAAATTTCGATTTTTTTAACCCGTTGATTTGTTTTCCTTCTTTAGTTATTGACTAAGGGTAATTAAGATTTAAATTTGAAGTTCCTTAGAGTTATTACATGCATGTTTTTCTATGGTCAAGTACGACAAACGTTTTAAATCAGATTTATTGTTGTTCTAGATCTGGGCCGTGAACGAAAATCATTTTAAATCTTGAGCCTCTTGCATGTTAGAGTTTTGGGCACTTTACATCTAATTGTTCATGATCGTCGCTTTGCCACATGAATAAGTCTTCTCTGGATAGCTTGTTTTATTTAATGGTTAATTGAGCATAAAGGCACAGGTCTATAATTGTTTCTATCTTGTGGTCATGTTTTGGTTACATTAGCGCTTAATCTATTCATCAGAGTTAATCGAGATTCGTTTGCTTTCATCAAGTTGTCCATTATTAAAATCTCCTAGAGCCTGTTTTCACAGGCTATCCTCATCCATTTGCCCAGGGACTACCCCCCTTGACTTGCCTAGAAGAGAGGCTAAACAGAGTGAGTAAGAATCGAGAGTGACAACCCTTACTCTAAGCGTTGTCGCGGTGCCTAGACACTTTGTGCGACAACAGAAGGGAAGAGGAATTTTGATTCTCTGCATAGGCAGCAGTTCGAAACCCTCAAAGGAAATGCAGTTCTTGGCCAGGAGGATCGACTTTTTGAGGAAAAAATTATTTCTATAAGAGATTCAACAAAGAATAAATTTTCCAGATCAAAGATTACAGAGGTAGAGGGAGCAGAATTATTTTCCTTGCAGAGCAGATCTTCGGTTGGGACGCAGTTATTTTGCCGCAGTTTGCTAGTGCAAAAGAGCATCAGGAGGAAGGAAGAGCACACACTAAGGGAATTCTTTTCTCATGAAACTTCTAGTCCAGAAGTTCAATTTTCCCAGCAGAGCAACAGTAGTTGTGAGCAAAATTTTCCACTTCAGCAAGGAGTGCATAGAGCCAGTCACCAACTACAGAGTGGAAAAGAGGAGGAGTTTGACTTTTTCAAGAGATGGCATCAGCAGGGCTGAGAGATCAGGATCAGTTGGAGGGATCCTCCAACTATGTGATGTGGAAGGAAAGAATTTCTTGTCTTCTAGATGAATACGATATCAAAACCTACATCGATAACGTGGTAGTTGTACCCGCAGAAGCAGATCTGTTGAAAACCTACAAGAAGGAGATGGCAAAACCAAAGAGGTTGATTCTCGATGGGGTTTGAGATCACATAGCTGGCAAAGGTACAGCCTGGCAGATGTGGGAAGCTCTTGCTACGCTATACCAGGGATCTTCTGAGCAACGGAAGATGTATCTTGAGGAGAAGTTGAGATGTACAAGGATACAAAAAGGGGAACGCATAGACCCCTTCCTCAATAGGCTTCAGGATATCCGAGACCAACTGTATGTAGTGGGGTCAGCACCCCAACCTACAGAATTGGTGTGGTTAGCTCTAAACAGCGTTTCCGAAGAATGCCAGGTCTTCGTCCAGAGTATTCTAGGAAGAGAAAAGTTATCAGATTGGGATCGAATGTGGGCTGATCTGCAGCAAGAGGAGATGATGCGAGATTTGGTGAAGAGCACCATCAGTAGCACCAGCAGCAACGGTGGGACGAAGCAAGTAAAGGAGAAGGAGAATGTGGCCCTCGCATCAAAGGGGCATCAGGAGAAGTGCAGGAGCAAGAAGGACCTCTCCAAGGTCAAATGCTTCAGATGCGGTGAGCTTGGCCACTACAGCACTCAATGTCCTCTCAGAAAGAAGGAAAAAGAGGAGAAGCAGGATTAGCAGGCTGTATCCACAGAGATCGACAAGCTATCATCCAGATTGGAGGAAGAGTTTGCCATGATCACTGATATACCTCCGAGAGTGAGGTGGGGTGATTTGGTTTTGTCGCCCTAGAGAGCTACAGGTTGGGCAGGATCCTTGAGGAGGTCCACCTTATGAATCAATACCTTGCTACGAGAGCCCATAACATGTAGTAGCAGGATGGATCAATGGTAGATGATGCAGTCAGATGCCAGAGTGACAAATGCAGTGACTAGTAGCGATCAGATACTGGGCAACATATTGGAGAGTTGGCAGCAGTTCAGTTGGAATAGAGCAGAGTCAACAGTAGCGCAGAGGCTTCAGTGACAATGCAAAACTAGCAGCGGTCAGAGACTCGGGAGACAGATGCATCATACTAATCACAATTGATTCAATATTTTGGATGCTTTTCAGTTGTAGTGCAGATGCAGTGTTGACAGCAGTTCAACAGGGCCAGCAGCAACAACCAGACATCAGCAGCGTAACCGGAGGTGGTGCAGAGGCAGGGTGTTGCTTCAATGGGTTGCAGCGCTAGAACACATTCATCGCTAAGAGGGAGTGTTAGTTTTTGTAGCAGCAGATGTGTTATAGCCACGAAATTTGGTGGAGAGGCTAGAATACATGTATTCTCCAAAACCCATAAATCGTTTCTGGAAATTCCACCTAGAGACAACTTAATTAAAATAATTAATCGTTTTTTCTAATGTTTCCTAAGTCTAAACATAGGAAATCTGATTAATTAAAGGGTATTAATTAAGTCATGGTGAGAATCTTCTAGAAGAAGACATCGATCGAGTTCTAGTTAATCTTAGCCATCTATTATGTTTTAATCCTGGTCGTTGATGTCTCAACAAAAGATTATAAGAAGAAATTCGTTGGGGATTGGAGAATACACTTGAGCCACCAGCGGTTCAAATTTACTGGTAGATCGAACTTCAGAGTAGCAGCACTAAGTTGTCGAAGAGAGAGCTAGTGAGCTCGAACCAGTGAGAGAGGGGCAGGGATAGTAAGGCCAGAGGTAGATTTTCCAGTCCAATGAAGTGCATTGCAGAGAGGCAGTGAGTGCCACAGAGACATAGCACAGAGCCACACAAAGGCGGTACAGTGCTTCAGAGGGGAAGCTGTATTTTGCTGGGGAGAAGCAGTGATTCAATGCCAAAAGCCGGAGTGGGAGCCCGGAGGCCAGGAGAGTCCATCTTCCAGATAGCAGCTAATCTGATAGCAAGACAGACGCAGTTCCGACTTGTGGGACACAGTATTATGTAGGCTGACACAGGGACTACGCGGAGGCAACAAAGAGCAACACATCTTGAGCCAAGGTTAGTGTCGGATCGCCAGTTGGAGTGAGATTTTTCTCACTAGACTTTCTATCAGTGATTTCTCTGTATGGATTTCTAGATTTGAGCATCCATAGTTTTGTACTCAGATTTACTACTGCATAATATTAAAACCCTTAGTTGTTGTACCGATTTTCCCGAGTTGGGTTTTCCCGAGGACTTAGTCCAAAAATAATTGTGTATTTGTGTGTGTGTGTGCATCTATTCTTCTAGCATTATTTTTCTTCCGCAGTATTTATTATGTGAAGGCTGCAGTGTATTAGTTTCGATGTTTACCGTAGAACACAGTAAATAATTTGTTCAAATTATTTAACAAATAGAAGAAACTAAATCAGTTGTTGCAGTAGGATTTCGGGTTGTTAGCAGAATTTTCATAGTTGTTGATGTCTACGTTATATAATGAAACCCTAGATTTTTAGATTAGGGCTTAAGGTAAAACCCTTGTAAAAGTTAATATAAGATCCTAAGAATGAATCCCTAGGTGAATATGCTTTTGTTTGATTGAAACCCTAGCTTGGTCAAGTTGTTGTATATCTAGCATTAGAGTTTTGATGTTAGTATCTAGGATTTATGATAAAACCCTAGTAGAGATTGTTATAAGAATCTAGAGAATGACAATGTAACCCTAGGTGTAAAAATGCTTTAGCTATGATTAGAATGCTAACTAGATTTAGTTGTTACCTTGATGATGGAATCTAGTGTTTGTCACAAAAACCCTAACAAAGATGGTTGTAGAAGTCTAGGGCATGAAAGGTGTAGCCCTTGTTGATTGTAAACCTCACTAGGTTTAGATTTTGGACATCTAAAGCTTAATTGTTTCAATGCTCCCATTATAACACGCTAACCTTATATTAATAATGTTGACTTCATGCTCGTGTACATATATATTTGTGTTTGGTTGTACTTGTTGTTAAAGGTTTGCAGGTACATAGTCTTCAAGATGATGAAGATGCTTACCTACCTCATATTTAATGATGATGTTGAGCATGATGGAAAGAGGGAGTTGTGAGAACCTCAATGACATAAAACTTTATATTAAAGTTTGATAGATGACCTTGTTGCCATGTGAAGAAATGATGTTCCTGAAGTAATAAAGTTTTGGAAGATCTAAGTTCTTTGATTAAATGATGATGCGAAAGAAAGAACCGGTGTGGCTGAAAGAATAAAATTGTTGATGGACTTGTCCCCTAGTTGAGAAGAGATTTGGATAAAGGAAAGTGTATATCTCCCTAGTAGAGAGGGAGGGCATATTGCAACAACTACGATAAAAACCTTGAAGAAAGAATAAAGATCAGAGAATGACTAAAGCACTACAAAAGTTGTGAACAAGACTTGGATATTTTTGGAAGAAGTGCTAAGGCTGAGTTTGGTGCTGCTAAAAGCTTCTGACGAAATGTGTTTGGATAATTTGATGATGATCTTAGCAATATCATAATAACTGAGGACCCCAAAGATTTGTGTTAAACTTATATATATTTGAAAGTTTGTTACTAATTGGGGTTGTGATTGTACAAGTAGATATGTCGATAAGAAAGTTTAACATCTTGGAAGCATGCTTGGACTAGTGGATATATCTAATTTAGTAGGGAGAGATGTAGCATCTTGGGGCGACAAGATGATTGGGAGGACATCTAGTTGACTTGTGATTATATCTAGATCCCGAAGTAGGGGGGGTATCGTTGGTCTTGTGGAGCTTTGACCTTGGATACAATACTTAGATCCCTGGTTTGGTGTTAGCGTTGAAGCTTGATGGTACTTGTAGTTTCCAAAGCTTGGAACACACCTTAGTCCCACACAATTAGATACCTTGGTCAAGTATCTAATATGTAGCACTGCGTGTGTTGTGACTCTTCATAGAACATATCATTTTGAGATCATCCATGTACCTATGTATATATGTAATTATGAATACCTCCCTAGTTAAGAGGGAGTGTTGAAGAATGTAACTAGTGTCGGTCTTCATAATTGTATTTGTCAAAAGAAAGAAAAAAGAAATTTTTTATTGTAAAAGAAATTGACTTATTAAAGCATGGGTTTCATGCTTGGGTCAATGGTCAATAGGTCAAAAGCCTCCATTGAAGGCTTCTAGGGTTGAGTCATAAGTCCTTGTCCATGTCATAAAAGTATAAACCCTTCTTGGGCTTTGTAAAATTATAAAAGAGTAAAATTTTGTAAGACTAGCCTCCTCCACCAAGTCGGCCTACTCTCCTCATCAAGTTGGCCTCATAAAGGGAAACCATCACCTTGTAAAAGACTATTAATAGAAGTGCATTCGACCTATTGATAGAAAGAATCAAGCAAGTCGAGATCTAAAGTTGTTGAAGAGAAAAAGGAGTGCGAGCTACATGTCTTGAAGGACTTTTCACCATAAGAAGATCAAGCATGGACGTAAGAAGGGTCGAGGATTTTTGTAGTGGAACCACGAAGTTGAAGGGCCGAGAATGTCTATAATATATCCACAAAGTTGCAGGACATATAACCACGAAGTTGCAGGACATAGATCCACGAAGTTGTAGGACATACTGATATTTTTGTTGAGTAGCAGAATTGTGTTGAATTAAACTGAAGTTTGACTTGAGAGGTTGACTTGGTGGAGAGAAGGAGGTCACTTGTTTGGTCTTAGGTCCTGGTTGTCTCAATTTGATCTGAATCTACTAGTGGAAGAGTTTGACTGGGTTTTCCCCTTTATAAGGGTTTTACCCTGGCAGAGTGCCTACATCTGGTGCCCATTTGTCTTTAATGATCTTTATGTTTTAACTTTTTATAGTTGTTTGATGATCAATAACCTAATGATAGCAAGAAGAATAAGTTAATAAGAATGTCACAAGCATCTATCAAAGTTACAACAAAATCAATTTAAATAATCCCTAACTAAGTTTCCCTAGATTTCTCAATAGATAGATGCATCCAGAGAGAAGGATGTGGACCCCACATTGTACAAGTAGTTGATAGGTTCTCTCATGTATTTTGTCAATGATAGGCCAGACATATCCTATGCAGTTACTCTTTGAGTCGGTTCATGGCGACGCCAAAGAAAGCGCATTGGATAGTAGCTAAACATGTGTTGAGGTATTTGCATGGCACAGTCAAGTATGGGATCAAGTATGCTCAAGGTGATGGTGTCATATTGGTGGGCTATACTGATGCAAACTGGGCAGGGAACACAGCAGATCGGAAAAAAAACTTCAGGATGTTGCTTCAACATGGGATCAAGAGTTGTTTCTTGGTACAGCAAGAAGCAGAAGTTCGTGACACTAAGTTCAGCCGAGGCAAAGTACATAGCAGCGAGCATGGCTACATGCGAGGCCATATGGCTTCGGAAGTTGTTGGTAGCCTTGTTTGGTTAGAGGATAGAGACAACAGTGATACACTACGAAAATTAGAGTTGCATCAGGTTGTCAGAGAATCCATTGTTTCATGACAGGTCCAAGCATATAGACATCAGTACCACTTCATCAAGGACTGGGTGTGTGAAAATTCCAATACAGGAATCTTATTGCAGCAACTGGTATTATTTCTTCTAATTGGTAAATTAATTATTCAGTTTATTGCTACGGCAACATCGAAATAAACACACTGCAACCTTCAAAAATAAAAATTGCGGAAATAAATAGCGCAAGAACTAAGAAAATACTAGCATGCACACAGTAAAAATGACACCGTTGTTTTTGGACAAAAGTCCCCGGAAAAACCCAATGCAGAAAAACCAGTGTAGCAGATGACAGTTTTATTATTATACATCAGTGAAAATCTGAGTACAAGTTAGATACCTAAAACTGGCAATCCACAGCAAGAAAATGTGGGAAATTTTTTTGAAGGGAATTACCCTTCCTCCATAAGCAATCCCGGCACAACTTGCCTTAAGAAAACTCGGCCTCCTAGACCCTGTGCATCAACCTCTAAGCTTCTTTGCGCAGTCTCTATGATGTCAAGCCTCCAACCAGTC
Source organism: Pinus tabuliformis (assembly GCA_031772625.1). Lineage (NCBI taxonomy): Eukaryota > Viridiplantae > Streptophyta > Pinopsida > Pinales > Pinaceae > Pinus > Pinus tabuliformis. Next base: position 330,384,729 of record CM062812.1, read on the forward strand.
TCTGACGAAGTCATTCTACCTGCCTCTCCTGAGGAAATCGTCTCTTCGGCACTCTAGAACCTCTGTCCGACCTCTGGAACTGAGAACAATTTTTTCCTTTGCTAAATCAAACTGCCAATCTGAAGCAACTGCGCAATCCTCTGCCCTACCTCACTGGGAATAACTCGGCCCTCATGCTACTGCCTCTTTGGATCTGAAAAATTTCCTCCAAATCACTACCCCTGCCCCTCACTCACTACTTCAATCTCTCGCTCTCCAGCAGCTGAGTGTTGCTACTCGAGAAATCGATCTACCAAGGAAATTGAATTTCTGGTGTTCTAAAGTGTATTCTCCAAGTGCCCATCGACTTCCTCTTATAATCCACTATTGGAGCACCAACGACTAGGATTAAAACATAATTGATGGCTAGGATCATCTTAGAATCGATCATGTGAGTTTTTAGATGATTCTCACCTTGACTTAATTAACACTGATTAATTAACCAGTTTTCCTAAGTTTAGACTTATGAAACATTAAAAAAATTGGTTAATAATCTAATTAAGTCACTTCTAGGTGGAATTTCCAGAAACGATTTCTGGGCCTTGGAGATCTCATGTATTCTAGCCTTTCCACCAAATTTCATGGCTAGAACACATCTGATGCTACAAAAACTAGCAGGGTGTAGCGCAAGATTGTCCAGCTACAGTATATACCTACAAATCAGCAGGTAGCAGATATTGTAACGAATGCTTTGGGGAAGGCAAGGTTCATCTTCTTCAGAGATAAGTTGGGTGTTGTACAGAACACCTTCCTCACTAAGAGGGAGTGTTAGTTTGTGTAGCTCAAACAAGTGTTCTAGTCTCAAAATGTGTCTATGAGGCTAAGGAACACATTTTCTCCACTAGGTAGAATTGGTTTCGTGAGAAATGGCCTTGATTAGATTTAATTAAGCAGTTTATTAATTTTCCTATGTCTAACTTAGGGAAATAGCTTAATTAATCAGTATTAATTGGGGTAAATCGATTTTCCTGTAGAGACTTCCGAAAAAGTCATGAGATGGAGTCGGGATGATCTTAGCCATCAATTGTGATTATATCATGGCCGTTAATTCATTAATGAGAGATTATAAGAGGAAATCGATGGGCATTTGGAGGACACATCAAGACAAAGAGTTGTAGTGTTAGCAAGGGCGCAGGGGCATCAGCAGCAAGGGTTTTCAGCAGAGATCGTTGGAGAGATTCTTCATAGAGATTTCCAACGAGAGTTGGAGATTAATTTTGTTTTGCAAAGAGAGGATGATTTTCCAATGGTGTGAGTTGCTCCAGCAGGGGGTACGAGTTACCCAGAATGGCAGTGTGGATTGCTCAGAGGGGAATTTCCGAAGTAAGGAAATTTGCACAGAAGAGATTGATTTGCCCAGGAGGATCAAGTTTCTAGTTGAGGTCGAAATTTCTAATGGAGGTCGAGATTATTTACTCAGCCTGTGCGAGTTGACAGGAGGGTTGAGTTTCTCAGCCAGGTCACACGTGTGAGCTGAAATCAGCTTCAGAGGGAGGCCGAATTGGTTTTGGTGGGTCAAATAGCTTCCAAGAGGTCAGTGAGACTTGCAGAAGTGATCTGAAAAATTTTCCAAAGGTTTGTCATTCTATGGCAACCAATTGTAATATTTGCTAAAGAATAATATTTAAAACCCCCATCTGTTGCACTGGTTTTCCCTTCGGGGTTTTTCCAAAGACATTAGTCCAAAATATTGGTGTCCATTATTTGTGTGTGTGCGCATAATTTTCTCAGTTCCTGTGGTTATTTATTTTTTTCAGTGAAGTCGCAATTGTGTTTTATTCAGTATTTGTCACAAGTATTTTGTAGTTGACAAATAATCTAAAAAGATAAGAGAATAATAACCAGTAATTGCAACAACAATTAAAATTTCACAATCTTCCTAAGTTTCTTTAGCTCAATAGCCAACATAATTAATTATGTGATTTTCCTAAGTTAAACTTAGACTAAGTTACAATCGCAACCTGCTCACACTTGAGCAAGTGACCTAAGGAGACTTTGGACGACTTTTGCATGCCTAAACACTATGGTTTGTGCAAAAGTACTTGCCCGAGGTACAAACATCAACAAAAATGGAGAAGTCGAATTTACTATCCATGAAAGGTCAAGTCGCCTAGTTATTTTGGGTCATAAAGCAGCCATTTCAAAGTCAAAGTGGAATGTTTAAGCATCTTGGACCAAGGAGTTAACAAAGGGACATCTTACTAGTCGTTGCAAAGTCAAGGGATTCATTCAACTAAATCAAACCACTAGTCATGCAAGTCTATTTCATCAAGAGGCAAGTTGAGTTACTACCTAACCTCCAAGCCATAAGCAAAGGCAGCCACACTCCATCCAGGTATTCTGAGGAGGGAGGGCTCCCACGGGGGTTTCCTTAGGGAAAAGAAGATAAAAAGGTAATGGAAAAGAAAAGGTAAAGGTGTTTAGTGATATTAGTGATCATAATGTTTAGCAATATTTTTTTATGATAAGGTATCTAAGAATATGTGATTTTGAAAACCCCTTGAAATCTGGTTGGAGCTTGGTTGGAGTTTCTTATGGACTATAACCTTTACAAATGATTTGGTATGGTTGAAATTGAAAATAGATTAAGAAGTTCACTTCAAAACTTACATGAAGGCAAGGCTAGTCACACTGCATATCCCCTTTATTTATTGTATAAATTTGAGTCATGTAAAAAATAACTCACCCATTTTCTCAAAGTCCTTTCCAGACATGAACACTTTCAAACAGTGAGTGCATTTAGCATTAAGATCATAACGTTCAAGATATGTGTAATCTTGACAAGGAAAAAAATGTTGAACTTCAACAAGAATTATTAAAAAAAAAATTCAACTTCTTACTAGACATACCATTGTGTATTGAGAAGATATCGACAGCAGAATCTGAAGGCATGCAGTCAGATAAAGCAGAGTCAGAATACTTTTCATGATTTCCATCATGGCTCCAACCATATGTAGTATCAACAGGCACCCAAGCTGCTGGCCTCTCTTGTCTTGGCCTTGAAACGAAAATTTGGATAAGAAGACAATGTAACAAGTTAAGAGTTCTTTCTCAGAAGTCAAATTTTTCACTAACAACACTACTTTTTTACAGATAACTCATTATTGCAAAGAATACCAAGTTCCAACTAATTCATCCAAATGAAATCACTTTCTATCATGTGATAATATAGAAATGCTATATTCAAAGGAAATATACTTTTTTATGCATAAGTTATTCATATTTTGTAAGAACTAAAGAATGAGCTCATTATTGGGATTTAGTTACATACAAGGGAATCGCAACACAGCGCCACCCTTTGTCTTGTCCATATGCATGTAACATTAGTAAGCCAAACTGTGTTATAGTCAATCCAGCCTCCCAGATAGTCACCACATTCGGAGTCCACACCTATATAATTCCCATAAGGCTGTTTAGATTTCAATCTATTAAACAATTTATTGCATAAAAAACCTGGTTATTACTTCTGTTTTTTGTAAAAGATACTTCTTATACAGAAAATATTTACATCAGCAGCAAAAACAAATGGAAAACAGAAGGTTATATACAAATTTACAATGAACTTCATATCCTTTTCTTTAGAGCAATTTAAACAGCGATAAAAATCAGAATAAGAGGCATCGTCAAACAATTTAGCATCCTTAATCAATGATGCTCCTTTTGCCAAGAGTTGCATGTTCTTAGTTTTTGTAGCATCATATGTGTTCTAGGCTTCTAGCCTTGAAATTTTGTGGAGAGGCTAGAATACATGAGATCTCCAAAACCCGGAAATCGTTTATGGAAATTCCACCTAGAAATGACTTAATTAGATTATTAGCCAGTTTTTAAATATTTCCCAAGTCTAAACTTAGGGAATATGGTTAATTAATCAGAATTAATTAAGTCAAGGTGTGAATTTTCTAGAAACTCACACAGATCGAGTTCAAGTTAGTCCAAGCCATCGATTAAGATTTAATCATGGCCATTGGAGTCCCAACAAAGGATTATAAAAAGAAGTCGATGGGCACTTGGAGAAGACACTTGAGCAGTTCGATTTCTTAGCAAATCGATTTCAGGAGTAACAGCAGTCAGTTGCCGGAGAGAGATAAAGATCGAAGCAGTGAATGAGAGGCAGAGACAGTTATCTGGAGGAAAGATTTTCCAGATCTGGAGAGGCAGCAGCAAGAGAGACGAATTATCCCAGAGAGGCAGTGTTGAGGAGAAGCACAATTGCTTCAGCAAGGCAGTTCGATTTGGAGGAAGGAAAATTGTTCTCAATTCTAGAGGCCGGGAAGAAGTCCCAGAGGGTCGAAGAGATGATTTCCTCAACATCCAGAGGCAGAGCGACTTCATCAGAGCCCAGTCCGAAGCAAGTTGTCCAGCAAACTAAGTAGAGCAGTGCAAAGGCTGACACAAAGCTCCAGGAGGCCGAGTTTTGGTACGGAAAGCCGAGCCAAAGATTGCTTGTGAGAGATGGGTAATTCCCTTCAATAATTTTCTCAGATTTTCTTGTTGTTTGGATTGCCAGTTGGGCTTCCATATATGTACTCAGATTTCACTGTTGCATAATAAAATAAAACCCTCACAACTGCATCGGTTTTCCCAAGTTGGGTTTTTCCATAGACATTGATCCAAAGATAACTATCATTTTATGTGTGGGCTAGCATTCCTTCCAGCGTTTATTCTTCCGTAGTTTTATTTGTGTAGATTGCAGTGTGAGTTATTCAGTATTTGTTGTAGGAAACAATAAATAAATTGTTAAATTTAATTAACAATTAGGAGAATAATTTCTAGTTGCTGCAATAGGATTCGGGTTTCCAAATTTTCACATGGTATTAGAGCAAGGTTGATCAGCCAGAGAGCTCAATAGCAAAGACAGAAGGAGTTTCGCTTTTCAGTGTGGGCAAAAGATCAAACCCCCAGAGGCAACGCAGTCACTTTGCCAAGAGGCCGAGTTTCTTGAGGAGATTCGATTTTTCTGAGTGAGGGACAAAAAAATTCGATCTCTCCAAATCAAGGGACTCCAGAGGCAGAGGGAGAAGCCCAGTATTTTCGCAAAGCAAATCTCTAGTTGGCCACAATAGTTTTGCAGCGATTTGCTAGAGCAGAGCTAGCGTCGAGTGGAAGAAGACCATGTTGATTTTGGGTAGCATCAGATGTGCTCTACTCCAAAATTTTGTGGAGGGGATAGAATACATGAGATCTCTGGAACCCAGCAATCATTTGGAGAAATTCCACCCGGATGAGGAGTTATTAAAATAATTAATATTTTTAATTGGTATTAATAAGAATATGGATGAGAAACTTCTAAGTGACAAGGATCAAATCTGTTTTAATCTTAGTCGTTAATTAGGGACTTAATCTCGGTTGTTGATTCATCAACAGGAAAAGTATAAGACGAGGCTTGAGGGTCAGTCGGAGATACCCTTGAAAGATCAGTCAGTTCGATTTTTCTGGGGTGAGGTTTGCTGAGAAAATCGAACAAGTGATCTATTGCAGTGAGAGGGGAAGTTTGGCAGAGGGACTTAAGTCCAAGGCAGAGAATACATAGCAAAGAGGTAGAGAAGCACCAGGAGAGCTCTGACACAGTGACGTAGTGCAGGCTAAGAGCTCTCAGTGACGCAGTGACGCAGTGGGAGAGCTCTAACACAGTGATGTAGAGGGAGAGCTCGACGCAGTGATGCAGTTCCTAGAGGAGGTGATGCAGTTCCAGCGCAGATCTTGGAACAACCATCACTGCCTAGCACTGGGAACAACACAGCCACCTGTGGGGTTTGTTCATCTGTCTCTAGATAGAGGTACTTTTGGCCAGGTTTATTCTCTGTTGGGTGAGACTGATTTTCCACCCTAGTTGTATTCAAAAATCTGCTTAATAATACAAACCCTCTATATGCTGCACCGGTTTTCCCGCATTGGATTTTTCTAGGGACGATTGTCCAAAAATAACAATGTCCCTTGTGTATTTGTCTCGCTCTATTTTCAGTTCATGATTTGTATTTATGTGTAGTCTACAATAGTGTTTTCATCGTTGTTTAAATAATCAAACAACTTGTTGAATGTAAAAACAAGTAGGAGATGGTAAACCAGTGCTTGCAGTAGGATTTCTAATGTGTAGATTTAGAAATTTTCACATGGTATTAGAGGATTGCAGATCATAGGAGCCTAAAGACGCCATCCGGGAGTGCAGAGAATTTGTTGCAGAGAGGCAGTTGTCCCGAGTGACAACGTTGTTCCAAATCCAGAGACGCAGAGGGAGAGTGACACAGTGTAGAAGACGTGACGCAGAGGCTCACGCAATGCCTGCGTCAGCATTCTGAGCCAGGTGAGGGTGACGGAGTAGCTGGGAGGAGCCCACGCAAAAACTGCATCAACTGTCTAGGCCAACGCAGAAGCAGAGAGGGGCAAATCAGGCTCACGCAGAGCCACGTCATCTTTCCGAACTAGGAAGGAGTGACGCAGTGGTTAGGAGGAGCTAGTATAGCTGACGCAGTGATTGCGCAAAGCCAGAGGAGCTCAGATTCTTCAGTTGTCGGGGCTGGGGGAGCAAAGTAGATTCAATTTGAGGAGCTGGTGGGACGCTCTTATTGTTGGTGCAGAACAGTGTCTGTGGAGACAGAGCCGAGGTAGGGGAGTCACTACCTTGACAGATTTCTCGCCAAAGAAATCTAGATCTGGGTTGCAACAACAAAGGAGGATTGGAGAGGAGTGATTCGACATTTGGCAGGAGGATTTCCATGAAGGAAATCAGGACTCAGAAGGAGTCTAGAGGAGCTTGTTCCTTAGAGGTTTTCTTGCGCCAAAGAAATCCAGATCTGAGTCTTGCTGGATTAGCAGTAGGAGAAGGAGAAGAGAACCGGTCCTATATTTTTTTAGCAGAGATGATAGACAATGGACTAAGGGATCACGACAGATTGGATGGAGCATCCAATTTTTTCATCTGGAAGGCCAGGATCCTGGCAGTCCTTGACAAACATCGTATCAAGGACTATGCCTTGAAAGTAGTTGTTGTTCCGGTCAACGTTGATCTGTTAAAGAAGTACGAGGAGGAACAGGCGAAGGCCAAGTGCATGATCCTAGACGGGGTCAAAGATCATGTAGTACCATACATTGCTAAGAAGGAAACAACAAGGGAGATGTGGGAGGCGCTAACCACCTTGTACCAGGGCACTTTCGTCCAACGGGACATGCCATTAGAAAATCAGTTGAGACAGTACCAGATGCAGAAGGGAGAAGAGATCGATCCCTTCCTTGTCAGGTTGCAAGGCATTAGAGACCAGTTGACTTTTGTGGGGTCTACACCAGATCCCGAGTTCATGGTCAGCACTGCCCTGAATGCAGTCACCGAGCACTGGGAGACATTTTTCCAAAGTATCTTGGGCAGAGCGACTCTCCCCAGTTGGGAGGAGATGTGAGCAGCTCTTCGACAAGAAGAGATCAGGAAGTTAACCAAGGCGGGGGGTAGCAGCAAAGGAACCCGAGTCAAGAAGGAGGAGGATGCAGCTCTTGCATCACCGGGATAGCAAAGGCAGCAGAAGAGGAAGAAGAAGGACATTTCCAAGGTCAGATGCTTCAAGTGTGGGGAACTTGGACACTTCGCCACTAAGTGCCCCCATAAGAAGGGTAAGGAGGAGGCTTCTGACTCGAAGGCTGCTCCAGTGAAAGCTGACAGAGAAGGCGAGGATGACAATTGTGCCATGAGTGCTCATGCACCTCTAGAGAAGAGGTGGGGCGACATGGAGTTGTAGTCGAGAGGACTACATGAACCAGAGGGGCAGGATCCTTGAGGTGCCCAAACTCTTGGATCACATACGGCTACAAGAGCCCTTAACAACAATAGCATAATGACAAGTGTCGGTTGGAGCGAGGTGTGATGAAGCGACAGTGGCATTGCTAGAGTGCTGAAGTCTGAGGCAGCGCAATGGATGTTGTAGCAGTGCAAGAGGCACAAAGCAGTTTGTAGCAGCGCAATAAGGTCAGCACAGATTAGCAGCAGAGGTAGCTTCAGCATCACAAGGCATCCAAGCTGACCAGCATGTCAGTGTTTGGGTCACTGGGTGAGTTTTTCAGTTGCTTACTTCTCAGCAAATGAGTTGCAATGCAGCAATTAGCAGTGGCAGTGTTATGGGTAGCATAAGACAACATTTTGAGAGGGAGCTGTAGTACAGATGTAGCAGTGGCAGTGGCAGAGTCATGGACAGCAGTACAAGAAGCAGTAGTGCAGTGAATGAAGGGCATCAGGCCAAGCATCAGCAGCACAGAGGACCGATGCAGTGGATCAGTGTAGTACTTCTGTTGAGAAGTGTTACTAGAGCACATTCCTCGCTAAGAGGGAATGTTGATTTTGTGTAGCATCGGATGTGCTCTAGCTCCGAAATTTTGTGGAGGGGCTAAAATACATGAGATCTTCGGAACCCAGAAATCGTTTGGAGAAATTCCACCCGGATGAGGAGTTATTAAAATAATTAATATTTTTAATGGGTTCCTAAGTCTAAACTTAGGAAAATAAAAATATTAATGGGTATTAATAAGAATATGGGTGAGAAACTTCTAAGTGACGCTGGATCAAGTCTATTTTAATCTTAGTCGTTGATTATGGACTTAATCTCAGTCGTCGATTCATCAACAGGAAAAGTATAAGAGGAGGCTTGAAGGTCAATTGGAGATACACTTGAAAGATTAGTCAGTTCGATTTTTCTGGGGCGAGGTTTGCTAAGAAAATCGAACAAGTGATTTGTTGCAGTGAGAGGGGCACTTCGGCAGAGGGACTTCAGTCCAAGGCCGAGAATACATAGCAGAGAGGCAGAGAAGCACCAGGAGAGCTCTGATGTAGTGGAGGCTAAGAGCTCTCAGTGACGCAGTGATGCAGTGTCGCTCTAACACAATGACGCAGAGGGAAAGCTCTAACGTAGTGACGCAATGTCACAGTGATGCAGAGGAAGAGCTCTGACACAGTGACGCAGTGTTGCAATGACGCAGCTCCTAGAGGAGGTGACGTAGTTTCAGCGCAGAGCTTGGAGCAGCCATCACTGCCCAGCACTGGGAACAACACAGTCACCTGTGGGATTTGTTCATCTGTCTCTGGATAGAGGTACTTTTGGGCGGGTTTATTCATTGTTGGGTGAGCGAGATTTGGCACCCTAGTTGTATTCAGAAATCTGCTTAATAATACAAACCCTCTATATGCTTCACCAGTTTTCCCGCATTGGGTTTTTCTAGGGATGATTGTCCAAAAATAACGATTTCCCTTGCATATTTGTCTCGTTCTATTTTCAGTTCATGATCTGTATGTATGTGTAGTCAGCAATAGTTTTTTCATCGTTGTTTAAATAATTAAACAACTTGTTGAAAGTAAAAACAGGTAGGAGATGGTAAACTAGTGATTGCCGTAGGATTTTTGATGTGTAGATTCAGAAATTTTCACAGACCACACACTCAGGGAAAATTTTCCTCAGGGAACTTCTAGTCTCAAGAAATTTGATTTCCCTTGCAGATCAACAATCGTTGTGAGCAGAGTTTCTCACTCCAGAAGGGAGTGTGAATAGCCTAACAACAGTTGAGCATAAGGGAAGAGGATGTTTTCAACATTTGTGGAGATGGCCACTGCTGGACTTCGTGATCAAGACAGGTTGGATGGAGCCTCCTACTATGTCATCTGGAAGGCAAGGATGTCCTTCCTTATAGATGAATATGGCTTGAAGACATATATTGATGTAATGGTAGCAGTTCCCACAGATGTAGATCAACTAAAGGAGTACAAAAAGGAGATGGCGCAAGCAAAGAGATTGATCCTTGATGGTGTTCGGGATCATGTTGTATCGCACATAGCGGCCAAGGGAACGGCAAAAGAGATGTGGGATACACTTTCCACATTGTACCAGGGAAATTCCGAGCAGCAAAAGATGTACTTAAAAGAGAAGTTGAGGCTCATCCGGATGAAGAATGGGGAAGTCATAGACTTCTTCCTCACCAGGATTCCAGAGGTCTGAGACCAGTTGTTAGTTGTTGAGGATGCGCCTCAACCCAAAAAGCTAGTGCGCTTGGCACTAAACAGTGTCTCCGTGGAGTGGCAAGTATTCATCCAAAGTATTTTGGGCAGAGATACCTTGCCAAGGTGGGACATGATGTGAGCCGATTTGTAGCAAAAGGAGTTGAGACGAGCTCTATTGAAGATCTCCACCAGTGGCGGCAGCGGATCGACGCAAGTGAAGGAGGAGGAGAATGTGTCCCTCAGTCAAAGGGTCCCAATCAGGGGCAGGGGGAGCAGCGAAAGAAGAAGGACCTGTCAAAGGTCAAGTGCTTCAGGTGTGGCGAGTTTGGTCACCACAGTACCCAGTGTCCTCTCAATAAGGACAAAAAGGAGAAGCAGGACCAAGCAACAACTCATGCCAAGATTGATAGGTTGTCCTCCAGGATGGAGGAAGACTTCGCCATGTTTGTGGATATACCTCCAGGAGTGAGGTGGGGAGATTTGGTGTTGCAGCCCCAGAGCGCTAAAGATGGGCAAGATCCTTGAGGAGTCCACCTCTTGGATCAATACCTTGCTACGGGGGGCCACATTTTTTCGGTAGCAGGATGGATCAGTGGCAATTGATGCAGTCAGATGCCAGAGTGACAGATGCAGAGACTAGTAGCAGTCATATGCTGGGGAGCGCAGTGCAGAGTTGGCACAAGTGTAGAGTCAGCAACAACGCAGATTCTTTAGTGATAGTTCAGATACTAGCAACAATCAGAGACTCGGGTGATAGATGCATCATAATGATCACAGATGATTCAGTATTTAAGATGCTTCTTAGTTGCAATTGCAACAGCAACAGATGAGAGAAATTTGTAGTGTAGATGCAGTGTTGCCAGCAGTACAGTAGGGTCAGCAGAAACACAGTTGCAATGTACATCAGAGTTGAGCAGTGGTTGGTTGGTAGCAGCAACTAGACATCAGCAGTGTGACAGGGGATGATGTAGAGATAGGGTGTTGCTACAGGATGTGCAGTAGAGCTCTAGAACACATTCCTCACTAAGAGGGAGTGTTAGTTTTTGTAGCATTGAATGTTTTCTAGCACTAAAATTTTGTGGAGAGGCTAAAATACAGGAAATATCAAAAAACCCAGAAATCGTTTATGGAAATTCCACCTAGAAATGACTTAATTAGATTATTAACTAGTTTTTAAATATTTCCTAAGTCTAAACTTAGGGAATATGGTTAATTAGTCATAATTAATTAAGTCAAGGTGTGAATGTTCTAGAAACTCACACATATCGACTTCAAGTTAAGCCTAGCCATCGATTAAGATTTAATCTTGGTCGTTGGAGTACCAACAGAGGATTATAAGAAGTCGTCGTTGGGCACCTGGAGAAGACACTTAAGCAGATCGATTTCGAGAGTAGCAGCAATCAGCTACTGGGGAGAGCCAGAGATCGAAGCAGTGATTGAGGAGTAGAGACAGTGATCCAAAGGAAAGATTTTCCAGATTCGAAAAGGCAGCAGCAAAAGAGCCAAATTATCCCAAAGATGCAGCGCTGAGGGGCAGCGCAATTTCTTCAGCAAGGCAGTTCGATTTAGAGGAAGGAAAATCGCTCTCAGTTTTAGAGGCCAAGAAGAAGTCCCAGAGGGCCGGAGAGATGATTTCCTCAACATCCAAAGGCACAACAACTTCATCAAAGCCCAGTCTGAAGCAAGTCGTCTAGCCAGCTAAGCAGACAACGCTGAGTATGACGCAGAGCTCTGGGAGGCCAAGCTTTGATAGGGAAAGCCGAGACAAAGATTTCTTGTGTGAGAAAGGTAATTCCCTTCAATATTTTGCTCAGATTTTCTTGTTGTTTGGATTTCCAGTTGAGCTTCCATAGATGTACTCAAATTTCACTGTTGCATAATAAAATAAAACCCTCACTATTGCACTAGTTTTCACAAGTTGGGTTTTTCCAGGGACATTGGTCCAAAAATAATTGTCATTTTATGTGTGTTCTAGCATTTCTTCCAGCGTTTATTCTTCTGCGGTTTTATTTGTGTAGATTGCAGTGTGAGTTATTCAGTATTTGTTGTAGGAAATAATAAATAAATCGTTAAATTTAATTAAGCATTAGGAGAATAATTTCCAGTTGCTGCAATAGGATTAGGGATTCCGAATTTTCACATATGTAGCTCAGCTCTACATAATTGACAAAAGAAAGCTTAAGAACTGGCCTAATTTTCAAAAACATATTTGCAGCAGAGCTGCCAAAGAACAAATAGAGTAGAAACTCACAAACAATGTTGAATACCAACTAAGGAATCATGAATCACACATCTGAAATCTCCCAACAAAATTGCATTCCAATGCAAATCTCCCTGTAGAATGCTTGCCAGTTAAGATTGAACTTGTTTCCAACAAGATCTCCCAAACAGGTGTTCCAACTAAATGTGCTTCATTAATTCCAACTTTGAGCAAGAGAGGCATATGCCATCAAAAAGGCCACTTTTGGCCAAATGAGCTTTGGAAGGGATCACCAAGCAAGCAAAGATACAAAAATTAGGAATCTTTTATTGACCAGACACTATGCAACCTCCAAATCCAACAGCTCTCGGCATCCACTAAAATCCATTGAGCATTAAGAATTGCAACCAACACATGTCGTTGATGAAGAGTGGAGTACAATCTATGAGAATCAAACTGGGTCAAAGGGTGCCCAAAACACCACTCCCAGTGTTGCCAAAAGGGACCAATCATATCAATATTCATCTTCAAAAGATCCTCTTGAGGAATGAGCCAAATGTTCTCCACAAAAGTGGGTCAATCTGCAAAGGGTAATGCAAACTTTCAAGCAACTAAAAACCAATCCACTGTACAAGAAATAACATCCCAAAACTCCCTCCAAAAGTAAATCTTCTTCCTACTTTGCCTCCTTGCTTGAAAGCGTGGAAGGTCAAATATGCAGGTACCTTCCTACAACCAAATTCATATTGGACTTCTAGCCAAATCCCATCCCGATATGTTTCCTGATATTTTCCAAAAAACCAAACCTGCCATTGTACTCCAAGCTTGCCAAATAGCCTTGAAGATGAAGGACCCTGCAATATAGAAATTATGAGGAGCAGATATGATATCACATAAGGAAAATGAACTCTTTACCAATATGTTGAGCTAAAAGCAAACTGTGTCACATCAAAACTTGCCAAGGAGATGAGCCCTCCAAATAACTAACCACCCATAAAGCAACCAAAATGTTTCCCTAGGTTGCAACATCAATTAGACCAAGGCCTCCCTCATCCTTGGGCATAATTTAGACATCCCAAGGACCAATCGAGGGGCCACATGTCCCACCATACTTGGCCTATAAATATGAACACAAAATATACTCCAAGAGGTGAAACTAGGTCTTGTAAGGGAGCCAACATGATACATCATAAATATGAGAGACCTGAAGAATCCCACTTGCCATCATCCATTTACGCGCAAAAGGAAGATACTTGCACTGCCAAAAGAGTAACTTATGCTACAATATCTCTACGCACCAATCCCACACAACAACCAAGAAGTCAACATCGGACAGAATATCAAGATTCCTCACAATAACACCTACGTAAACAAACTTCTAGGCAGTTGGAATCCAAGTGAGAAAATCATCATGACCAAATAATAAATAGTCAATCTTGTGGACACTAACAATAACCCTTGACACCTCACAAAACACTATACGACAACCCCTAGTAGCTAAGACCAAATTCTGATAAGCAGTGACTGACAAAAGATAGTCATTTAAAAATTTGGTGTTAACCGTGTCATCTCCCCCTAGAAGTGAAATACCTCTAAGACACCATGTAGATACGCCACCTCTAATAAATAATCAAGGGCATCAATAGTCAACACATAGAGATAAGGGGCCAATGGATACCTTTGCCTGATAGACATATGAACATGTTCATTTTTCTGGTTTCCCTTATGGTGTCGTCAAGATGGACTTTCGGGGATGGAGGCATATAGGTCACAAGAGCAGGTTTACTCCCTCAGGATGTCCAGGGGCTTCTGGAGGGGTTTTAGGGGTTTGGGGGAGTTTACTCGCTGTGAAAATTTCAAAACTGAAATCCTATTGCAGCAAATGGAATTAATCTTCTAATTGTTAATTAATTTAACAATTTATTTGCCACAGCTAGTACCAAATTAATCACATTGCAACCTTCACAAATACAACTATGGAAATCAATAGCGCTAGATACTGAGAAAATAATAGTGCACACAATAAAAATGACACGTTAGAAATCCTACTACATTATCTGGTTTATTTCTCCTACTTGTTTATTCCTTTAACAAATTATTTATACATATAAATATCAAAAATAAACAGAAATGCAGCCCTAACTCATATATAGATCAGCAACTAATATACTAGACAAACACACAAGGGATACCGTTATTTTCAGACAATCGTCCCCGGAAAAACCCAACTTGGGAAAACCGATGCAGCAGTTCTGAGGGTTTTATTATTAAGCAGCTTTCTTGAGTACAAATAGGGTGTCGAACTAGCTCACCCAACATAGATTTTTACACAGCAATAATACCCCACGAAAATCCTTCTAGCGCTTCTCCAAGGCTCTGCGTCAGCCCTACTAGCCTCAGTGTCACTCTAGAACCCTCTACGTCAGCCTTTTGCCTCTCTATGTCAGCTCTCTGGCCTTTTGCGTCACCCATGCAAGCCCCTCAGCCATTGCGCAGTCTCTAGTTGCCTCTGCATGGCTCCTTCTGTCTCTGCGTCAGCCTCTCTAGTCATTGCGCTGACCCTCAGGCACTATCTCTGCCTCTCTGCTATGTACTCACTACCCCTCACTGCAACAGATCACTTGTTCGAATTTTGTCAGCAAACCCTGCTCCAGAAAATCAAACTGACTTATCAATCTTGGTGTATCTCCAACTAACCCTCAAGCCTCCTCTTATACTCTTCCTATTGAGTCTTCAACGGCCGAGATTAAGTCTCTAATCAATGGCTAAGATTAGATTTGGCTTGATCCATGTCATTTAGAACCTTCTCACCCAATTTTATATTAATACCCATTAATATTTTAATTTTCCTAAGTTTAGAATTAGGAGCCCCATTAAAAATATTAATTATTTTAATATCTCTCTAACCGGGTGGAATTTCCCCAAACCATTTTTGGGTCAGAGAGATCTCATGTGTTTTAGTCTCTCCACCAATTTCCATGGCTAGAGCACATCCGATGCTACCACAAATCAACACTCCCTCTTAGCAAGGAATGTGCTCTAGTAATGCTCCACCACTGAACATCACAGTGATCCTCCAGCACCGGTGCCTATGCTAATGTTGGGCCTGTTGCCCTACATCCACTGCACTGCTGCCCATGGCTCTGCCACTGCCACTACTACATTTGTACTACAGCTCCTTCTGCATCTGTGTTGTTGTTGGTCGTTCCTACCAACATTGCATCTGCACTGCAACTCTCTCTCAAATGTTGCATCACGTTGCCCATAGCACTACCACTACTACATCTATACTACAGCTCCTTCAACATCCGTGTTGTTGCTGGTCCTTCCTACCAACACTACATCTGCACTGCAACTCTCTCTCAAATGTTGCATCACACTGCCCATAGCACTGCCACTGCTAACTGTTGCACTGCAACTCAGTTACTGAGAAGTAAGTAATTGATCTACCCAATTCTAACATCCTTGTCAGTCCGGAGGCCTCCTGATGTTGAAGCTACCTCTGCTGCCTTTGCGCTGCTGCAAACACCTTTGTGCCTCTCGCACTGCTGCAACCACCTCTATGCCTCTTTGTACTGTTGCAACCATCTTTGTGCCTCTCGCACTGCTGCAACCCCCACTGCGCTGCCACAGATATCTGCACTCTAGCATTGCCTTGTCACTCCATCGCATCTTGCTTCTACCGACATCAGCCATCCTGCTACTGTCATTCGGGACTCCCGTAACCGGATATGCTCTAAGAGCTTGGGTACCTCAAGGGTCCTGCCCCTCATCTTCTCTAGTCCTCCTGACTATAGCTCGATATCACCCCACCTCTTCTCTACAGGTGCATGAGCACTCATGGAACAGTCGTCATCCGCCTCGACTTCTTTCTCCGCCTTAGGTGAAGCTGCCTTGGAGTCAGAAGCCTCTCCCTTATTCTTCTTCCTGAGACACTAGGTTGCATAATGACCCAACCTCCCCACAATGGAAGCACTTCACTTTGGAGATGTCCTTCTTCTTCCCCTTCCCCTATTGTCCCGCAGATGCCAGAGCCACATCCTCCTCCTCCTCTTTTTTGATTCGACCTCCTTTGCTGCTACTTCCTGCCTTGGTCAACCGTCTGATCTCTTCTTGGCAAAGAGTTGCCCACATCTCTGCCCATCTTGGAAGAATAGCTCTGCCCAAAATGACTTGGATAAATGTCTCCCACTCCTCGAAGACTGCATTCAGGGCGATCCTCACCATGAACTCCTAATCCGGTGTGGCCCTTGGAAGTAAGTTGGTCCCGAATCTCCTGCAATCTGAGGAGGTATAGATCTATTTGCTCCCCCTTCTGCATTTGATATGACCACAGCTGATTCTCTAATAGCATCTTCCACTGCACAGAAGTGCCCTGATACAATGTCGTCAAAGTATCCCACATCTCCTTTGTCGTGTTCTTCTCGGCAATATGTGGTACGACATGATCCTTGACCCCATCAAGGATTATGCACTTTGCCTTCGCCATTGCATCCTCATACTTCTCATTATCAGCTGGGTCTATTGGGATAGCCACGGTTCTCAAGGCGAAGCCCTTGATGCGATGTCTATCCAGAACAGACAAGATCTTGGCCTTCCAGATGACAAAGTTAGAGGCCCCGTCCAACTTGTCCTAATCCCTCAATCCATTCATTGCCATCTCCGCTCCTTTTCTGGACTCCCTTTGAGTCTCGAATTCCCTCCTGGAAGTTCTCTCCTAGACTCCCTCTGAGTCTCGATTTCCCTGCTGGAAATCTTCCCGCCAACTGTCGATCCACTCCTCTCCAATCCTCTTTGCAACTGCAACTCGGATCTAGATTTCTTGGCTAGAAATCCGTCAAGGCAGCGACTCCCTATACCTTGGTTCTGTCTCGTTAGGTACTGTTCTACTTCGACGGCAACAACACCCCACCAGCGTCCTAATCCACAATCTACCCACAGCTCCCTATGCCCCAGCAACTGAAGAAACTGAGCCTTCCAGCTCTGCGCAATCCTGACAAAGGTTGAATCACTCCTCTGGCCTCTCTCTGCCTCTGTGCTGGCCCTCTCTCTAGCTCAAAATGATGATGCAGGCCCTCTGTGTCACTCCTTCTCTGCTGCTTTTTGCTTAGGATCAGATCGATCTCCAGGGACAGCTACTACTGCTGCAAATACTTCTGATTATGTTGGTGCCTTCAGTCCTCCTGTGATCTGCAATGCTCTGATACCATGTTGGAATTTCTAAGTCTGACACGTTAGAAATCCTACTGCATTATCTGGTTTATTTCTCCTACTTGTTTATTCCTTTAACAAGTTTTATACATATAAATATCGAAAATAAATACAAATGCAACCCTAACACATATATAGATCAACAACTGAAATACTAGACAAACACACAAGGGACACCATTATTTTTGGAGAACCGTCCCTAGAAAAACCCAACTTGGGAAAACTAATGCAGCAGTTTTGAGGGTTTTATTATTAAGCAACTTTCTTGAGTACAACTAGGGTGTCGAACTGGCTCACCAAACAAAGATTTTTCCACGGCAATAATACCTCTTCTCGGAGACAGATATTCAACAAGTCTGTCCCACGAAAATCCTTCTGGTGCTTCTCCAAGGCTTTGTGTCAACCCTGCTAGCCTCAGCGTCACTCTAGAACCCTCTACGTTAGCCTTTTGCCTTTCTGCGTTAGCTCTCTAGCCTTCTGCGTCACCCATGCAGGCCCCTCAGCCTTTGTACAGTCTCTAGCTGCCTCTGTGTGGCTCCTTCTGCCTCTGCATAGCTCTGGCTGCCTCTACGTCAGCCTCTCTGGTCACTGCACTAACCCTCAGGCACTATCTCTGCCTCTCTGCTATGTACTCACTGCCCCTTGCTGCAACAGATCACTTCTTCGAATTTTCTCAGCAAACCCCGCTCTAGAAAATCGAACTGACTGATCAATCTTAGTGTATCCCCAACTAACACTCAAGCCTCCTCTTATACTTTTCCTGTTGAGTCTTCAACAACCGAGATTAAGTCTTTAGTCAATAGCTAAGATTAGATTTGGCTTGATCCATGTCATTTAAAACCTTCTCACCCAATTTTATATTAATACCCATTAATATTTAATTTTCCTAAGTTTAGACTTAAGAACCCCATTAAAAATATTAATTATTTTAATATCTCTCTAACTGGGTTGAATTTCCCCAAACCATTTCTGGGTCTTGGAAACCTCATGTGCTTTAGCCTCTCCACCAATTTTCATAGCTAGAGCACATCCGATGCTACCACAAATCAACAGTTAATAATCTAATTAAGTCATCTCTAGGTGGAATTTCCAGAAACAATTCTGGGTTTTTGAGATCTCATGTATTCTAGCCTCTCCACCAAATTTCGTGGCTAGAACACATCTGATGCTACAGAAACTAACACTCCTAGCGAGGATTGTGTTCTCTCTAACGCTACACATCCTGCCCAACAACCTATCTCTGTATCACCTCTTGTTATGCTACTGATGTTTGGTTGTTGTTGCCCACCAACTACTGCACAACTCTGATGTTGCATCTGTGTTGTTGTTGACACTGTTATATTGTTGCCAACTCTGCATCTACACTGCAACTCCCTCTCATCTGTTGTTGCTGCAACTGCAACTACTGCGACTGAGAAGCATCTAAAATACTGAATCAAATGTGTTCAGTATGATGCATCTGTCTCCCAAGTCTCTGACTGCTACTAGCACTTGCAATGTCACTGAAGAATTTGCGTTGCTGCCAACTCTGCACTGTGCTCCTCAACATCTGACTGCTACTAGTTTTGTAACTGTCACTCTGGCACTGACTGCATCAACTGCCACTGATGCATCCTGCTACTGAATATTGTCGGCCCCGTAGCTAGGTAATGATCCATGAGGTGGACTCCTCAAGGATCCTACCTAATATTTGTAGCTCTATAAGGCCATAACTCCAAGTCACCCTGTGAAAATTCCTAGACTCGAAGGAACCCCTACTGCAGCAAATTTGAATCTACTTCACCTACTTGATATTTAACATACATTAACCAAGTTATTCTTCTGAATACTGAAGCAAATTACTTTTGCAGCCTACACTAATTAAATGTTTGATCTCATGAAACAGAAAATAGAGAAAAGAACAAGATACATAGGACACACTTATTTTTGGACACAATAGTCCCCGAAAAAACCCAATGCGGGAAAACTAATGCAGCAGTTCTGAGGGTTGATTATTATGTGGGAGAAATATTTGAATACAAATCTACGATGCTTATCTAGCAATCCTTTACAGAGAAAATACTGGCGGAAAATCTAAGTGAGTTTTACCTCACTTCACCCTTTACCTCACTTCACCCGGCAGAATTTCGGTTAATCCGACACAAGACTGGTTAACAACTATGGACTACTCCACCGAAAGCTGCGCATGTCCTGCTGTGTTGTGTGTCTCTCATAGAGTTGGGACGGTTCCCTTTCGACTTGAGACTCACACCCACCCTCTCCCTCTGCAATGAAAGAACCTTGACACAAGCGACACTAACCACTCATCAGGCATGCGAACCTCGTTGTTCGAAGACTAAGTAAACCACTCTCATGTGCAAACAAGCAAGAGCTAAGGCATATCTTTAAGATAATGGCAACCGGGCCATCGTACCGGATGCGACTTCTATACCAAATGGTCTGAGGTCTAGTCGGGACTTCATACTGGGGAGATCCCCTGAATGTTGGCGGGTCTAGCACTATCAACACCTTCATTAGTGACTTTACGCATACTAGGTCTCCTCCCATCGGTGAAAGTCCGTAAATAGAAGGGAGCCTTAGCTGAGGTGACAGTGGGCTAAGACTCCATTTGTTCCCCTTGGCCTAGCATTTGCCCTTTAGGGATTCCCCTTAGGTCCCCTGCTAGTTTGAGGGGTAACGGAGCCGATGATGAAGGAGGATGAGCAGTCGTCCTTTGAGCCAGCCATTGGCGAGGAGCAGATAGATGCACAGACATCTAGCAGGGTTGTAGTGCTTGCAAACACTTGTCATGAGGTGCTACAGCCTGACAGGATAGTTTTGCAAGAGGAGCATGGAGTTTCCAGTCAGACGAGGGAAAATATTTTGGAGATGGTGGTGCATCCATCTTTGGGTCTACCCATCGATGAGGTGCAAACAGATGCAATGTTAGCCCGCAAAGTTGCAACATTTTCAAGCAGTAGCCCTCTCTAGGAGTACATAGATAGGGCTTGCAGCATGGTTTGCCCACTTTGGTCCATTATGGGGAGAGGGGTAGGTTCTCCTAGACATATCTTGTTGATTAACCAGATAGAGCTACATGAGTTGGGCATAGCACAACACAGTGGACTTGTATCATATACAGGTGCCCATACATCTGATCCTTCCCACAAGATGGATTGGCGAGAGATCATGAGTTGGTACCCTATTGATGGAGGGATAGATTTTTTCGTTCCCGGCCTTTGCGACAATTTCTCAATCTTTCAATATTTCCATCTTTCTTCATTCCTTGTCCTATCAATGCCACAACATTTTCTAGCACCGTTGCCGAGGACGAGTTTGTCTTGTTGCCAGGGTTAACGACATTATCTTTTTTATTCTCTCAATTTTCCATATAGTCCGTCAAAAGCCACAACATTTTTTGGCACCCACCTCTTATCATTTTTCATCTTCTCATCACCTTATCATTTTTTCTCTCACTAATCCTCTCATCTTGTTCATTCTCACATTTAGCACCTAGACATTTAGGTTGGTTTCCTGTTTGGGTGGCAACTCCACTTACTCATCCATTCACAAGAACATACTCTAGAAGGAAACTCAGTAACTTGGTTAACCCCGCTCCCAATCCTGAAAAGGTTATGTTGTTGCGCAAAGTGTCTAGGCACCGCGACAATGCTCAGACCGGGGGTTGTCACCCTCATCCCCGATCTCTCCGTTTAAGCCGTCGCCCTGGGCTATGGGGGGTAGACCCTATGATATAAAGGAAGACCAACTAAGAATCAGTTGGCCTGGGAGACACAGCAGGGAAAACAAGCACTTGATCGATATTTAAAATTTTGATTGAATCTTTAAATGTTTAAGACCAATGCCTTCACTAGATGAAGTGAAAACTGAGTGATTAACTTGTTGTTGCTACTTAGGAAATATAAATACGAACAAATCTTTCAACAATTGCTTGAAAATATTCACTGAAATGTCTAGAATATGATGAGCATTAAAACAATCAAGCAATAATTAATTTCGCCAGATGTAAGATATTCAAAAGATGCACAGATCTCTAGCAATTAAATTTCAAAGGATCAAAATTCATTATTCAACCATGAAATTCAAATGCTAACCAGTTCACAAAATGATTCACCATTTTCAGATAGCTAATCTTTAGATAAAATTTAGGCGCATTTAACTATATAAAAATGACAAATATTAATCCCACATTAAAAAAAATTAGCCTTAATGGAAAAGATACACCAACATTGTAAATGTGACAAATCCTTGAGTGAATATGCCAAGACTAAATGTGACAAAATATTTCAAAATTTTTTATTTTTTTGTTTTTTATTTTTTTTAAATGATTAAAATCAAAATCATAAAATAAAAGTCTAAAATAAGACCAAACCAAAACCTAAAAACCTTTTTATGATTTTTTAATTTTTATTTTTTATTTTTTATTTTTTATTTTTTATTTTTTATTTTTTATAGAAAATCTAAACAAAAATAAATCAAAACCCTAAGATTAACTTTTATGCCTTTTTTAGGATTTTTATATTTTTATATTTTTTATTATTTTTATGATTTGAAACAAAACCAAAACTAAGCTAAAAATAAAGATTAAAAGCTAAACCAAATGAAATCAAAATAAAAGCTAACACCTAATCTATAAAAAATAAAATATAAAATCTAAATCCTTACTACTAAATAAAACTCAAAACTAAATCCAAATCAAATGAAAAAACAAATTTTTTATATTTTTATTCCTTAAATTTCAAATAAAAAAGGAAATGAAACTATCAAACCTAACACATGAATGAAAATGAAATCAAACGCATGAGAGAAACCTAGCCTTAACAAGTAAAAAAAAAAAATTGAAAAGCTAACTAAATCTAAACTTAAATCTATCTAGAAGAAATAACGTGAATGAAAAAATCAACGAAAAATATCTACGCTAACCCTACTGATATGCTCATGTAAAATTGAAATTTATGTCGTTTGTTTATTGATGAGCCCCAAAAATGGATAATTATTTGGGCTCATTCAACCTCCTAATTCGACTTAATCCACCATTCTCATTAGTTTATTGCATGTTTTTTATTATATTTATGCTAATAGAGTGAATTGGGTTAGTCATTATGCCAACAAGTCTAATATGTGCTTTGTGTAGTCTTTTTGGTCAATTTGGAGACAAAATCAAGGGTTGAAATGAGCACTTGGCAGCCAACTTCGTGGAGAGGATTTTTAGGAAGGTGTTCCCTTCATTTATGGGCCCTTACCTCGAATTCTCCACCATCAGCTCGGAGTTCAAGGGCCACCAAATCAATTATCCAAGGGCAGCCAAGCAAGTCAAGTAGGACTGTTGTTAACTGCAAGTTTTGGGCAGCCGAGTCCCTAAAGTTTAGGAGGACTGTTGGGGTCCTCAATTTGTATAAATAAGAAGGCTTAGGGCCTCATTTTGGTTAGCCAGTAGTTAGTCATTTTGTATTCATTTTGTAGTTCGATTTTTAGGCAGTAGATTAGCTTTGCTTTCAGCACATTTTCAAGTTCTCCTTGTGGACAGTTTTGATGTAACTCTTCTTTTCTTGCTCAATAAAGATGAATCCAGCTTTGCACCACTTCTAAATCTCTCTTAGGAGGCTGTAGCTCTTGGGTTTGGGCCCATCTCAAGTGCCCAGTACCTCCTTTGTTTATCTTTATGTGTTTTTGCTGCATTCTTAGAATAAAATCTGCTATTTAGATTTAAATTTTGCTTGGTTATTTAGGTTGTTTTTGATGAGTAAAATAGCTTTTCATGCTCAGATTTAGTTGATAGGTTGTTAACAAAAAAAGCTTCAAGAAAAGGGCCAACAAACATCTGTGGTTTCACCTCTTCCTCAGTGGGATCAGGAGCTGTTGGACACCTCATCCTCAATGGGTTAGTGTGGAAGCCGAATGGACAAAAGGAATCCAAGAGACCTTGGGATGTGGAACCTAACAGTCAGATATTGTACTATAAATGTAAATCAATTGTTAATAAAAATTGTACTCTCCTGATTATCTTTCATATCTCTCTTGCTGTCCATGTGTGTTTAACATGGTATCAGAGCAGGCGTATTCCTGCCCTGCATAATTAATTTGAGCCATTTGTTGTATGGCCTTTTTTGTGCAAGTCATTTATGCCATCAATTCTGCATCTCAGGAATATTTTCTCATGAATATTTCTTCAGCTAAATTTTAGCTGCTCCTGACACTGCCACCGCTGTCCAAGCAGTTATGAGATGTCTGTCTGCCATATTTTTTACCTGCGCTCTCTGTCCATAAGCGTTTCATGGTAATTTTAGTGTTGTTCTGTCTGTCATTTTTATAAACTGGCCCTGTCTGTCATATGCGTTTTATTTCTGAACGCTGGCCTGCTCCACCTAACCTCAACGCTGCTAGCCTGCCCCTCTGTCTAACTGTTCAGCTCTCTCACTGATTCATAAACGTCTCTGACATAAAACGTCTTTGACCTGGTAACTGCGCCTGTTGCATACTATGTCAGTGCGGATTCAATTGAAAATTGTGGTTGTGCGTTGAACGTTTTAGAGTTTTGAACTTTGTTTAACGCTGCTATTGATATGACCTTGGAGCAAACGAGCATACGCCCCAACCGAGTGAACCCATGCCAATAATCTTTTCTTCATATAATCTGGATCTTCCATTCTAATTCTGATCTTAAGATCGCCATCATGGTCCCAAGGCATATTTTCTCAAAATCGATCAATACTGGGAAATCTCTGGCTTCCACAACAGGATAATGTTCGCCCTCACCTGATATAATTCCAGATTTTTCACTCGGCTTCTGAAGGCCGCCTTCTGCTGACGTCGACATCAGTGTCGTTTCTTCTTTGACAATGACATGCCGTGGCCTTGCCAGATCCACCAGTGGTGCAGTTCTGTGATTGCCAATCGATTCTCAGAAGAATTGCCCGTTTTCATCTTTGAAATTCTCCAAAAACGTGGCAGAGAGAAGTCTGAAAGTTCTGCGCTCCTCCAAATGTGTTTTTATCATCGATTATCAAACCTCTGTCCATCCATTTCAATAGCCCGCACATTTAGAAATCAGAAATAGTTTCTTTCTTTCTTTCTTTCAAACCGCACTTCACATTCCTTCCGTAACACTAAGAAGCTTTGAGTTTTTTGCTGATTGAAGAAATTTTAAAGGCACTAGACGCTTCCCCCGGTCGTTGTGCGGCTTCTTATCAAGGATCTCCTTCTGACTGAGAACGAATGCAATACCAGTGAGAATTTGCATCCTTCACATATGCGTAATAATGACCAGGGTCCTGTGAGTAGCCTGAATGGACAATGGTACCAAAGAGAGTATACTCTGGCCGCACATCCTGACTGTCTCTGCACATATGGCCAGAAAGTGCTAAGCGCTCCTCAAAAATAATGCTGCGATCTATTTTGCCACCATATATGTCCTCAAATCTCTTCAGCTGAATGACTAGAACATTAGGAGCTTGAAAGATTGACATTTGCTTGCGTGCTGTGGACAACTTTTTGCACTTTTCACAGCGGTACTTGTTGTTTCCATCGAGCAGCTCCGACTGAAAATAACGAGAAAAGGCTTCTTTCAACGAGCTTGCATGCAATATATCAAGGCTGATATCCATAATTTCATCCATCTTGTTCGACTCTGCTTCGCAGGAAAGGCACTTGACTTGGCTTTGCAACACACCGCCGAAAATATCTTTAACAATGGTATCATGTGTTGCTTTGGTGCGTTAATAAACTGTGGCTTTACTACTTCCGCAAGATATTCTCTATATGACTTGTGTTGCATTGTGGCGCTACCGGTTTTTTGTGAGTGGTAGTGATGGAGAAGGTCATGGTTCGGTTTCTTATTGGTTTCGACCGTCGACTGGTGAGTGGACTGCAATTGATGTCAGGGAAGGTTTTGGTGATTGTCTGAATGTGGGTGCTGTGACCGTGGAAATCTGAATATTCTCTGCTCTTCAAAATGATTTATTTTCAGTATCATGAGGAGTTTTTTGGTTATTCTGCAGTTTGGGTATAAGAGCATTATATTTGGTATTTGCTAATATTTTTCTCACATATCGACATCTACATCGGGGAAGGCAAAGGATCTTTGTTGTTGAGGATCGAAGGGCTGATCATTGAACTCAAAAACTACGAACTGTGGCATTGAATATATTTGGTTGCCGCTTATATATATGCAACGTTGAAAACTCCTGCAGCTTACAGCGACTAAGCCTTGGTATGCTATATTTTCTTCTTGAAAATCATATGTATATATAGTGGATCAATAATATACCATGTGATGGGCATATGAGGTATGAATGTGTGGTATTATATGATATGAAAGCATCCTATGCGTTGGTCATTTTTCTTGTCGATTCATGCTCCTCCTTATACGGCATTGATTACTTTATGTTATTTCAAATGTGTTGGAATATGATACTTATATAACCAAACACAACTGAAATCGAGAGCCATCACTATTTTTAAAGACAAGTGCAATCTTTTGAAGACAAGTGCAATCTGTTGTAAAATCCAATTGTATTGACATATTGCGAGTGAGTGTTGATTTTTCTCTACAAGTTGTGATCAGTTTCAAGTGCAATTTTGACAATGAATAAAATAGCCAGAATTGGTGAAGTATTGGAGTTCTTAAAAACTCTGATACATTCCTCTGATCATGGTACAGTAAGAATAAGCAAAGCTTCTCTTGTTGACATTAGAACCTGTTTGCATAATGTACAAGAGAATATTGAGTTTTTGCAGCTTGAGACAAAGCTACAGCAGGAAGAATTACAGCAGTTGAGTCATCATTCTGAACCTATTTCTGTTCAGAAGATTGAAACAGACTCCCATAAACAGCAAGTCAATAATGTTACAGCTGGTTCAGATTTAGTACCCAATAAAGCAACAGTTGTACATGCAGATGCAGAAACTCAGTCTGCACTTCCCAAGCCCATCATCAGACCTTGGGAACAACTTGTCCACAACAAGCACAGAACTGGTCTTGGATATGACAAGGACTTGTCCTTTCATATTCTAGACTACGCCAAGACCATTCAATTTCAGAGTGTTGGATTCATTCATGATAGTTCACCTGCTCCTTATGACAGTTCAGCTTCAGCTGTTCCAGATTCTGCCCCTCTTCCACAGCAACAACAACAAAAACAACATATCGTGAAATGCCAACACTGTGACCGAGTTGGCCATTTGAAAGATCACTGTTTTGATCTTCATCCATGTAAGCACTGTCATAAAACTAGCCATTCTTCACACAGATGCTTCAAAAACAAACGTCCTGCAAGAACAAAGATTCATCTTGGATGGATCGCTTCTTGGCAATGGGCATCAACAGCCAAGAAGATATTCCAAACACATGTCAGAACTTGTTCCAGAGTATTAAACAATCTTGCAGTTGAGTTTCCTCCATCATCTCACCTTGTATCTGACAGGGGGGGAAATGATGGTCATCCACAAGCTTCAAAGTCACATCAAGCGAGCCTGAGCCACAACCTGCCACACCAGTTTCAGAGTTGTAGCCAGAGACAAAGATGCCCATAAACATGCCTTCAGTTGGCAATCTGGGACACTTCCTCTAGCAGAAGACTTTAGCTTCTTGCCAGTTTTGGAAGAATTCCAGGAACACAATTGAGAACACTTCCTCTAGCAAAAGACTCCAGCTTCTTGCCAGTTTTGGAAGAGTTCCAGGAATTGCATTAAGCATTCCAGAGTTGTTGGTTATCCTTAAACCATCACAGGTTGAGAGTTCCCTTTTCAGGTTGAAGTTTTACCTTTTATGTGGGGTGAGACCTCCCTTTATTGGTTGAAGGTTTCCCTCTTCAAAACAATAGGAGCACTTCCTCTAGCAGAAGACTTCAGCTTCTTGCCACTTTTGGAAGAGTTCCGGGAACTGCACTAAGCGTTCCAGTGTTGGTGGTCATCCTTAAACCACCGCTCTTTATACCAACATTTCATAGAGCACATTCAGCCTAGTGCTGCCATGCATATTTGCACATTTTGTATTACAGCTCTCTTCTTGGACTCATACATAACCCTTCGGATTAAGGGGGGGAATGTTGGACACCTAATCCTCAATGGGTTAGTGTGGAAGCCGAATGGACAAAAGGAGTCGAAGAGACCTTGGGATGTGGAACCCAACAGTCAGATATTGTACTATAAATGTAAATCAATTGTTAATAAAAATTGTACTCTCCTGATTATCTTTCATATCTCTCTTGCTGTCCATGTGTGTTTAACAGGAGCTGTGACTAAGATGACTTTGCTGCCCACAAAAACACTGATTTTGCTTTGACATGCAATCACTAGTGTTTGATCTTCATGTGTAGAAGTTGGTTACAAGTTCAGACTTTCGTTTGCTTAGTTGCATGAGTTAAAATACATGGTTTCATTGCAGGTCACACTTTTGTTCATTCTCTTTACTGACAGCTAGCAAATTAGGTCAACGAAACTAGGTCTTTGAAGTTACAAGTCTTTGTTGGTTCAGATTGGAAAAACGACTTGCAGAGCACCTGTACCAATGTTGCACGAAGCGGGAGCGAAGCGGAAGCGCGGAAGCGTCATTTTCCAAAAATCTAGGAAGCGAAGAGTCCGCGGAAGCGTCTGCTATATATATATATATTTTTATATTTTTTTGCATTTATACTCAAAACAAACATCCCAAATACCAAATTAATTGTAGAAGACATGAAAACATGCATATTTTTGCATAAATCAAGATAGATATGGCATCCATGATTCCATTGTAGTTACTAGTATGTACAACAATCATCTATATTCTAGCTATTACAAACATACATCAAATTTTTAAGCATATTATAAAACATAAAACATTTAAGCATATTATAAAACATAAAACATAGAGCATATTATGATTTATCTAGCAAGTGAGCAACTGTCAACATTTGTCATGTCCAAAATTCAAATAATAATGTTTACAAAATATGTCACTTGGTCACCACCAAGCCAAAAAGGTTCAAAATTCAAATTCACAAGTCTACAAGTCTAATGAGTAATCTATGACAAAAAGTAGTAGATTGTGAATATATCTACTAATCTCTCCTCCTTCCACCACGAATAGAACGTGGTGGCGGGCCTCCACGTGGTGGCAATGAAGAAGATGGTGCCTGTGTAAGTCGTGGCACTGAAACTGATGAAGAAGAACCCCCTGCTGTTGGTGTTGAACCATGGAACCTAGGAACCAAGGGACCAGATGGGGGTGGGGGTGGTGGCATATCAACACGGTCATCATCATCCTAGAATCGCTCAAAAAATTCATGCAAAAAAAAAAACACTAGTTAACAAAAAAATTAAAAACATGAATTAGAGAAATGCTTTATAAGGGAAAATTGGAAAATTCATACCACAATGGACATACCTGGATAAGAGCATCCTCTAATTGCTCTAGTCGCAACACTCCATCCTCCAAATTGGGCTCCTCTGGATTCTTGTCCCAAATCAACAAGTCTTTATTAGACTTTGCATCTTCACAGTAATGGGACAACAATCGCAAGTTGTAATGAACATAAACCAAGCTCTCTGCCCGGTCTAAACTCAACCTGTTCCTTTTAACACTGTGGATGAAAGAATAAGAGCTCCAACACCTCTCTGCAGAAGAAGTGTTTACCACCTGTGATAGCACCCGCAATGCCAAACTCTGTAGAAGTGGAGTACCCCCTCCATGCATGTTCCACCACTCAAGAGCAGAAAAAGTCTCTCGATCTTTAATTGCATGCATGCTCCCAAATGGACCAGTGTTGAGCGTATAGTTGCTCACCTGTCTCCGTACCAATGCAGCGTCCTCCTCATCAGGGATTAATTTACTCAATGCAGCCATATATTTTTCGTGAACCTCTTTATCTTGGTGTGGTTTTCTCCTGCTTCCCCCCCCAGGTGCTGGTGTTGAAAGCCATGATGGATGATAGTATTTAGGTGTCAAAACATATGCTAATGCATGCAATGGAATATTTAGCATTTCCCATCGGTTTTGCACCTCTACACGAATATAATTGTACAAGGTGGTATCTCTAGGCTCAACAATGTCTTTAATCTGCCCCAACATGCTATCCATTTGCTCATACACCTCCCCAATTACTGGTCGATCTGAATCTGCAAACTTGATCATGTAATAAATTGGTTTGGTGAATTGCAAAACATATTTAACCTGTGACCAAAAGTAACTGTCAAGAACAGTGTCCTTGACTGCATTAGCACCATCTGTGTCAGTGTTAATTTCATCCCATGTTTCAGCACACACCAGATTAGTTAAAGCTTGTCTCACCTTCACTAGCCGCCTAAAGGTGAGGTAATAACTAGCAAATCTTGTCTTTGCAATTTTAAGCAATTGCAACTTGGAGTAAGTGCCATAGAAGTAGTTTACCCTTGTATGCCCTGTGATGAATTTAATGAGCTGCTTCCCTTTCCTGTAAACCTCAGCAATCCACCCACATTCTTTGTGTTTCACAATATCATGCATCAAAAGGTTCAATGTGTGAACCAGGCACCCAGACCAAAAGATGTGTGGATGAGTACGCTCAATAATTTTTCCTGCTGCATTATCTGTGATCACTTGAACCACATTATTCGGACCAACATCTTTGATTGATTTCAATAGGAGATCTGCAATGTTTTGTGCATATGCAATGATGGAGGAGGAGTCATGACATGCAATAAATACTGCACCACTAGAAGAAACACCAAGAACATTTATCAAATGTTGGTTTCTAATATTTGTCCACCCATCTGATACAATGGATACCCCAGAATCTACCCACTCATTTGTAAAACGTGTCAAAGCTCTTTGAACCTTAGCTTTTTCTCTTTCTAATAACACTGTTCTAGCTTTCTCATAGTTGGGGGCCTTGTATCCTTTTGGGGCTTCATTGATGGCCTTTACCATTTCATGCCAATAGGGAGAGCGAAGCACATTGAATGGTACACCGCAAGCACAAAGAAAACGAACTATCTTTCCATCCACATCATCCCTCCCAGCAACATTAAGGAAATCCCCTATTGTTCTTCTACCTCCAGAGCTTGCAGAAGTACCATGAGGAGATGAGCAACTACCAAATTTAGAGGTTGCAGTTGCACTTGATTCAGAATGAGTTTTTTGTTTCTTGTTTTTTTGTTGTGCAGCCATCTCTATTTGGATGTATTTTCTTCTTTCTTCAGTTGAAATGTTTGGGCAAATTTGTACCCTCACAGAACCCTTTTTTTCATCACTGTCCAGCACCCCACAAAGATGCCTCCTCAGACGGGTATATGAACCACAATATGGTTTTCCTCCATGACAACCATGAGGGCACACAAATTTGTAAGATCCACCACCCTTTCCCCCATCAAGTTTGGTCACATAGTTCCACAAGGGTGTTGATGTAGCTTTCCCATCTTGTGTTTCAGTGTCCCCTTCAAGTTCATCCCCTTCCTCTTCAAACCCTTCCTCCTCATCATACATTGGGTCACTCATATTGGTACCATCACCACTGCCCTCTTCTGTTTCTTCCCTTCTATTCCTATTCACCTTTGCCATCATTAGAACCAAGAGTGGAATGATACATAGAAGCCAAAAGAACACCATCTTGGAATATGGATATAGGTGGTGGACAACCTGTAAATAAAGGAGCAAGTAGAAACAATGGGAAAGAGTAGGAGAGGGAGGAGAAAAATACAAAAAAATTGTCACAAAAAATAAGGGAGTTTGGGGTTTGAACTTACCTCTTTAGCTCTTGTAGATGAAGTCCTCCAAGCTCTTGCTCCAAGCTCCTCCTCCTTCTCCTTGCTCTTCCTTCTTCACTCCTCCAAGCTCTCCTCTCTTCTCCTCTCTTTTCCTCTCTTCTCTTCTCCTCTCCTCTCTTCTCTTCTCCAACTCTCATAAACTCAAAGTGAGAAAATGAGGAATGAATGGGGACTTTATTCTTTTCATTCCTCACATTAACCTCACTCTAACCTCACCCTAACCCACCCCCTCAATGCTAACTTAAGTTAACTTTAAAAAAAAATTAAAAAAATGAGGTTTTTTTCCCTTGGGCGCGCGGTTTTGGAGAAAGCGCTCCGAAGCGCTGCGTGAAGCGCACGCTTCCTGGCCCGAAGCGCTGCTCTTCGGAGGCCCGAAGCGCCATCCGAAGCGCGCTTCGGGGCCGGCGCTTCCTAATTTCCAGGAAGCGCATTAAAAAGGCCGAAGCGCGCTTCCGCGGGGCGCTTCCGTACGGGGCGCGCTTCGGGCCTAAGATCCGGGGGGGGGGGGGGCGCTTCCTGCAACATTGACCTGTACCACTCCTTCATCTGCTTATTCTCCATCAGCACCATCCACTCCACCCTCTACTTAGAATCCTCACCTCACGTTTGCCACATTTGCTCACATAACCCTAGTTTTTGTACATAATTGTTTAAGCCTTCTTTGAGCCAACTTAGCTATCTACACCTTCTCACCACTCCATCCACCAGTCCCTGGGCCACTTCAGACCCCTATCCTACCTCCATATCCATTCATGCATCTTCCCTCACTCACCCATCCTCCAAAATCCAATTTTTAAACATCCTGTAGAAATTTCTGAACATCCTGTAGAAATTCCTGAAACATCCTGTAGAACCCTTGCAGACTTCCTGTAGAAGCTCACGAATGAGGTTTCTTGATAGCCAAACTCTGTGAAACTCTCTGGAAGGGTGTTAGGGACCCCTTAGGCCCTCTCTGAACCTTCCCGACCTCTTCCAAGCATTTCCTCTCGCCAATCCACCTCTGCACAGTCAAAAACAGTTAAATTGTATGCATGATAATTGTGACAACTTATTCAAAAATACAAAAAGATGTTTTCTTCAGATAGTGATAACTTAGACACATGCATTTTACCCTCCTAGAAGTCAATGGCATCTCTTTGAGTAGCTTGCATCCTCTTTTTCGCATCAGTAGGGCTAGCTGGTAAAATTAGGGTTTGTTAGGGTTTGCATTTCCTTTCCGCTTTCCAGTTTCTTTCTGCAAGTAAATTAGCCCCTTTGAGTTAGCTTTCATTCATCAGTTAAAAAGCTTCTTCTAAGAGCTCATAGAAGTTGGCTTAAGCTCCTAGCGGACTTGTGCCAGCTGACCAAGTGACAGCTGCGGCAAGAGCTAGTACTTGTGCATACAGCACCGTCGCTTCCAAGTTTGTTACGAACTACCGGGTTGATAAAATTAAAGAAGGGAGTTCCAAGAGTTGCAGCATTATTGCTGCAATACTGGGGCCCACCATTTACTGCGTGCAGGTGTGCGCGAGGGAGAGAAATCAACAGACTGGAGCGTGGAAATATCGCAGGTATGGTAGCGTGAGGAGCTCGGGTCTGAGGGAGCAGTCACGCGGATGGAGCAGTTTGGCCAGTGAAGGGGAGTTTTAATGGGCGAGGAGTGTTGTCCGCATGAGATGGACAACTAAACACTTGCGTGGAGGGATAAGGTAATACAAATCAAGCGGGTTTCCCTTTTTATGGTTGCTTGCAGGTATGGCAGCTGCGTGGAAAGGCAGCGGATGAGGAGAGAGGAGCAGGAGGATAGCAGCCGAAATGGACAGTATCGAGAAGGGAGTTGCGGGTTGGTGTGACAAATGGAGGACGTTACTGCTCAAGCGAGGGGATTTTGAAGACAATGTGCAGCTGTGTGGATAAGGAAAGGAGGTTGCGCAGGAGGCTGAGGGAATGAAGGTAACACGCAAGGATGGGTAGCAGCAGATTCGTTTTGCAGGCTGGACGTGGATCTGGAGAAGCGTTGGCAGCATGGGGAGGAAGCCACGTGTGTGGCAGCAACAAAAAACTGCAGGCCCTATAAAATTTCGAAATTTTTCAATGAAAATGAAACCCCAGGCAGCCGCAGACAGATGACAAAATTCTCCAGAAAAACTAATAAAAAAATTTCAAATCCTTTGGGTTCAGATTTGCTTGATGAAAATCCCACAAAAAATTCTCCAGACCTAAAATAAATACTCCTGCGATCGTTGATCCTGAGGCCAAATCTTACCCTCCAACGCCTAGATCTGGCTTCAAACAAAAATCTCCTCTTCAAACCTGTAACCTGCAATGGAAAAATAGAATACCTAGAAACAATATATGCAAGAAACAAAACTAAAAACCCTAAAACCAGCTAAATAATTACAATATTCACAGTTTAAAGGCTCTAAATAGCCAGATTTGTCAGTATGCCACAGAAATATTTTTAGAATTTTAAATTTAGTATGAGGTGCTTCAGAAAACCCTTCATGCATTCACCAGAAAAATTCTAATGATAAGCCCAGGATCAAAACCAGCTGGGCTCTTCAGAAATTCCCTTTTCGGGAGTTGGCTGGTTCAGCTGAGAGCTTCCCTAAACGCCCGATGATCTTGAAATCAAGATTTTCCCGCACAACTTACTTCAACCATTAACAAAGAGGAAGAAAATGATACTAAAATCCAGATCTAATGGAGATACCTGCCATTATATTCAGAAATTTAACTACCATTCAAACCCTAGTGACTAAACAAGATACCTGTGTTTAAAATCACTCTTCATCAAGCTATCATCAATGGCTGAAATTAAATTTATGCACAGAAATAAAACATCTTACAGCATTTCCAGAAGAGTAACACCAACAAGATTTCAACCCCAAAGTCTTTCTTTATTGCACATGAAAAATGACTACAAGAGAGCTTTCTTTAGCACAAGACTCACAGATCGAATGATCTCAAATGACCCCTGACACCCTATTTAAAGGAAAATTTCCCAACGGCTAGTTCGAGTGATCCATGTCAAAGTGATCTCGACCGTCGATGAGGATCAAAATCTCTTTTAATCTCATCCGTCGAAAATTTTAAATGTTGAGGAAATTTCACATTTTAATATAAAAAATTAAAATTTTGCATTTATTTCCTCAAAACTTTGACTTATTATTATTTTATTTCATTTTATTTTATTTATTTTTTATTTTATTTTATTTTTTATTATTTATATTTTTTTATTATTTTTATTGGACCCTCGAACTTAGCCTTTGGAAAAAATTACCTAGGACCTAGGACTTATGAGGGGTTTAATTATTTTTCTAACCCCCAATACATTTTACATCATGATTTTACATTTTTACATCGTAGGGGAGAAAAACCATCTGACAAAGACCCTCATAGACTACCCAGTTCTGTGACACAAACATAATCTAGTAGATCCAGCAATTTGTAATAACCTAACCAAATAGTTAGGATTATTCCCAAATCACTTTTACATAGACTCGATTTAGCACACTAGGACTCCCCTAAGATTCTAATGACAAAATCGATTCCGGCTTTGGGGTTAGGCTGAAGGAATACTTTGCCGATCATGGATCGGTGAGACAAAAAACCTTCCGAAATGTAGATCATCACTAGAAAATTAGGTTTACCTAGGCAATTGCATACATGATACAGATCTGCAAAGATTATTTACAATTTACACATGCAGACTGGGTTTACAACATAATATGATCGGGCAGATGATGATAGTCGAATGGTACGGACACGTTGATCAGGTGCTATCCCTTTTGTGGAAAAAGGGGGTGTACTGCTAAGGGTAGTTGACACGTAGTGGTCAACAAGTTCTAAGAGCTCAATTAAACAAGTTACACTCTAGAGATCGTTTAAATTTTCTCAAACAAGAAGCTCTCCTTGACCTCCATTTGCTTTTCATCAATCCTCCAAATCAAGACATCACGGGTGACTTCTATGGGCCTTGCAACTTCACCAACATCCAGGAGTATCTGCTTGATCTACCAAATGAGTCAACTATGAACAAATTGCTGATTTTTTAAAGAAACAATGATATCTGTGCTAAAGAACATATAAATAAATTTGATTTGTTCCTCCACAGATATGCTCATTCTACGGACTATAATCATGAAGATGTCAGGATGAAACTATTTGTCTTATCATTAGAAAGTAGTGCGATTGATTGGTTCCGCAACAAAGTTGATAACTCTTTTGATTCTCTGAGAACCCTCCTCAACACCTTCAGAGACAAATATGGGGATAAGAGGGAAGGAAAGTTCTTAGTAAAGGAATTCAATACCATTAAGAAGAAAGAAAATGAAACAGTGGTAGAGTTTAACCAAAGGTTCAACAAATTACTAAGGGACATGACTCAGGATTACAAGCCTCCTGACAAAATAGTCTTGGAAACATATCTTGAGGCTTACCATGTTGAAGTTCAATATGAGATAAGACGAGCTCATACTATCACTTTAGTTCTTGCCCAACACACAGCTAGAGAGTTAGAAAAAGGATAAAAAGGCTTCAGGTAAATCTAAGATCCCTGGTTACGAAAGAGTTCTAGTCAAAATCAAAGAAGAGTTAGAAGCGGTCAAAGAATTAACCAAACTGGTCAGGGATATGGAAATTAAACATGCCAAGCAAATAAATGACATGCATAATCAGTTAATACAGATGGAAAGGAATACCAGGATGCAAATACAAAGTATGTCTCCCCGAAACAATAATAATAACAGAGGTAACAATAACAATCAGTGGCCAAAAGGAATTCCTCAAACAATCAAAGGCCTCCTACACCGCTTGAGTCTGCCAATGTAGTTGATGAGTCTATTCCTTTCTGCAGACCTTGTGACAGTTTTCATGAAGAAAGTACATGTGCCTTTGCTAGAAGGATCTTAGAAGAAAGTAGATATCAACAAAATAATAATGCAAGTCAAGGTGAATCAAGTGAAAGCCCATGCGCCAATATGATTTCTTCAACCTTTGCAATAAACACCTTCGATGAAGAAAAGGATCCCATTACTCAAGCATATGGTGATAAACTGACTCAGGAACAAGTTCTAGAACTTGCAAAGAGTAAGGGCTACACATATCAAAGGAAGGGTAAAGGTCAAAGTCAGAACAAGCAGGTTCTCACTGAAAGATACAAATCTAGTTTGAACATGGATTGGACCGCATGGATAAATAATATTAAGATGTATGTGCATGTACTTGAACTTTTAAAAATTCCATCTCAAAGGGCATCTTTCTTCAGGGCTTTGGGTATGCTTCAACAAAAGGATGATGGAATTAATCATCAAGACGAAGAAATTAAGTTAAAAGACATTAACTGTTATATGACTAATGAAAACCATGAGCCATTCTTTCTTACTTTGGACATAAATGACAGATTGCTTCATAATTGCATGCTAGACTCTGGTGCATCTAAGAATGTTATGACCAAGAAATTCATGGAGCAATTAAACTTAAGAATTTCCAAACCATATGATAACATTTGTTAAATGGACTCTAGAGAGGTTGAAGTCCTTGGTGTGTTTAAAGATTTGCAGGTTTCCTTAGTAGAGTATCCATACAAAATCATCACCATAGATATAGCAGTCATTGATGCGCCAGATGTATGGGGAATGCTTCCCTCTCCGTAGTTTGCGGCTGATTTAGGAGGATGCATTCAGATAGATTCACCTTATGCCACTATTCCAATAGCATCAAGTGGCATGGTTAGGGTGTACACAGAAGTAGAAAGAAGATATCACGTGGAATTTCCTAAGAAGTTGGAAAATCATGAACAGGTTGTTCCACAAGAGCATTCGCCTCACTTTGAGTCAGAGATATCACGTTTTCAACCACCCATCCCCTCTGCCAAGCAGAAAAAGGAGAAGGTTTCACACTGACAGAGATATGCATCGTAGTGATGAGCAGTCACGCCGACCTAAGAGGGTCAAACTTCAGCAAGGGACATCTGAAAAGCAGTCGAGTGATCTACCAGTCAGTGGACAGATGCCCAAGATTGTTCCTCACCGATGACATATGATGCCATGGGCATCGTTTTGTATAGTATCTCTAACCCTATTCCCCTTTTATTTCATGTCGTTAGATAGTTTATTTCACGCATTTATATTATGTCTTTTATATTTCAGTTTGTTAGAGTAGATTTTCTATTCCAGTGGTATTTTCTATATATGCATGATGATTTCGATGTTGAATGGATATCTATTTGATGGACTTTTGTTTCCTTGGATGCAGGATTATGGGATTCTCATGTTACTTCTTGGAAGCAACGTGTCCCCATATGGAGCCAGATGTTGCACTCAAATTGTCAAAGTTCCAGGGAAGCAGAAGTACCAACTTTTTTCAACAAGGATCAGATCACATATCAACAGTCCATGTGTCATGGTCATCCCATTCTGCAAGTTATATAAAGTAAATGATCTTAGTAGACCTTGAGTCTATGTAATTTGACAACGAATTCCATCCGATGAGATTTTTTAACCTCGCTGATCACCTAAGTTTTTCGACACGGCTAATCAAAGAAGTTTTTTCCCTTCAGCTTAAACCCCAAAGCTAGGGTGAAATTTATTGTCGAATTA
Organism: Pinus tabuliformis; assembly: GCA_031772625.1. Classification (NCBI taxonomy): domain Eukaryota; kingdom Viridiplantae; phylum Streptophyta; class Pinopsida; order Pinales; family Pinaceae; genus Pinus; species Pinus tabuliformis. The sequence continues at coordinate 330,422,449 of CM062812.1, forward strand.
TTAAGTGAGTCCTAGTGTTTTAGTCGAGTCTGATGTAAAAGTGGTTTGGGAATAATTTAAGCTAATTGGCTTAATTATTTTATTACAAATCACTTGGTTTACTAGATCATATTGTGTTGCATATGGGTTATGTCTTCAGGGTTTAAGACAAATGTGTATTCCTCCTTTGAGTCTTGTAAATGAAAAATCATATGTATTAGAGGGATGGAAAAATAATTAATTCCCTCATGTGTAAATTAATTAATTTTTCTGGCAAAATCAGATCAAATCCTAAACCAGAAAATTAATTAATTAGAGCCAAATTAAATTGTCTTAGAAAAATAAATTCTCCAAATGGAAAATATTTGTGGGTCTTGAAAGAATCAATTTTTAAAAGTCCTCCACCATGGGAATATTGTATATTTCAATAAAATTTAGACTCCTTAACCTTGGTAGTAAAGTCAAAGTCAATTTTTTGAGGAAATTAGCTCAAAATAATTAATTTTGAGCTAATTAAAATGGAATTAAATGATAAATTCGAAAATTCCTCAAAAATAAAACATCAAAGGTCAAGATTAAAAAACCTTGAAGTGTTTATCAAGGGCCAAGATTATTTTGACAAGGATCAAAGAAACTAGTTGTTATTTTTCCATTTGGAGGATTTATCTATAAATTAGAGAGTCAGTTGAGTCTCTAGTCATCTTGATCTATGGCTAGAATTGTTGTTGAAGCATTTTGTAAACTATTGTCTCGCTCGGAAATATTTTTTCTTCTATAATAGAAGACTTTGAGGTGCAACTCGAGGTGTTCTTGTCATTGATCTGTGATATGTATTGACTACAGGCTTCCTATGTGGTGCTTTATATTATTATTTTGAAATAATACATAGTGTGGGCAAGTACTCAATCCTTGGTCTCCAAGTTCACAGATTGTGGGCAAGGGTTACTTTGCTTGGATCTCTAGTTTTATATGGTGGATTGAATCTTCGCTTGGGCTATAGTGAGCATTCATTTTTCTGAAGCATTTTAGCTTTCAAGGAAAAAAAATATCATAGAGACTATTTTCTCAAAATCTATTTTAAAAACTCGTGTATATTTTGTAATTTAAATTGTAAATTATTTTTGTAACTTGGATTGTGGTTTTTAGATTCATTTTGTATATATTTGGGGTTTGGGTGTTGTAAATTTTATTTTTGCGGGATAGATCAAGGAGTCAAGTTGAAAAAGAGCTAGATCTAGGCACTTGAGGGTAAGATCTAGCCTCTTGGAATTTTTTGCAAGGTTTCCACAGAAGAATTTTCAGAAAATCAAAGAGTTGAAGCATAAAAAAAATTGGAGCAAGCGTTTCAAGCTTTTCAGGGCTTCTAGCCCCGGTTTTGCTTTCCTAGGCCTCAACGTCAGCCTTTCTCCCTCCAGCGTCTTGGTTTCTAGCCCTCCCAGGGCTAGCTGTGACCCTTAGGGGTTGCGGCTTCCCTTCTTTACCCTAGCCGCAGGCCCAAAAGGCCTTGTGGCCTCCTCTTTTCCTCTCACCCTCCCCTCTCTCAGTGTCCTTTCCTCGGCCTTCCTCCCTTCTCCGTCCTCCCTTAGCCTTCCTCCTCGGCCCTCTTCTCCCCCTCTCCCTAGGTTGCACCCCTCTAAGGGCTTGCAACTCCCTTTCCTTGGCCTTTAGGCCATAGGCCTTAGGGCTCTTCCTAGGCCTCTAAGCCCTCCATACCCCCAACACTAGCCTTATTAGGCATAGCATTGCCTCTTTGAGGCCTTATCCTTCATCTTTGGGCCCTGATCTATCATCCTAGCTCTTTTATCCCTGCAAATTCATCTCCCCTAGCCTTGTTCTCCATTTTCTTAGCCTCTTTTTCCCTAAATTGACCAGAAACCCTAATCCGAAGTTTTCAAGCTAAATACTTGGCAGTTTTACAGGCTTAAGGTTTCGAAATTCATATTTTTCATGCGGCAACGTGATCCCAAAATTTCAACGAATTTCAACTATGGGATTTTCAAGGCCTTGGGCCTAGGGTTTGACCTCTAAACCCTTGTTTAGCTTCAATTTTGTTACATCAGTCAAATCATTAATATATAAGCCCTAAAATGATATTCTAATTGGTCAAGATCAATTAGAAATACAAAATCTAAATTTTCACAAGTTTTGGCCACTTGAGCAATAACATCTTTAATTTGACCTAGATCTAACTTTTTAGCTTGTTGGAATTTACTGCATAACTATGAAATTCAAGTCTGAAATATTTCTTAAGCATATTCTTGATAAAAATAAAAAATCTGAATTTTCAATTTCCAGTAAAAACTTGCTATTTTTAAACATTTTGGGCATCATCTTCAGATTTCAACTCGTTGATCTGTCACTAATTTATTGCTGTAATAAATTTATCAATTCTGAAATTTGTGAATCACACTTCCTAAAAGACCTCAAATTTGAAATTTTTGAGTTCTAATACATTTTTACTTTTTTTGGGCATATTGACCATCTATTTTTGGCATCTTTAACTTGTTGATATTTGGTTATTTACTGTGGCAAACTAACAATCAGATCTGAAATATCACTGAATACATCATTTTAAAGTGGGATAAATAAGTTAATTTACATTTGCTGGTCATTGAGAATTTTTGTCTAAGGCAAATTTCATGATTTGAAGTGGTTTTCTCATTGTTGTTATAACATTGATAAAGTCTGAATTTTCTGAATTTTTACTACTGATATAAATTGTCATAGATTTGAAATTGGCTTATATCATCTTTGCACTCAGAATCTGACATTGATCTTGTTGATTGGCATAATATCTTGTGTTAATAATCATTGGTGGATAAGTTGGTTACTTGAAATTTACACTTGTATCTCTTAGCACTTATCTTGTTTAAGATTGTATCACAACATTGTTAAGTACTCTTGCGTTAAGACAAATTTCACATAAGTACTTAAATAACTTGAGCAATTTTAACACAAGATAATCTCACCCATAATCTCTTGTATAGGCATATTAGATTTAGAATGCATTAATAATTTACCTCCTAGCATAAGCTAGGTTGATAGAGAAATAGGGAAACCCTTCTCACTTAGCTTGAGGGGTCTACGCAACTCTTTGGTGGTTAACACGATGACCTTGCAGTCGTCGGAGTCACAATCTCTGGAACGTCGAAGGCAGCAGGTGATTGGAGCACAACAAAAGGTATCGTTAATTAGGTCCTAGCCTGCTTCCTGTTGGCCTCCTTCCCACAACCTACCTTGGAGCCCAGCTTCAAAATAGTTAAAGGAAGGTTACATCTAGATTATGCATTTAACTAAAAATAACCAAGATCTTTGCATCACACATAGGTCATAGCTTTGCATATCCTTCAGGTTAATCAATCATCTTAAGTAGCGGGTGTCCATCTAGTCATTTGGTTCCATTTTACTATAAGCAAGAATTTGTGACTCCATTGATGGTCTCATACTTAAAAATTTAATCTAATCAATAATCTTGTTCGAATTTAACCAATTGGCTAGGCCACTCATCTGTGACAAGTTGGTTTCCAACTTGTTTTCCCTTCACCTCATTCCATATGGACTACCCCCCATAGCTCGTTGTTGGGAGACAGCTAGAACGGAGTGGGCAGGGATCAGAGTGACAGTGCCCGTCCTGAGTGTTGTTGCGGTCCCTGTACAATCCAAGCGACAACAGCTATGATAGATGAAATTTTCACAAGTTTCTCTCCTCCAACTCACACTCCTTTTCCACCTCACTCCACTCTCTCCTCAGGTAATGAAAAAGCACATCCTAGTAAATTAATGTGCATTTCCTCACAGAAATTTTTAGCTAGTTCGAGTTCCCTCAATTTACCCAAATCGAATTAGTCTAAGTCTCTCCAAAGATATTTTTATACCAATTCGAAAATGCTAAAATTTCCCCAAGGATATCTTTATCCAAGTTGAATTTACTCAAAATACTCAAGGATGTATTTTCCCAAGATGAATTGGCTAAAATAATGTTCAAGGATATTTGTATCTCATGACAACCCAAAATTTCTTCAATGGAACTCAATCATGTTCCACTTCATTCAATTTTTCTTCTCTAATTCAGTTTTGTGGATGGCAAGTTGACTTTACATAATTTTTGAAATGCGCATTGATTTTCATTTTTGAGGAATTCAACCTCCTATTATTTCTAGTGCACATTGGAGGAATTAGAGGAGGGAGAGGGTTATAAAATACATATGGAAGCTATGGTTTCAAATTGAATTGTCTTCAGCAACAAAATTACTCTCTTTCACTCGTCTCCATTATTCTTTCTCTCTTCTAGCTTTTACTCTATTGTGTCTGAGTATCATTCACATTGGTTCTATAATTGTCATCTTGGAGCAGCCAGACTCTTGGCCTTTGCAAAATAAAGCTCAGTTTTGCTTTATACTATCTCTCTAGTTTATTCGATGTCTTAATGTTTATCTTATGCAATATTGTAAAAAGATTGAGCCATTTATATTGGTTGAATCTGCGATTTAAATTTGCTTTCTATCTACTTTATTTTCTGTTTAAAACGCTGACACTAGAGATTATTCCACCATTTAAAGCACAACTTATTTAATAAACTCGTTTGGCCACTAACTTGTTGGTCAAACAGCCATTGCATTGTTGTTTTTTTTGTGTTATTTTGCATATTTTTAGGTGAAAACTATGTATGCTAGACCAAGGACATTCCCATGAGGTTGGAAAGCTTTGGCCTGAATGGAGAGAGAGATTTGCAAGCGACATGAAGGGCAGATTTTCCTATGTGTTGCATAGAAACTTCTTAATCCCAGATTCATCACGTAATCCAGTTTTTGAAGGGGCAAAATTCTATGCTAACAGAACTTCAAACCTTCAACCTTGTTCAAACTTAATGTTTCTCATCTAGAATCTCCAAACTTCCATGCTCTCGTGCATAATGTCTAGAACTTTGTTTTGTGTCCTAGGGGGGCAGAGATTGGTTGTTATGTTGGGAACCTGATTACCACTAAAAACTTCAATACCATATATTTCCCCTTCAGGGTAACAACTTCTAGAGACACTTATTTTAGTGATGATGCTACTTGAATGAGCTCTCTTGCTTATTTCTTCCATTTCATGCTTGTTCTTCCAATTCTTCCATAAAATATATGATGATCTATACCTCACATTCGTCATGAGTTTTTTTCAAATGACTCTGCCATGGTATATCAACTCTTATGCCTTACACCTCAAATGTTGCATGCATTCACAAATGGTACTTCATGCACGATCTTTATTCAGTTGATGTACTATTATCTCATGTGTGGGTTTCTTTCTTAGACATAATGTGATAGTCTCTTACCTAGTTGTGAATATAATAAACATCACACATGATCTGATAACACCTCTTAACAATAAAGATTTTATTATTTTGTCTCATTGTACCATGTGGGGAAGTATCATCAAGTGGGTCAAGTCATACTACTAAAGATCTAGTTGAGTTAGTGTACTCCATTCAGGTTACTAGTTACTAGTGGTGGACATTAACAAGGTGGTTACTAGTGGTTACCAGTTCATATGAGTGGTTATAACCTAGTTGACCACTTCTTCAATGGAGCACTTTGTTTGAGGAGCCACACATGCCACATGCACTTTGATTTATCTTGCTTGACGTCCCACACATGTAGATGACATCACCCTCTTGGATGGCATGTTTTCGATTGGAAAGGATTTACTCCATTATTTTGGGGTTAAGTAGAGAGGCACCCTGGTCTTGGGCCTCCATTTGACCTCATTCACCCATTTGGAAGAGTTCTTGACACATTTTGAGGAGGGTGCACTTATTCTCAAGCTCTCATGGACCACAAGTGTGGCATTTAATTGCATTTTCACCATTTTGAGGAACGTTCCCCTACATTTGACGATTTTTGTAACCACCTTTAGTATTCTCCAACAATTATCACTTGGGAACATGTTGTTGGCTCATGGTTTTTGTTAACCACCAAAAGTGGGTGACGCCTAGGAGAAACTTTTCTCTTGTGAATTCGGAATAAATTCACTAAGGGATGAGATGGGTTTTTGTCCACTCTCATCAAATCACCCAAGGGTTTCCATCCTGGGGCTACTGAAGCTGAGAACTAGGTTCTCCAACCCTCACCAAAGACAAATACACAAATCCAAGATGTCCCAAATGATTTGCTTCCCTCCCTTTTAAAGACTTGGACGGATGGCTCTCCAACCTTTTAGAAGTATTTATTTTATTATTTTATTGCCATTTTAGAAGATTCTCCCCATTACCATATTTAAGTGACTTTTACTTATTTTTGTTTAAGTCACTTTTCCCCTTCTGGCCTTTTTCTCTAATTAGGCACTTTTCCCCTTTTTATTTAATTAAATAACTAATTAAAGTCACTTTTAATCTTGGGAAATGATTAATCGGCCACCATATTTTCTCCAGCCACTAGAAACTACTTATTATCCTGTAGATCTCTTCGTTCTAGTTCCAACAAGCTATTACACTAAGGTGTTTCTCCAAATAATCCCCTCCACACAACACCTTAAGTGTTTTTAATTAAATTACCCTGATAATAACCCCATTTTACAGGATTTATCAGACTGCAACGGAACCAAGAATGAATTGTGTGGAACTACCCCCGATGGTAAAATACAGCAAGCAAACTCCATCAAACCCATAAAACCTCCTCTAAAACACTTTGGGCCCTCTGATGACATAATCTTGCTCCTGTAAACTAGTTGCCACCAACCGTGGAAGTCCATCCTGACTACATCATAAGGGAAACTAAAAATGGGGACATTACAAATTGGAGAGCCTAAACATCAAGGGAATAGTATTTCCCACAAAATGTATCCTTTTGGTGGGCATCCACTTCAATCTTGTCCATAATTTTCTTGCCCGTATTTCCCACAAAATGTATCCTTTTGGTGGGCATCCACTTCAATCTTGTCCATAATTTTCTTGCCCTAGTTGTTTTCCATAAGGGGGAACCCTAATCTAGTTTTGCTTCAACTTAGGGGCTTCTTCAAAGGTTTCATGAGCCATGGCCTTGCTAATATGCATTGTTGGAAGCCCTTTCTCCTAGCCTTGACCTTTGGTTACACCAACACTCAACTCATCAATCAAACCCTAGGTCTTGTGCCTCATCAAATAGGCCTCCTTCAAGAAAGCAAATTGCCTCCTATTAGAGCCTTGGACCTAAATTGTGCCTTTCTTGTAGAAATCCTTATTGTGTCACCTTGTACCCCAACCTTAGAATATCCATTAGATGACCTTTTCACATACTAGGACTCCTCCCATCAGTGAAATTCCTTAAAGAGCAGTGGGTTTTGGCTGTGGTGACAGTGGGCCACTACCCCATTGTTGTCCCTTTGTCTAGTGTTATCCTAGTTGAGTGTCCCCTCCTTAGGCTTGCTAGATTTTGTGTCAACAGGCGCTAAATTTATGTGACGTTCACTTGTTTCAAACTCTAATACATCAAACTTATCAGATCGATGCATGCTATTCTACAATGAATGGTTCATCAAACAGGGTTTACGTATTGTTGGTTTATTCATTCATTAACTGATTACATTGGCATCTACTCATAAGTTTGAAATTTAGTGTGATCTAAATTTATTTAAAGATCAGATTGATGCTCTAACCTTTAAACGCTAAACCCTCTACAACTCACACACATTGCAACACCATTCATTGATTACACGTGTTTGAGGATTGAGTTTGGCATTATATCTGGGCGTTCATTTTCTTTATTGTTCACACACATTGAAACACTGGTATAAATCCCTCAACGACCTACAGGAAATGATAAAACGATTTTGATGGAATTTTATGTGGCTTGAAATCTGTCCTAATGTAGAGAATATCTGAGAGTTTAACGGTTCGAATCTACTAAATGTTCTACAATCCAGGCTCTTGGAATAAATATGTGGTTTAATGGCTTATGATTCTGAAACTTAAAAGGGGAACCGTATAACGTTTTTCAAGTTCACAGTCATTTGAATTTTTCAATTTCTAGAATAATAGTATTATTTGGAATGTCAGTGATTTTTCTCTAAAGAAACTTTGCAAATAAAACACCAAGAAGTTTTTAATTTTAATGATCATTCCATCATTAAAGTATGTTTTCCCTTCCAAAAAGTTAAGCTGGTCAATAATATTCTACAAGGTAGCAACATCTCTAAATGAAATTTCCTTGAGAAGCATAATAATGATAGTTTAATGATGATACTTGATTGATCCAAATCATAGAGAATTATATTTTGAAATCCGTATTCTTCCACAATACGTATATACAAATAATAGAATGTTCAAGTCCATTACAAGTTTAAAAAAAACGTTACCATAAACACACTAGAGATAAGTAAGGATTGGATGTAGCATTTAGCTGAATGTGAGCACAAATCTATACAAATATGGCTAAAAACTAGACTCTTAAATTGCTAGTTCAATCTCACCAAATAATTAATCCTTTATAAAAGCATCCACATTGCTAAATCATACATTTAACTATACAATATTAATCATGGAATCAAACAAACATAACAAAAATACTACATGTCCAAAAATCAAAATTAAGATGATGTAAATGGAAGATTCTATTATAACAAGTGTAGAGTTGTGATAACTATAACACTATGTAGCCCAAGGGATTAGCTCAAACAGTTGTTGCCAATGTCATCGGGCATTTGGCTAGTTCCATGCCAGTAAATACCTGGTTTGAATCCCCCTGGATTAGGCACACCAGTGTACAACAACAAGTTTACTAAGGATGTCATCCATGAATGTCGGGAAGCAACCTTGGGTTTCCCCACAACATTTTCCTGGGTTAAAAAATCAATAATACTATCAACTATAAATCAGCCAACTTTTCCATTGTAAATGCAACATGGAAGTAGTACTACTCAATTACCTCTATTATTATGTAAAGCCAAACATATGCCCAAAAAGACCATGTAAGTTCAACCAACCATACTCCTAAATCTGAGATTTTTTTCACTGTGCCTGCTCTTGGAACTACTACACAAATGGCATGGATAGGGTAGAGGTCAAATGCAGCAGAACCCACGAGTGTTGCAGGACCCAAACCTACAAAACAGGAAAAAAAGAACAGGCCTTAAGTAAACGTTCAAATTTGAGAGCAATTAAGAGAATCTAACATAGGACACAGACTCCCTATATAATGTTAGTACTTTAGATCCTTCGATCAGTTTACATTTAAGAAACGAAATCACATTTGTGTGTCTAGGCATCTTAGCAAATGTCTAACAAAAAGTGGAAGAAGGTTAAAACTTAAACTTGAGCATGGTAAGCTTCAGACTACCAAATTTGAGAACACGTGATCCAGTGGCAATGACACCAACAAACTAAAACAAGCACTCTAGACAATGTAGAATTAAAATAACCAAGTATGAGGAAAGACAAAGAGCACTGCTCTTACTGGAAATTATTGTCAATACCATTAGAAAATTGATTATCTTGTTAATGTTTGGGAATTTGGAATACAAATAGAAATAAATTGCACATGTTAAAAGTAACAAACCTTGACAGACGAAAGCAAATAAGATAATATTAATTGAATAACAGTTTGCACTTTTGCATTTATTCAAGCACTTGTAGTAAAACCAACATGTCCACCTGTTCATTATCCCACCTATTCAACCTATCATACATATTATGACAAATCACTTAAGGTGGAATAAAAGGCAGACAGACATATAACAATGTTCCACCAAGTTTCTGGGACGTGGGGATGGGGGAGTGGGAAAACGGAGGAGCGACCTATGCAAAAGCTCCCCACCAATTTTTAGGAAACGTGGGGGCACGTCAGGGTCTTTAACACAAGGGACCCCGACAAAAATAGTAAAGTACTAAAAAATTATATATATATCATTGAAATTTTATAATTTAATAATCTTTATCATTATATAACACTTACATCATGAAGAATAAATCAATGAATCATATGTCTGAAACAAATTTAAAACGAAAAGCATGGTACAATCATAAATGTGATTATAACATTGTACAATGAAAATAAAAGTTTAAACCTTTATGAAGATCCAACTATGAATACTAAATATTGAAATAAAAGTAAAGTCTAATACATCAAAATTCAATTTTTTACAGTCAAGTCTAATATATCATATATGAAGATTCAAAACAAACTAAAGTCTATGACTGAAGTCTGAAATAGAAAAGCAGATAACATAAGAACATATCAAATGACAAATGAGCATAATTGCTCAACATAATGCCCCACTAGTCTTTGCATCCAGTTGTTGCATGAATAAATCAGGATCAACCATGTCACCATCTGAATCAAAATCACTCGCATTCTCAAACATGCTAAGTGGCACACCAACCAACCCCATCTGTGTCTCATCAAGTCCCTCCTCCATATCTACCTGTGCATCATCCTTTAGATCAACATCCCATCGTGTTGTTGGTCCCTTCAAATACTCAGGTGTCTTCCTATGGTCAAGAGTCAAGACATAGGGAATTGTGCACAGCAACTAACTTCTCCACTCTTCTAGAAGTAAGCTTGTTCCTCTTGATAGAGTGGATGAAGCTATATGTGGACTAATTCCTCTCTGTTGCAGAGGAACTAGCAAACTGAGACAACAAACGCATAGCTAGATGTTTGAGCTCTAGAGCACCATCCCAATACATCATCCACCAACCAATCGGGTCATCTTGGCCTAGACCTATGTGATCTACCCAAGCACCATGTGTGTTGAAGGGGCCACTAAGAGATGCAAACTGAACAAATTGTCTTCGAAGTTTTCCCCCTCATCCTCATTGTACATCTTTGCAATTGCATCAAGGACTCCATTCTTTACCTCAAGATCATCAATAGGAGGCACTCTCTTGGCATTTCAACATACCATTTTGGGTTTAATGCATATGTTGCCATGTGCAAAGGTGTGTTCATGCGATCTCACCTATGTTGAATGATGGGTCGAATCTGGGATGTATAGAACTCTAATGAGGGCTCCCTCTGTTGAATGGTTGTCTTCACATGACCCAACATGCTATCAAAGGTCTCATAGATTTCTCCAAGACTAAGAGCATTTGAATCAGTGTAATGAATGACCTCCACAATAGGGGCCAAGAATGACACCAAATAAGAACAATTTGCCCACCAATCATTGTCCAACACCTAAAGCCTAACCCTCTTCCCCAAGTTTGTCTTTGATTCTGACCAAGATTTTTTTAGGAAATGCAGGAAACGTTTCTTTTTTGGGGAGGAAACACCCCCCTTCGAGTTTCCTCGTGTTTCTTTTTTTTGCAAACATGGGGAAACGTCCCCCAAACATCCCTATTACCGCTCAAACTAGAAAGGGTCCTAGGAGGGGTTCCTATAGAGCAACCACTAGGTCAAGAGGCAACAATGGAGCAATAGCCCACTATCACCTCAGCTAAAGCTCCCCACTCTTTATGGAGTTTCACCAATGGGAGGAGTCCTAGTATTAAGGAAATCACTAGGAGAAATATATCTATGGTGTGTGGATAGTGATTTCAAGAGCCTATTCAAAGGAAAGACTCTAATGATGGGGATTGTTTTCTTTAGAAGCAAGATGAATGGCTCTCCAATGTGATTTTTGGGTAGTATCGGATGTGATCTAGCTTCGAAATTTTGTGGAGGAGCTAGAACACATGAGATCTCCAAGACCCGGAAATCATTTGGAGAAATTCCACCCGGAGTGCATGTTATTCAAATAATTAATTATTTTTAATGTTGCCTAAGTTAAAACTTAGGAAATTAAAATAATTAAAATGAATTAATGTAAATACGGGTGAGAAACTTATAAGTGACGAGGATCAAGTCTAATTTAATCTTAATCATTGATTAGAGATTAGATCACGGTCGTTGATTTTTCAATAGGAAAAGTATAAAGGAAGGCTTGGGGTCAGTTGGAGAACACACACAGAAAGAGCAGCACTTGAGGTAGTTCGAAATTTTGGGACGTGGTTTGCTGAGAATTTCGGAGTAAGTTTCTAGTGCGGAGAGGGGCAATTCGGGAGAGGGACTTTCGTCCAAAGCCGAGAATACATAGCAGAGAGGCAGAGCAGCACCAGGGACTGACAGCGCAGCACCAGAAAGGGTGATGCAGAGGCTTGAGGGTTGACACAGTCACTTAGAGGCAGTGCTTGGGTTACTGTGAGACAGATTGGGCAGCGGTTTAGCAAATCAATTTTTGAGCCGGGAAAGTTCACTGGGAGGGTGACGCAACTCCTAGACGAGGTGACGCAGTTCCAGCGCAGAGCTTGGAGCAGGCATCACTGCACAGTACCGGGGACAGCGCAATCACATGTGGGGTTTGTTCATCTAGTGGTTGGATTCACCAAAATATCTGTTCTTGATAGAGGTACTTCTACCAGGTGTATTCTCTATTGGGTGAGCTGGATTTGGCACCCTAGTTGTATTCAGAAGTTTGCTTAATAATAAAACCCTCATATCTGTTGCACTGGTTTTCCCACACTGGGTTTTTCCAGGGACATTTAGTCCAAAAATAAGTGTGTCCTTTGTGTGGTTGTCTCATTTATTTTTCAGTACTTGATCTGTATATTGGTGTAGGTTGCAGTGTATTTGCATTAATATTTTATGAATAATTCTGAAAATAACTTGTTAAATGAAGAATACAAGTAGGTAATGCAAATCAGTTTACTGCAGTAGGACTTCTAGTTTGTTAGATTCAAAAATTTTCACATGGTATCAGAGCCTTTATGCTTCTATATTCACTACCCCTTAGCGGCAACTCCAGATCACTCTCTCAACTTTCTCAGCAAACCCAGCCCCAGAAAGTCGAAATCTTGATCTCTTGGTGTGTTCTCGAAGTGACTCTCAAGCCTCCTCTTATACTTTTCTCATTGACAGATCAACAGCCGAGATTAAATCCCTAATCAACAATTAAGATTAGATCTGGCTTGATCCATGACTTTTGGACCATTCTAACACAGTTTTGTATTAATTCACATTAATATTTTAATCTCCCTAAGTTTAGACTTAGGGACTCCATTAAAAATATTAATTATTTTAATATCTCCCAAACTCTTTGGAATTTGCCCAAACCCTTTCTGGGTATTGGAGATCTCATGTGCCTTAGCCTCTCCACCAAATTTCGTGGCTAGAGCACATCCGATGCTACTCCAAATCAACAATCCGAGACTCATTGGCAGTTGTGGGGTCAACAGCTCAGCCTACCGAGATGCTGAGGTTTTCCTTGAACTCAGTGTCAGAAGAATGGCAAGTGTTTGTCCAGAGTATCATGGGCAAAGAAAGATTGTCGGATTGGAAAGGAAAGTGGGCCGCTCTTCAGCGGGAAGAGATGAGGAGAGACTTAGTCAAGTGCAAACTTGATAGTAGCAGCAGCAGCAGTGGGACGAAGCCAAAGGAGGAAGAAAATGCAACCCTTGCATCTAAGGGGCAGCGGGAGCAGCAGAAGAAGAAGAAAGATGTTTCGAAGATCAAGTGCTTACAGTGTGGTGAACTAGGTCAGTACGCTACACAGTGTCCTCTCAAGAAGGACAAGGACGAGAAGCATGATCTGAAGACTGCATCCGCAAAGATCGAGGAGGAGGAGTTAGCCATGGTTGCCTAGATACCTCCAGGGGAGAGGGGGGGTGATCTAGAACTGTAGTTCGAAAAAACTACAAATGGGCAGAATCCTTGAGGAGTCCACCTCTCGAATCAATACTTTGCTACGGGAGCCCAAATCAGTAATAGCAGGATGGACCAGTGTCAGTTGGTGTAGAGGAGTGCCAGAGTGACAATTACAGTGGCTAGGAGCGCCAGAGACTAAGCAGCGCAGAGCAGAGTTGGCAACAATGCAGTTGGCACAATGCAGAGTTAGCAGCAACACAGAGGCTTCAGAAGGTCAGCACATAGACTAGCAGCAATCAGAACTCTAGCAGCAAATGCATCATACTAAACACCTATTTAGTAATTTTGGATGCTTTTCCACCGTTGATGCAGTAGCTGCAGCAGTTGGAGAAGGTTGCAGTGCAGATGTAGTGTTGGTAGTGGCAGTGCCAGCAGTAGCACGGATGCAGAATTTGAGAGGGAGTTGCAGTACAGATGCAGTGTTAGCAGTGGTAGGGCCAGCAACAGTACAGATGCAGCATTTGCGTAGTAGTTGATGGACATAGAAGTCAGACATCAGCAACGCAGAGGGAGATGTCACAAAATCATAGTGATGCTTCAGCAAGGTGCATTACTAGAGCACATTCCTTGCTAAGAGGGAGTGTTGATTTATGGTAGCATCAAACGTGCTCTAAGCCTCAAAATTTGCAGGGAGGCTTAAACACATGTATTCCACAATACCCAAAAATCGTTTTGGGAAATTCCACCCGGAGACAGTTTTATTAAAATAATTAATTATTTTTAATGGGTGTGTAAGTCTAAACTTGGGAAATTAAAATAATTAAGGGGCATTAATCAAACTGTGGGTGAAACTTCTAGAAAAAGACGAGGATCAAGGCAAAATGATCTGAGGCATTGATTAGAATCTAATCTGGGTCATTGATTCTCCACTGGAGAATTATAAGAAGAGGCTTGAGGGGCATTTGGAAATCACATCGAGTGGGAGATCAAAGATTGAATTTCTGAAGAGAGCAGCGCAGCAGTTGTCGAAGAGAAGTTCGAAGTGATTTCTTCCAGTGAGGAGCAGAAATAGTTTCAATTGGAGGTTTTTCCTGATCCGGGAATACCCACCAGAGGACGCAAAGAGAGATCCAGGAGAGGCAACGCAGAGGCTACGCTCGGCAATGTAGGCTGACGCAGAGCCTTGAGGAGATCTATTTTTGCTAGAGAGGTCAAGTTTTGAAGTCGAAAGGCAGGGTGTGAGACCGGGAGGACAAAATCGAAGACATAGAGAGGCAAATCGATCAGCAGAAAGAGTGACGTTGTCCCTAGACATTGTGACGTTGTGCCTACACAGTGACTGCGCAGAGGCGGCAAGGGACTAGCCATTCTGTGGTTGGATCAGTCAAGATTGCTAGTGATAGTGTGAGGTATTTCTCACTAATCTTCTGTCAGTCATTCTCTGTACTGGATAGCCAGCAAGGCATCCAGAGATTGTATTCAGAAAACTACTGCTTAATAATACAAACCCTCAATTGTTGCACCGATTTTCCCACACTGAGATTTTCTGGGGACATTTGTCCAAAAATAATTGTGTAGATCTGTGTGATGATTATTTCTCTCCTATGTTGTATTTAGTTTCCACAATTTTTATTTGTGTAGGTTGCAGTGCATTTAATTCGATATTCGTCGTAGCACACAGCAAGCAAATTGTTTAATCGAATTAACATCAGTTGTTGAGTAGGAATCAGGTAACTGATTTTTCACAGTCACCGTGTTAACCACCGAAGAATTGCTAAGCCCCTCAAGCTAGATGAGAAGGGTGGCCCTAGGTTTCTATCAACCAAGCTTATGCTTGGAGGTAAGTTCTTAGTGCAAGTTAAACCTAGAATGCTTATGCAATAATTATGAGTGAGAGTCTTAGTTATGATTGCTTGAGGTTTAAGTACTTAACTTGTGATATTTCTTGAAAGACAAGAGTACTTGTAAATCAAAATGCAATCTTACAACCAAGAAAGTGCAAACAATAAATCAATCCACAAGATACTTAATCAATGATAACAATTGAAGGCTCAACATAAGATGTCAACCACAATTACTTCAAGATATTCCAATAGTGATCTTATGCTAATGCCACAAGGCCAATTAGATTTCAAATGCCCAAAGTTACTTGATTAGAACTTAGATGTGCGAGTGATTTTAGTGCCAAGTTAACAAATTCTCAAAATCTATCACAAGACAATAAATTGTTACTAGTTAGAACTTAACAACATAAACCACATGCACCAAGCAAATGATGAACTACTTATGATACAATATGGGACAGCAGTAAATATCTCACTTCAGAACAAAGAAATTGTCAAACATATCAATCATAAGATGACCAAGGAGTAATCTAATGACTTGCCAATGTAAATTAATGAATTTTACCCCCTTAAGATGCAATATTCAATAATATATCAGATCTGGAAATATTTATTACAGCAATAAGAAAAGCATACAATTAGAGGGATGCTAGTGTAGTAACTTATGCCCAAAATATGCACAAAACTTTCCAAATGCTTGAAACAACTTTACCAATAAGTAATTATGATTTTTTTAGGACTTCTTAAGAGGTTTATTCAGAAATATCAGATCTGATTATTCAGTTATGCAGAGAAATTCCAGCAAGCTAAAAACTAGATCTAGACTAGATACACAATACCCAAGTGGCCAAAAATTTAGGAAAATTTTATTATGAAATTTTTAGAGTTTTTAGATCACTTAGTTCTGATTTTAGGGCACTTATATCACTGTTATGAAGAATATATTCCACCTGCAGCAAAACATAGATGAAATGACGGTTTTGAGAGCAAAACCTAGGCCCAAGGTATTGTAGACCACTTATCCAAAGCTTGTCAAAATTTCTCCAATGATTTGCTACCTGAAAACACCAACTTATGACCAAATTTTCTGTCAAATACACCAAGCTTCAGTGTTATAAATTTTCAAAAATAGGCAAGGGTCAAATTAGGGCAAAACAGGGCAATGCTAAGCCTAGTAGGGCTAGTGTAAGAGAGGGCCTAGAAGGACCAGGAAGAGGAAAACGAGGTGAGTAAAGGCCAAGAAGGCATGACGTTCAAGAGAGCAAGCCCTCTAAGGGCTAGCAGCTAGGGTTTAATGTTGAAGGAGGGTTGTCTTACCCACCACTTTGTGGGTGATATCCCCAGGAGAAATTTTTCTCTATGATGAGCCTCAGTCGAGAGCCAGCAGCCCCTTGATGCCTCCTACTAGCTCATTGTACCATTTCTCTACCACCAAAGCCAGCTATGTGGTCCCTCACCCACCTGTATTGATCGTATGTTTGAAGGTGGACCTCCCGAATCTAAAGGTATGTCTTGTCATTTGGTAATTGAGTATGGGGTTCACTTATCATGGATACTTATGGGCATGGATTGATGGGAGGAATTTGGCGGAAAGAGTGGGCTTAGTTTGTGCTTATGTCCCCTTGATTTATTTTGGTTGTTACCCTTGGATCTCAGTCCCGTGGGATCTCCTTTATTGACCATTTGGTTCTATGGTGGGACTACATGGGAAACCCCGACTTTGGGTGTGTGGTCCCGCTCCTTTATCCGCACATATTACTCCCTTTCCTCCTCATTATAACCCCATTCATCTTTTCTCCCACTTGGGTCTACATTCCCATTCTACATCCACATAGGGCTAGCCTCCCTATCCCCTTTCCCCCACCTTGGGTCAGGCCTAGAATGATGTCCCGAAGGTTGAAGCAATTAAAAGAAAAAGTGAAAAGCATAAATGGCCACATTTAATAGGATATTGTACCACAAAATGCAAAAGATGGTCGGGACAAAAATAATTAGCACGTGGGAAAAAATCCATTACAGTAACTCTACCCAAATTATTGGCCATCACCTTGGTTCCATAGGCCCTAGATGAGCCTCCTTTACCATTCAGTAACCCATGATTGTCCCAACCCCTGGACGGCAATGAACCATCCTACCTAAAAGCGGGTAATCACTGTTATATATTACACATCATGTTATTGTCCTTTGAGCCCCGAGCAGTTAATTAATGAAAATTCATAAAAGGCAAAAGGTATATGAAGAAGGGTGGAAAAATCAAGGTCGAGGCACCTCATGTACCACGATTTTTCCCTCCTATACATTACATACCCAAGTGGGCTTCCCCTTATCTAGCTACCCCTATGCCCCACTATGTGGCCCAGGATTGCTCCTCTCATTCCCCATTCCATTCCACTTATTTGTCACTTGCCACCCCCATTAGAGGAATGTACCTTGGACATATTATCCTCTTAAAGGGCTGAAACCACCTAATAAGGTACATGGTTGTTGATTTGGGGTAGCATCGGATGTGCTCTAGCTATGAAAATTGGTGGAGAGGCTAAAGCACATGAGATCTCCAAGACCCAGAAATGGTTTGGGCAGATTCTAACCAGTTTAGGAGATATTAAAATAATTAATATTTTTAACGGAGTTCCTAAGTCTAAACTTACGAAAAATAAAATATTAATGGGTATTAATATAAAACTGGGTTAGAAGATTCCAAAAGTCATGGATCAAGCCAAATCTAATCTTAGCCGTTGATTAGAGATTTAATCTCAGTCGTTAAAGGACCAACAGGAAAAGTATAAGAAGAGGCTTGAGGGTCAATTGGAAGATACACCAGAGTGATCAGTCATTTGATTTACTAGAGCAGGGTTTGATTTACTAGAGCAGGGTTTGCTAAGTAAAGTCGAATCAGTGATCAGCAGCAAGGGGCAGTGAGTACTGGACAGAGAGGCAGAGATAGTGCCGAGAGACCAGCGCAGAGGCAGAGAGGCAGACACAAAAGCCAGAGCAGGCCACACAGAGCCCAGCAGAGACAGCGCAGAGGCCAGAGGGCCTGTGTCATCCACGCAGAGGGCAGCAGGAGTGACGCAGAGGGTCCCAGAGGCTACGCAGTGCCTCAGAGGGCTGACACAGAGGGTTCTGAGGCTATAGAGGGTTTCCTGGGGCAGGTTTTCTGAATACTTGCTTCTGAATAGAAAGGTATTACTGCCGATTATTTTTCTCTGTCGGGTGAGCCAGCTTGGCATCCAGTTGTACTCAAGGATATACAACATAATAATATACCCTCAGAATTGCTGCACCAGTTTTCCCGCATTGGGTTTTTTAGGGGACGAGTTGTCCAAAATAACGGTGTCACTCGTGTGTTTGTTTTCTTTTAGTTGTTGATCTGTAAATGGTTGAGACTATATTGTGTTTATTTCGTTATTTATATGTTTTAAATAACTAGTCTGAAATTAACAAGTAGAAGAAATAAACCAGAAGAATACAGATAAAATTTCTAACGGATAGACTTAGAAATTTCAACATGGTATCATAGCATGGTTGCAGATCACAGGAGAGCTAAAGCAGAGCATTTGCAGCAGAAACAGTTGTCCCAAGTGATAGAACTTATTCCTTGCAGAAAGCGACTGAAGAAGGGTTGACGCAGAGGGACTGCATCATCAATCCAGGCAAAGAGAGGCTAGTGCAAAGGCTAAGGAGGGCAGAAAGAGGCTCAAGCAGAGACCAGGACGGTTGACGCAATTAGCTAAGGGAGCATTTTGCCAATGTCTGGATTGCGTAGAGCCTAGAGGCTCAGTCCTTCAGTTGCTAGGGCATAGAAAGTTGTGGCCAGTTTGCGGGAGTGAAGCTGGTGGGGTACTATGGGTAGAACAGTACCTAACAACGCAAAACCAAGGTAGAGGGGATCGTTACCGAGGCGGATTTCTAGCCAAGGAATCTGGAACAGTATTGTAGGTGGATAGGAGCTCCGAGAGGGGCGACTCGACGGTTGGCATCTAGATTTCCAAAAGGGAAATCGAGATTCAGAGGTAGTCTAGCAGAGAACTTCCAGGCGGGAAGTAGAGGGACTCAGCAGGAGTCGAAGAGAGAACTTCCAGAGGGAAGTAGAGAGACTTAGAGGAGTCGACAAGAAGAGCAAAGAGAGATGGCCATGAATGGGCTAAGGGATCAGGACAGGCTGGACAGGGCGTCCAACTTTGTGGTTTGGAAGGCCAGGATCCTGTCCATTCTAGATAGACATCGCATTAAGGCCTTTGCCTTGAGAACAGTGGCGATCCCAGTTGACCCGACTGATAATGAAACGTACAAGGAGGCAATGGCCAAGGCGAAATGCATCATCCTTGATGGGATCAAGGATCATGTGGTTCAACATATTGTCGAGGAGAAGGCAAAGGAAATGTGAGACGCCATGAAGAAATTGTACCAGCATACTTTCATGCAGAGGAAGATGTTACCTGAGAATCAGTTGCAGTCATACCAGATGCAGAAGGGAGAACAGATAGATTACTTCCTCGGTCGGTTAAAGGAGATCCAGCACCAACTGACTTC
Source organism: Pinus tabuliformis (assembly GCA_031772625.1). Lineage (NCBI taxonomy): Eukaryota > Viridiplantae > Streptophyta > Pinopsida > Pinales > Pinaceae > Pinus > Pinus tabuliformis. Next base: position 330,442,382 of record CM062812.1, read on the forward strand.
CATAGGGGCCACACCAGATGAGGAGATGTTGGTGAGGACCGCTCTGAACGCAATCTCCGAGGAGTGGGAGACATTTGTCCAGAGCATTCTGGGTAGGGCAGATCTTCCAAATTGGGAAGAATTGTGGGCGGCTCTTCATCAAGAAGAGATCCGACAGTTGAGCAAGATGGGAAGTAGCAACAAAGGGGCCTAGATCAAGAAGGAAGAGGAACAGGATGCAGCTCTGGCATCTACGGGAAAGCAGGAGAAGAGGAAGAAAAAGGACCTCTCCAAGGTCAAATGCTTCAACTGTGGGGAAGTGGGTCATTATGCGAACCAGTGTCCGAGGAAGAAGAACAAGGGAGAGTCGTCTGACTCTAATGCAACGCCAGTGAAGGCGTAAAAGGAGGTAGAGGAAGATGACGATTGTACCATGAGTGCTCATGTACCTATAGAGAAGAGGTGGGGAGACATCGAGTTGTAGTCGGGAGGACTACAGGCAATGAGATGCAGGATCCTTGAGGTACCCAACCTCTTGGATTATACCTTGCTACGGAAGCCCCGAAGAGAGAGTAGCAGGACTAGCGGATGTCGGTAGAAACGGATGCGGATGAAGCGGCAGATAGTGCTACAGGCAATAGTCCCGAGCAGCGCAGAACTAGCATGCTGCAGCAGTAAGAAAGGCACGACGGACGTTGCAACAGCATAGGATGGCACAGAGAGGTTTGCAGCAGTGCGAGATGCAGGGAAAGATTCAATTCATGGTCTGAGCTTTATGACCATCTGATAGACAAGAACAATGACTTCATACTCATTTTTTATGACAAGAGCAAGTCAAACCTCGACAACATAAGGAAGGAGTATGAAGAAGGGCCCACAGATTATCTCTTCTTGGAGCTTGCCTATTATACTGGTGCATTTAATTCCTTGTCTCACAAGATCAAGGAGAAATATGGCTCATTACTAGATGAAGATTTGGATGACCAAGAAGATGAGGATGATGAGCAAATCCCAATTATGGAATTGGGTGTGAATAACAATGAAGTGAAAGACATCTCCTCTAAAGATGACGAAGAGTTGGATCCTGAAAGCCTCCAAATCACACAAGAAAGAATGGATGAATATAGCAGGTCATGCAGGGAGGTAGTAAGGGAATATAATTCTAATGAAGTTTTCTCTTGCTTATATGAAGAAGAAGTGAAGCTTCATAAGATGAAATGTGAATATAAAAATGACCCTACTAATGTTCTCCTCCTAGAAGCATACTACCAGAATCATGTAACAAATACCTTAGCCATTGTTCTTCAAGAGAAGATAGAAGAAGAGAGGTCCCGCTTGTCAACCAACCAAGATGAAGATGACCTCAAGGACCTCAGTGATGAGCAGGAAGATGAGTCATTGTTGGGACTGTAAGACGGGCAGGATGAATTTAAGGGCACGTGTTGGGAACTATGTTACCGAATCCGTCAGGTCTAATGGCTGGATCCACGGATCCCCGGATCGGAGACGGATTCGGATCCGGATCCGCAGAGATCCGCCCAGCTTCTTTCTGAGGGTCAAAAACCGTCAACGTCAATGCACAAATATTTGGTAAATGCCAGCGCAAAATTCCAAAACTGGAAATCCAACGGTCCATTCGCTAGTCAATGAACGAATCAGCGTCTGCTAAAATAATAAATCAGCGTCCGGGAATATAATGAATCAGCGTCCGGGGATATAATGAATCAGCGTCAATGAATTAATGAATCAACGTCTACCAAAATAATCTAGGGAGTTGGCCGCCGTATATTATTTTTATGACCATATTATAAGCTTTAAATTATAAACTTTAATGCAGTGGCGTGAACATTATAATCCACCCATTTATATTTGGATATTTTAAAGTTTAAAAAGTAACTAATCTGGGGAGTTGGCTGCCGTAATTTATTATCTTTACGACCATATTATAAGCTTTAAATTATAAACCTTAATGCAGTGACTTGAACATTATAATCTACCCATTTTATTTGGATATTTTAAACTTTAAAAAGTAACTTTTTATTTAGATATTTTAAATTTTAAAAAGTAACTTTTTATTTTAATCAATTTTAAAGTTTCTTTTCAAGTTTAAAAAGTAAGTTTTCTGGAATAATTTGTTTAATATAAATATTATAACTAATAATTAATGTTTAAATATTTATAAATGATACATTAATCGTAAGATAATAAAATTAATAGTTATTTTAAAGTATTATATTGAAGTTATATATTTAAAAACTCACATATGGTTTTCATTTTTATATAAATTTAATTAATATCTATAAATGATATATTAAATCTGAAATTATTTATATAATAATTATTTATTTGATGCAAAAATTATATATTAAAAAATTAGCACATGTTTTTATTTTATATTTATATAAATTTAGTTTTTATTTTTATATTTATATAAATTTAAATTTTAAAATATTTTATATTTGCGTGTACTTGTCGTTTCCAGATTCTGGTTTTTTTAAAAACTGGCGGATCCGTATCCGAATCCGGGTAACTTAGGTTGGGAAGGATGAATTTATGAAAGTGAAACCGAGACCAACCTTACCTTTCTCAAGGATATTACTCCCAGTGAATCCTCTTTTGAGAACCTTGAGAGAGATGATCACATTAGCCCCTTGAAAAATGACATTGAAGATTATTTCCACATTGACAAGGTGAAATGGGAAATTATTGGTCCTCAATTTGATTGTACTCCCATTTATGACACCCACAAGGAGGATGAGGATGAGATTGGTCTTCCCTTCCCCTCAGGCGCTATTTATGATGACATACCCATTGATACCCTTGGGAAGGAGAATTATTATTTTCTCTTGCATAAAGAAGGACAATCTTTGATGGAAGTGATTGACTCTCCTTTTAATGAAAGCCCAAGCATTGATGCATATAATAAATAAAGCAATGAGGCTCCCACCTACCCACCTCATGGCTATGTATTCAAATCACTTGGGCCTCTAAATTGTGGAGAAGGAAATCCCATCAAATATGACACTTCGCCCTCCCCTTTGCCTCCCCCTCTTGTTCATCACCTTGAGTCTTCCTCAAGTAAGTCCCTCATCCCTTTTGGTATCACCTCGAGTGACCATGCCCCTTTTCCCTTTTCTGAATATGGTGTCAAGAAGGAACCCTTCATTGAATATACCTTATCCCCTTTGACCCATCCTCAGGATTATGATCACTCCGCGACCTCCCCTCCCCGCTATGACCATCACATTGAGAGACCTGTTTGTTGCATTCCTTCTCTCTCACCCTTCGTTCCCCTCTCATCACAACCATGTGACATCCTTAAAGCATGATATTACAAGCATTGATTATGATGAGGAGTTCTCAAGTGTAATCATTCATTCCTCCATTTTGTACCTAGAAGGGGAGCCTTGGACCTCTAGAATGACCAGTTTTCTTTCTCTGACGCCCTCCCTCTACCTCGAATTGAGATCATATTTTCCCGCCTCATCCGCCATGTGACTATCTCCACATTCGATTTGAGGGTTGCTACATGAGTAATTATACTAGCAAGCATATGTATATTGATGTGATGATATGTTGGTTGCACTGGCTTTATGATTACATTTAGTATTAACATTACTATGTGCATGCTAGTGTAGGATGCATTGCATGACGATTTTTGCATTAGAACTAATTGCATATGTCATTTCTCATGATAGATTAGATTGCATATAAAAAAGTAAAAAACTTAAAAAATTAAATTTATAGAAAAAACAAAAAAAATGCATATTGGTTTATGGGTTAACATTAAGCATGGGTGATCATCAGACACCGTGAAAAACATGTTGCCCCGTGACCTTGATCTTTGGCATGTGCAAATAACAGGTCTACGATGACCAAGAGATTGTTGGAGTTTTCGTGACCTCCCATTCGAGGAGCCTCATCGACTTTTTCGAGAGATCACGTCTCAGTTGGAGTCAGATGTTACCCACCACTTTGTGGGTGATATCCCTAGAAGAAATTTTTCTACATGATGAGCCTCAACCAGTAGCCCCTTGATGCCTCCTACTAGCTCGCTGTGCCATTTCTATGCCACCTGAGCTAGCCATGTGGTCCCTCACCCACCTATATTGATCATATGTTTGAAGGTGGGCCTCCCGAATCTAAAGGTATGTCTTGTCATTTGGAAATTGAGTATTGGATTTACTTATCATGGATACTTCTAGGTATGGATTGATGGGGGGGATTTGGCGGAAAGAATGGGCTTAGTTTGTGCTCTTGTCCCCTTGATCTATTTTGGTTATTACCCTTGGATCTTAGTCCTGTGGGATCTCCTTTATTGGCCATTCTTTTCTAGGGTGGTACTACTTGGGAAACCCCAACTTTGGGTGCATGGTCCTGCTCCTTTATCTGCACATATTACTCCCTTTCCACCCCACTATACCCCCTTTCATCTTTTCTCCCAATTTGGTCCACATTCCCATTCTACGTCCACATAGGGCTAGCCTCCCTATCCCCTTGCCCCCACCTTGGGTTAGGCCTAGAATGATAACCAAGAGGTTGAAGCAATTAAAAGAAAAGGTGAAAAGCATAAATGGCCACATTTAATAGGATATTGTACCACAAAATGCAAACGATGGTCGGGACAAAAATAATTAGCATGTCGGAAAAAGCCATTACAAGAGCTCTACCCCAATCATTGGCCATCACCCGAGTTCCATAGGGCCCTAGATGAGCCTCCTTTACCATTTAAAAACCCATGATTGTCCCAACCCCTGGGGGGCAATGAACCGACCTATCTAAAAGGGGGTAATCACTACTATATCTTACACATCATGTTCTTGTCCTTTGAGCCCCAAGAAATTAATTAAAGAAAATTCATAAAAGGTAAAAAGTATATGAAGAAGGGTGGAAAAATCAAGGTCAGAGCTCCTCATGTACCATGATTGCTCTCACCTATACATTACATACCCAAGTGGGCTTCCCCTTATGTAGCTACCCTTATGCCCCACTTTGTGGCCCAGGATTGCTCCTCTCGTTCCCTATTCCATTCCACTTATTTGTCACTTGCCACCCCCATTAGAGGGATGTACCTTGGACAAACTATCCCCTTTAAGGGTTGAAACCACCTAATAAGTTACATGGCTAACCCCCTTTGGAGCTTGAAAACACTAGCACATGCCAAAGCCCACTACAGAAGGCATGCCATTATGAAGTGACCACGTTGTTATCCATGATTTGTAAGCTTTTTACCTGATTATTTTAATGACTGGTTGTACTAGAAGCCTAGGGGACGCACTGGATCTTATGCAAGATTACAAGAGGTTTCCATTTGGGTTTGGTTTCCCTATATGGGATCCTAACCCCCAGTGGTCTACAATGGCACATGTAGGGTGTGCATAGAGAGCCATGGGCCTCCACAACAGCAAACAGCACTCAACGAATCTTCATGGATGCTCAGAGATTAGTAGCAATCCGCTTTTGAGATGATAATGATATGCTTGGTACATTATGCCCAGCATGCCCCACAGGAGTCCCACACTTTTGACAGGTGTCCCAGGACTTGTACGATGTCATGGTAGCATTCATTCCACCACTTGGACCCTTGCAGAGGATCTCTGATTCATATGGAGACCCATGGGGTCATCTATGTGCCATCATGCCCAATGTTAGCACCACATCTCTACTACTTGGAGAACAAGGGGCCACCCCCTTGTCCATCATATTCAGAGGAATTTATTCCTCAATATGGCACTTTAGGATATTATTGAGCCTTTAGAGGGCCCTACGACATGCACCTATCATTATTTGGCCCCTTGTAAGGCTTGCTTTTACACTTATGAGCTAGTTTGGTGGGCTTGTCACCAATAGCGGTTTTATTTGCACATTATTTTATCATTAGAGACTAATGTAGGCCCATAGGCTAATTCGAACTCCTTAGGAGGCTATATATTGATGCTAGATGCATTCATTTGTATCATCACTTGATTTGGGATCTCTCTAATCATAGAGAATTTCACACCTTTTTCCTTTGTGAATATTTTTGGAGATGGATGAATTTTGATGTATGGATTTGGGCTATTTCTCTTGTCTCGGAGCTTTATTGAGCAAATGAAATGCTGATTGGATATACTCTATAACGTTGTAAGTAAATTTTAATGTTATTATTCTTGTTGCTACATACTGTTAAAATTAGGGCTAGTTGTTGCATTATTGAAATGTGGAATTGAGCATGTTTTAGCTAATTTAATGTATGGGTCAATGCTATAAGAATGAAATGTCCTAGAGATTTATTTTCTCGAGAAGCTTGCATCTTTTGCATTGAAGTATAAATGATTAAAGGTCGTTTTTCTTTTATTTCTCTCAACATTGGACGAAGATGACTTTCCGGGCCCCCTTGATCAAGAAACCAAGTTCTTACTCATCATTATCCTTGACTCCATATCCCCAAGTGAACTAGGCACTGGTCCCTAAAAGGGGTGATCATTTTAACCCTCTTTTTACCATTTTCCCCCTTTTCCCAAAGTCTAGCCCCATTAGGTCACCTAGGGCATCAATTTCCCGGGAATTGACCCAAGGAAAAACTTTGATCTCGTATAGGCTACTACGCTGGTGGGTCCCCTCCCTCTGCTCCAAATTTGAGGCAATTCCAACGGTGGAATCTCTGGGAATCCCAAGCCCTAGCTCTAAGATCGAATTTTGCCTAGGCATCCCCAAGGCTAGACCTCAATAGGATCAATTCAACCTTTTGAAGTAAATATTCTTGTTTGGTCCTTTCCCCTCACCTTGTCCAGGATAGGAACATCATTGGTTGCTACATTCCGTCCTCGAACCTAGGTTGGGTCAACTTGGCCCCGTGTGGTCTTCTCAATAAAGACTCTTTGTCCAAGACCATTTGGGAATCCAAGTTTCCCAAGGATTATAGGGATTGAGAAACTTGTTCATAAGCCTATCCTTTCTCCCTCAACCCTCCTGTTGTCGCACAGAGAGTCTAGGCACCACAACAACCCACAGACCGGGGGTTGTCACCCTGATCCCCGATCTCTCCATTTAAGTCGTCTCCCTATAGTAGGCTAAGGGGGGTAGACCCTATGGGATAAAAGAGAACCAGCTATGAATCAACGGGTTAGGGAGACATAGCGAAATAATCGAATACTTGATTAAGGCGTAGCGAAACTTAGAATTTGATTAAATTGTAAATGATTACAACCAGTGCCTTATGGAGTCAATGATCCAAGGTAATCAATTAGTTGTTGCTGCTTATGAAATAAATAATGATTGCTTGGAAAATTTGCAAAATATCTGATGTGTAACGAGCATTATATAATTCAAGCAATAGCGAAAGATTTTCTATAGAAGCACGACAATTAAATTTCAAGAGATGCAAATGTTTTAAATAACCACAAAATTTAAATGCTAACTAGTTCAGATCCCAAAACTAAAAGATGTATGCTTAAAGAACCAAATCCAAAAAAATTTCACCACCTTCAAATAGTTAATCACTAGATATAAAAATTTGAGCACATTTAACTATAGTAAAATGACAAACACCATAAAAATTTGTTGTTAAATCTTTCCTAAACTCCAAAAAGACACCAAATTGAATTTCAAATTTAACAATTCCTTAGGTGAATTCTTCAATACGCTATGCAAGACTAAAAGCAGGAAATGATCAACAAAAAATTTTCAATTTTAAAAATGACCAAACATATCCAATTCGCTCAAAACTTTAAATGTTTTTGGACTTTTGAAATTTTATATATAAAATTTTTTAATTTTAGAAATTTAATTTTTAGATTTTTTATTAAATGACATAAGCTAACCTCCCTATAAATTAAATGAAATGATGATCAAATAAACTGAAAAGAAATCAATTTTTGTTTTTTTAAATATTGAAATCAAAACTTAATCAAAACAAAAAAATCAAAATAGAACTTAAATTAAATGAAACTTAAACAAATTAAAATATAATAAACATCAATCCTAACCTCATGACAATACACGCGAATATATACAAAATCAAACTAACTAAAACCCTACAAAAATCAAATCATAATAGCACAAATGAATAAAGGAAAATCGTATACGCTGAACTAAACCTACCAAAAAAACCTAAACTAACCCGCATACATAAATAAGAATCAAAATGTTTTACTGTTTGTGCGTATGTGCAGGTTGGACAGCGGCAGCAAGGAGCAACAGCGTGCAGCAAAAATCGATTTTCCTTGCAGGTTGACCACGCTACGGAGATCACGCGAAGAGCTGCAGGTCGACAACAAGATAGGTGCTCCGAGGGTTTGCTGCAGGTTGGAGCTGCGATGAGGGGTTACGGAGAAACGACGGGCAGCGTAAGAGGAGCGTGAGGCTTACAGTAGCAATGGGGAAACACTGGCTCGAAGGTGCTGGAGCATGCAATCTGTTTAGAGGTTGTAGACAGCAGTAAAGGACAACGGAAAGAGTTGAGTGAGCTATGTGAGACAAGGAAAGAGATACGTAAGTCAACGATGGAGCTATGAGGCGTGGAAGGATGGAAAATGCGAGGACAGGAATGCGTGGAAATGGAGGGATGGCAGCATGCTGGTTATGGCAGCATTGGAGGTGCGTGAGGGAGAGGATTTGCGTGATAGGGAAGACGTGAGGGTATGGCAAAAGAAACACAAGTGAGAGAAGAAAATGGATAGCGGATAGGAGAGAAAGGAACCGTAGAAGGTTTGTTGCATCGGCCAATGATTGAAAAAATGGATTGGGCACAGTGTTTGAGAGCCGCGAGGGTTTCAAATAAATTGCCCAAACAAAAATGAAGATCCCAGGCAGCAGACAGAGAAAGAAACAGTGCCCAACAAAACTCAGAAATTCCCAGATCTAAAATGTTGTGTTCTGCTTCAGATTTATCAATTAAACCCTTATATAAAAGAAAATTTCCAGATTTAAAAAACAAAGAAAAAAAAAAAAATTCAAACCCTTGGACAACAAAACCGTACACCTGCAAAAACTGGTTCTGAGGCCAGATCTTACCCTCTAGGGCCTAGATCTGGCTTCAAGATTGAACTTCACCTTCAGATCTGCAACCTGCAATGACAAAAACAAAACACACAGAAACAATATATACAATGATGAAATTAAAAAAAAAAACTTCAAAAACCCTAGCTAAATAATTACAGTAATTACAAGCTGAAGGCTCTAAGTAGCCAGATTTATCATTATGCCACACTTTTTTTTTAAATTTATGATTTAAAATGAGGTGCTTCAGAGAAAACCCTTCATGCATCAACAATGAAATTTCTAATGATAAGCCCGAGATTCAATCAAGTTGGGCTCTTCAGAAAATTCAAATCGAGCGTTGGCTGGTCCGACTGAAAACTTCACCGAACGCCCGATGATCTCAAAATCAAGGATTCCCTGCACAGCTCAATTCAACTGTTAAGGTAGAGAGAGAAAACGACAATAAAATTCAAATTTAATGGAGATACCTGCCATTATAATTCAGAATTTAAACTACCATTCAAACCCCAGTGATCAAGCAAGATACCTGTGCTTAAACCACTCTTTAAAAAAGAACTATCATCAATGGCTAAAAAGGAAATCTATGCATGAAAATAAAACATCTTACAGCATTCCCACAAAGAGTAACACCAACAGAGATTAACCTCAAAGTCTTTCTTTATTGCTCAAAAAAAAAATTTACAAGAGAGCTTTCACTTAGCATGCGACTCAAAGATCGAATGATCTCAACCGACAATTGACCTTCTATTTAAAGGTAAATCTTCCAACGGCTAGTTCAAGTGATCTTTGTCAAAGCGATCTCGACCATTGATGAAGATCAAAACTTATTTTAATATCATCCGTCGAAATTTTAAATATTGAGGAAATTTCGACATTATCAATTAAATGCATTTTAATTAATTCAAAAATTAAATTTTTGAATTAATTTCCTCAAAATTTTGACTTTGACTTAACCCGAGGGACCAAAGGCATAAACTTTTAGCAAAATAATCAATTAACCTTAGTCCCTGGACCTTTTAAAATTTAATTTTTTAAAGGACCCTCGAATTTAGCCTTTGGAAAATTTAAAATTACCTAGGACCTAGGACTTATGGGAGGATAAATTATTTTTCTAACCCTCAAGACAATTTACATCATGATTTTCACATTTTTACATCTCGAGGGGGAAAACCCATTTGATATAGACCCTCATAGACTACCCAGTGCTGCGACACAAACATAATCTAGCAGATCAAGCAAGTTGTAATAAAATAATCTAACCAAATAGTTAGGATTATTCCCAAATCACTTTTACACAGACTCGATCTAGCACACTAGGACTCCCCTAACATTCTAATGACAAAATCCATTCCCGCTTTGGGGTAAGGCTGAAGGAAAACTCTGTCGATCATGGATCGGTGAGACAAAAAACATTCAGGAATGTAGATCGTTATCAAAAAATTAGGTTTACCTAGGCAATTACATACACAACACGGATTTGCTGAGATTATTTACAATTTACACATACAAAAAGGGTTTACAATATAACATGATCAAGCTGATGATGATAGTCGAACAGCACAGACACGTTAATCAAGCGCTATCCCTTTTGCGAAAAAAGGGGGTGTACCGCTATGGGTTGTTGAAACGTAGTGGTCAACATCTGGCTCTACTTTGGGACACGTTGCTGCACTGGAGGAATGTGAGAGTCCAGAATCTGCATCCACGCAACACACAACATAATATAAGTTGCGTCCATCCAAAATCCTCATATAACGTTAAGGACAAGAAAGATATAAGCTCTTCATTTATTAACTAGTCTAACAACATGAAAAACCAAATCTAACTACAAAATGAAACACTGAAATAACAAGGGCATAAGTTTAGAAATACAATAAAAAGATGCCCCATGGCATTAGATGCATTCAATATAGTGCATACTGAGCATTTGCTTGCTTTTAGGCAAATCTATCGGTTGTTTCTCGGATGTGCCATGTCCAATTCTGCATAAGGTAGGGCTTTTTTCTATCCGAAAATCAAGCTGCTTATGACCATCTGATGCATCAAATCGCTTTTTCATTCTCTTTCTCTTGCATTTTTTCTTTGTGGAACATTCTGCTTCAAAACTCTCAGATGAAGTAAGTAAGATATGCATGACATGTCTTTCTTCATTTTGCATATGATCTTTATCGTTTTCAATTTTATCTGGGTCACCTTCAATTAACCACTTTTCAATGGAACAAATGGCCTCCTCATAATAAGATGGAGCTTGTTGCAGCAAATAAGGAGGCTTCTGATCTATTGACGTCTCCTTGTTTCTTTCATCCTTTGACCGCTTTTAATGACCCACTTACAGTAAATTAAAATTATGAAATTAAATAAAATTAATTAAATTATAAATTAAATAAATTAAAATTAAATCATTAAAATAAATAAATAAACTTTATTTCAAATTAAGATATTCAAATAAAATAAAATCAGATTTTGTTTATAAAAAAATCAACACGTATCATACTTTGGACACGGTGATGGAAGATGTTGGTAAATGAAAACTTATAAGAAGGGACGGTTGGAGGCAAGGAGGAAAAAAGGAGGAGGAAAGTTTATACACAGAGAGTTTGTTTATCATCAGGAACAGTTGGGCCTTGCTTGTTCTGAGGTTTTTGGGCACGAGGGAACAATATGCTTCAACTAAGAAGTTTATTGGACTGAGTAGCGAGGTTCTGCTCAGTTTGGTTGGGTGGTTTCGATCTTTTGGTAACCGAAGCTGGAGTAGTTTGAGGCATCATCGACCGTAGGATTACAGGTAAGTACTCTCATTGGTTCTGTTAGTTAAATTTATAAAATTCAAAAATTTGTATCACAGGATCATGATGTTTAATTTTAGAAGTCCTTACTGTCTCTGCAATGGCTGTAATATTCTGTTATTTCATATTCTGGTCATAGGGAATAGTTGTTTAAATTATTCACAGTTCTTACATTTGGTATCAGAGCTAGTTCAAACTCTCAGATCTATTAAGTCTGTTAAGATAGCGTTGCCTGATCTAAAACAAAGAACAAAGAGTCAAAAGTCTGTGACAAAATATTATAGAAAACCTTCCATTACAAACATAATGAACTCTGTTTAAAGTAGTGATAGCAAGTGCTTCACTGCTGCAGATGCATCTTCTGACTGAAGAAATGCAACAAAAACCTGCTCCATTACTAAGATACTTCTGTTTTCAGATGACTTTGAAAAAGTCCTTATTCTGGAAAGATAACTCTGTATCTGAAAAGAAGAAAAGTGATTAGTTTACATGTGCATGCTTTACCCAAGCATGGCTTTAGGCCAAGCAGTACTTTCTTTAAACACTTGACTACCCCATGACAAAATTCTTCAGAAGCCTTAAGGTGACAGCAAAGCCCCAGAGATGTTCGAATTCCTGCCCGGAAATCTGCCATTGCCCAACAAGTAACCCGAACACTTACTCTGAAAATTTTCTTTGCTTCCCGGATCTCTACAGCTACTGTTGCTCGACTGCTGACTGCCCGAAACTCCTACTGCCCCAGCTTCTTGGTGGCTACCTGGTGGCTTTACATGCTTCCTTGCTGGTTCCTGATGGCTGCTCGGCGATCATGGGCTATTTCCGGTGGCCGCAGCTTGTACAACTGCCTGTACTCCTGGAACCTTCTACCTGAGACTCTTGGTTACTATTCTTGCTGTCAAAAGACCACCATAGCTGATGCCTAGTTGCAGTGTTAAGTTATGGTATGTTCTATGCTTATAAGAGTTTACTTCTTTTCCTTATTATATTCCACAGATTAGCAATAACATGTACATAAAGTAAAGTGCAGATAGAACATTAAACGATCGACAGAAAACAAGCCAAGCCAAGAGACACAAGATGTGGCGGCTAGCCAGGGACAAACCCCACAATGTGTGGGGAAACCCTTTGATCAAATCTTCTTTTATCTTCAATAATTCAGCAGAGAGAAATAGTACAATAAATCTGATTCATATCAGCAGTAGCAAACCCTAAATCAGCGGCATCAGCATTAGCAGCTTCATCATCAAACTAAGGCAGATGATATCTCACAAACCAACCGTCAGATCGACTTAATTCCACCACCAAAAGTTGCAGCTTCCAGACGAGGCTCAAATGAACCTATAGCGCAGTTCAGATGAGGAGATCTTCTAGTCCACGCAGGTCAAACTTTACTTCTACAGTTGCAGCTTCAGTTTCAGCAACTTCTGGCTTCAAACTAGAGCAGTCGATATCTTACAAACCGTCCGTCGGATTGACTTGATTCCACCACCAAAAGTTGCGGCTTTCAGAGGAGGTTCAGATGAACCTATAACACAGTTCAGATGAGGAGATCTTCTAGTCCACGCAGGTCAATCTTTACTTCTGCAGTTGCAGCTTCAGTTTCAGCATCTTCCAGCTTCAAACTAGGGCAATCGATATCTTGCAAACCGTCCGTCGGATTGACTTGATTCCACCACCCAAAGTTGCGGCTTTCAGAGGAGGTTCAGATGAACCTACAGCGCAATTTAGATGAGGAGATCTTCTAGTCCACGCAAGTCAATCTTTACTTCTGCAGTTGCAGCTTTAGTTTCAGCAGCTTTCGACTTCACATGTGTGAGGGAGACACCTTTTTCTGCGCAGTAGAGAAGAGACTCTTTTCTGCCCAATAGAGAGAGAGATGTGATGAGACGAGTGAGTGCAAATGAGGAAAAGTCCTCTTGTATTTATACACAACTGATGATGTTTGAATAGATGTGACTGTTGGGCTTCTGAGCCTACATGAGTTGTAGGTCGGCTTGATAATAATTCCATAATCAAAATAAAATCATATCTCCATGAATACTTATCGGAATCAGATGATCTTTATATCAATCTTACACCTCTCGACAAAAGGAATCTAATAAAAATATTATCAGCAATGAATAAGATGACCCACATGAAGTTTTGCCCTAGTTGCCAATTTTAACACTCCCTCTCAACTAGGGAGAACTTCATCTACAATCTATCTATCGGTCGCTACTATTCATCCATCAAATGCACTGCCCTGTACAGCCTGACCCTTGCCCTGCTCTGCTCTATTTTGTCTGTTCTGCTTTCTCTTGTTCTACCTTGTACTGATCTGTAAGGCTCTACTCTGTTATGCGCTACTGTGCTTTGTTCTGTTATGCTCTGCTTTTGTCCGAATTATGAAGAAGAAGAAATGATCGAGGATGTATCATACTGACTCAAAGTCAGTCTCAGAGTATGTACCACTGGTCCTAGACCAGTCTCAACCAACCCGAAGTCAGCGTCATAGTGAGTACAACTCCACTGGTCCCAGACCAGTATCATCCTCCACTAACTCAAAGTCAGTCTCAGAGTGCGTACCACTGGTCCCAAACCAATCTCAACCGACCCGAAATCAACTTCATAGTAAGTACCACTCCTACCACTAGTCCCAGACCAGTATCGCAGTCTCAGAGAGTGTACCACTAGTCCCAGACCAGTCTCAACCGACCCGAAGTCAGCGTCATAGTATGTACCACTCTCACTGGTCCCAGACCAATACTGCACTGACATGAAGTCAGTCTCAGAGTATGTACCACTGGTCCCAGATCAGTCTCAACCGACCCGAAGTCAGTGTCATAGTATGGTACAACTCCTACCACTGGTCCTAGACCAGTATCATTGATCCCAGATCAATGGAGGTCATCCTAGCATAGGGAGTACGGGAGATACAACGATGTGTCCATCGGTACTACTATGGTCCCTAACTTCATTTCCCTGCTCATTGATCAGATGAGAGGTACTTCCCATGAGTCCCAGACTACATGGGTAGGATGCCTCGACAAGAGAACTAATCAATCCTGTCCTCACAGGAGAACACATCAATCCTGCTACAATCGCCATGGAGAACACATCCATCCAGGCCGCCATGGAGAACACATCAATCCAAGCCTCACAAGAGAACACATCAATCCAGGCCGCACAGGAGAACTAATCATCCTGCTACACAGGAGAGCGAATCATCTTGTTCCACAAGAGAGCGAACCATCTTGTCCCACAAGAGAGAGAATCATCTTGTTCCAGTGCGCACCACCAAGGGAGGGCGAGTCACCCTGTGGTCGTATGTTGCTCCAGTAAGAACTGCAAGCCCTCAGAGCTCCCAGAGCTCAATGTATGCAACATGCAGGACCCTTGTACAAGGGTTTCTTGACGACTCCAAGTCGTTTGGGAAAATCACAGATTAGATCTTTCCTCTGGGCTTTCACCAGGTGTATTGACACGTACAACATCTTAATGCGATGGAGCCTCCTTGCTCATCGACTTACCATATCCCAGATGATGTCTATCTGCTGGAGCAATCGACGAATACAAGATTCCTCAATAATCGAATCCCACCTCTGGTTGTTACAGAGAATCACAGTGCTATCCAATGTAAATCCAAACAGCTCACTGAAGAGCTTTCGCAAGTCGCAATTAGACTGCCTCACAGGAGGCCATTCTAGTAGCAATATATTCTGCTTCGGCGATGCTCAAAGCCATCGACTTCTGCTTCCTGCTCATCCAGGATATCGAAGCAAATCCCAAGGTGAAACAGAACCCGAAAGTGCTCTTACAGTCCACCACACTGCCTGCCCAATCAGCATAAGTATATCCAAGTAGTCTCACATCTCTAGCAGTGTATCTTAACCCATAAGTAACTGTGCCACGATGTTATATACCTAGGGGGGATAATATGGGGTACCAACGGAGGTACCCAAGGTAATAATGTACTAATGGGATGGGCCATAGTAATAAATAAAGTGGTTAACCCATATCATGTAAGGGACCACAAGTAGTTAATAATAATGTAATGGGCCCATGGTATTAGTTGATGGTATGAGGGAACCATGGTAATGACCCATGGTATTGTATGTATGAGGCCTATATAGAGGCTAGAGACTCCAAGTCAAGGAATATAGTGAAGGATTATTGTATGAACAAGCATATGGCTTGTGGAGTGTTCTCCTTCCTTAAGGAGTGAATGTATGGTGTTGCCCTACCCTAAGGGTTTGATCAATAAAGAATCATTTCATATTATTTCTGGGTTTATTTGCATTGTCTTATATTTTCATATCAGATCTATAATATCTTTGAGTTAGATCTATAACAAGTGGTATATACTTTCTGGGTTCATATACTTTTTGGGTTCATTTGCATTATCTTATATTTTCATATCAGATCTATAACAAGTGGTATCAGAGCACTTTCTTGGGCAAAAAAGTGGAGAATTTTTCTTATGTTTTGCAGGAAATTTTTGGGGCGGCGAGTTTGCAGATCAGATCTGTATGTTTTGGTGAAAGATCTGCAAAATATAATTGTAGATCTGTATTCTTTGTGAAAAAATAGCCGATTTCAAAAAAAAATCGGTTGAATCGGAGTCCGGATGAAGGAGATATCGCTGATCTAAAAATCAGTGGTGTTGTAGACAATTTTTCGGGGCAGCAAGTTTGCGGCGCAGATCTAGACGTCCTGGTGCAAGATCTACAAAATCTAATTGTAGATCTGAATTGTTTGACAAAAATTACCCAATTTCAAAAAAAAAAAATCAGTCGAATCGGAGTCCGGATGAGGGAGATATCGTTGATTTAAAATCAGCGCTTTTTTGCAGAAATTTTGGTGACGGCGGGAGAGTTGCAGCGCAGATCTGAAATTTTAGTGCCGGGATCAAGATTTCTATCACATGGGTAGATGCAGAATGATTGTTCCATTTCTGAAAACAAGTCATAATAGGGATTCTGAGCAATATTGACTAAACTGTGACAATTTCAAATTTTCGCCAAGTAAGTGAATTTTTTCAGAACCCTCTTCATGGCGGTTCTATGTTTTACAGGAAAAGATAATGGTCCTACTATTGAAGAATACATAAAAACACACAAGTTATTATGGACACATCATTGGAGAATTTTTGTAGTGCTTAATTTTGAAGATGAGGCAGCCACATGGTGGGGATTACTTAACCAAAAGAAGTGTTCCAACCTGCCCGATGAAGAATTTGAAAAATTACTTTTAGACAGATGGTCTCATGCCAGAAAACAAGATAAAGAGAAACATGTGGGGCTATTTCCTACTGGTATATCCTTATTGCAGGTTCATGGATTGATTCAGAAAGAGAAGATCATTGTTTCTATAAATCCTAGTTGCAAACATAATTTTATCAATGTTAATTTGGTAAAAAAATTGCAAGTTCCAGAAAAACACATTGAAAACACACAGGTGGATGATGAGGATGTTCTATTGTATAAGGATTTGAAGATTTCTATGGATAAGTATGTGTTGCATGGTGATTTTTATGCTTCAAATATGGATAACATAGATGTTGTTTTGGGATACCCTTGGATGGAATCAGTGGGTACTATCAATATTAATGTACAGAAGAAATTCCTGAAGCTCTGGTATAAAAAGAAGAAAATTACATTACAGGATATTTCCATTAATAAACAGGTAGAGTGTAAGGAGGCTGAAGCAGAAGATGTTCCAGGGTCTGACATATTAGATGATGAGCCAGTGATGATAGACAATCAAACACAAACAGAGGCGGAAGCAGAAAAGGTTACAGGTGCTGATACATCAGAGGGCTCAGTGGTTGAAGTCATATTGGAAAAGGAGACACCATAACAGGTACCACCGCAGGGTGAATTAAAGGAAAAGACACCATGGGTTAAAACTTCAACATATCATCACCCACATCACCCCGCAAGAAAACAACCAACAAGATGGCAACCAATTAGCCACAAGGACAACAACCCCCGTATGACAGATAGCGAGGAGCGAAGATCCACCTACTACACATCAACACAGAAGAGCTGCCATGGTCAACTTCCATCTCAAGCGAGCGAGGCACCAGCAAGATCGAGGGTTCACCTTTCTCTTGGATGGCTAGATGCACGTGCATGGTACCAGTGGACTACTCTTTTGAGTAGATTTTATTATTTGTGTTCTTCCCATGTTTCGGGGACGAAACATGCTAAGGGGGGTGGAGTGTTATATACTTAGGGGGGATAATATGGGGTACCAAGGGAGGTACCCAAGGTAATAATGTAATAATGGGATGGGCCATAATAATAAATAAGTTGGTTAACCCATATCATGTAAGGGACCACAAGTAGTTAATAATAATGTAATGGGCCCATGGTATTAGTTGATGGTATGAGGGAACCATGGTAATGACCCATGGTATTGTATGTATGAGGCCTATATAGAGGCTAGAGACTCCAAGTCAAGGAATATAGTGAAGGATTATTGTATGAACAAGCATATGGCTTGTGGAGTGTTCTCCTTCCTTAAGGAGTGAATGTATGGTGTTTCCCTACCTTAAGGGTTTTGATCAATAAAGAGAATCATTTCTATCTATTTCTATCTTGTTATTCTTGGGTTATTTCTATTATCATAATATTCTTGGGTTAGATCTATAACATATCTCAGAAGATTCTTGGCATCAATCCAGTGAGGCTCAACCAAATATGAGCTCACAATGCTAACTGCAAAACATATGTTCAGACGGAGGTTCACCAAGAACATCAATGCGAATGAGTTTATGAAACTCAGAGGCATTTCCCAAATATGGTCCGACATCACTACCATATAACTTCTAAAAGTTAAGATCCTCGAGGTAGTCATAGTCTTGTAGTCCATCATACCGAATCTTTCCAATATCTTTACCACATATTTTCCTTGAGATAGGAAAATTTCCCCTGGCTTCTGCCACACTTCAAGTCCTTGGTCCTTCATTTCAAATTCAGAAGCCAACTCCCTCTTACATTTGTGAATGAGAGGGTATGCACTTGTTAGAAAGAGGTCATCCACATACAGAGCCAGTATGAGAGGCTTGTCATCTTCAACCTTAAAGTAAAGGTTAGAATTAGCTTCACTCCTAGTGAATCCCAGCTTCATCAAGTAGCTATCGATCCTCTCATACCATGCTCAGGTTGTTTTCTTCAGCCAATAGAGAGCCTTCTTCAACCTGCATACATGAGATTTTCAATCATAAATCTCAAATCCTTCGGGTTGCTCCACATAGACCTCTTCTTTGATCGAACTGTGCAAGAACATGGTCTTGACATCCATCTGATGTAGGTTCCATCCTTGTGAAGCCACAAGGGCTATGATCAAGCAGATGGTCGTATATCTGGCAACAGGTGCAAATATCACATCATAGTGTATACCTTCCTTCTGGGAGAAACCGTGAGCAACAAAACGAGCCTTATACTTTTCCGTACTTCCATCTATTGCATGATTTATCTTGTAAGCCATTTGAAAGTAACAACTATCTTGTCCTGGGGTCTGGGAACTACTTCCCAGACATCATTCTTCATAATGGTCATAGCATCCTTCCATACTTGATGCTTGACGACATATGAGAATGATGAAGGCTCATTTTGTATGATCATGCTCATGATGGTCAGGTATCCCTGATACCTGTTAGGTTTCTTACTTTCACGGAAGGCTCCTCGGGGTGCAACATGTTCTTTAGCATCATCAAGTATCCCCCTAAGCCATGAAGGCCTCTTCCTAGAAAGGGAAGGTTCAGGTGGATAAATAGGATCCATGGGTTCCTCCACATCAGGCATTGTTACATCATCTACCCATAGAGACAGCTTCCACAATCATACGGTTCTTCCTTTCCACCGCACCATTCTGCTCAGGAGTATGTGGTGTAGTAGTGTTAAGTTATGGTATGTTCTATGCTTATAACAGTTTACTTCTTTTTCTTATTATATTCCACCGATTAGCAATCACATGTACATAACGTAAAGTGCAGATAGAACATTAAACGATCGACAGAAAACAAGCCAAGACAAGAGACACAAGATGTGGCGGCTAGCCAGGGACAAACCCCACAATGTGTGGGGAAACCCTTTGATCAAATCTTCTTTTATCTTCAATAATTCAGCAGAGAGAAATAGTACAATAAATCTGATTCATATCAGCATTAGCAAACCCTAGATCAGCAACATCAGCATTAGCGGCTTCATTATCAAACTAGGGTAGACCATATCTCACAAACCGACTGTCGGATTGACTTCATTCCACCACCAAAAGTTTCGGCTTCCAGAGGAGGTTCAGATGAACCTACAGCGCAGTTCAGATGAGGAGATCTTCTAGGCCACGCAAGTCAATCTTTATTTCTGCAGTTGCAGCTTCAGTTTCAGCAGTTTCCAGCTTCAAACTAGGGCAGTCAATATCTTGCAAACCGTTCATCGGATTGACTTCATTCCACCACCAAAAGTTGCGGCTTTCAAAGGAGGTTCAAATGAACCTACAGCGCAGTTCCAAAGAGGAGATCTTCTAGGCCACGCAAGTCAATCTTTACTTCTGCAGTTGCAGCTTCAAATTCAACAGCTTCCGGCTTCACATGTGTGAGAGAGAGAGACCCATTTCAGCACAGTAGAGAAGAGACTCATATCTGCGCAGTAGAGAGAGAGAGATGTGATGAGATGAGTGAGTCTAAATGAGGAAAAGTCCTCTTATATTTATACACAACGTTGGTGGGTGAATAGATGCGATTGTTGGGCTTCTGAGCCTACATGAGTTGTAGGTCGGCTTGATAATAATTCCATAATCAAAATAAATTCATATCTCCATGAATACTTATCGGAATTGGATGATCTTTATATCAATCCTACACCTCTCGAAGAGAGGAATCTAATAAAAATATTATTAGCCATGAATAAGATGACCCACATGAAGTTTTGCCCTGGTTGCCAATTTTAACAAGTAGCCTCCCTCTTAATGCCAGCCTCAGATATGCCTGAGTGAACCAACTGTAATATATCGGAGGTCTTGCTTTGGCTTGAGGGGAATGGTCCCCTTTTGAGCTTTCCTTCGGCACATCCTGGACATACACCTTCTTTCTCTACTCGGAATTCGGGCATCCCTGTCACCATTTGTCTTACACCGGGTAGAGCTTTATAATGAAGGTGGGCAAACCTCCGAAGCCAAAGTTCGGACTGAAGAGATCAGTGTTTTACAACCCGCCCGTTTCGAATCCGAATCGGCCGTTTCGAACCGAGCCAGCACCAAAATCTTTGACCCGGCCAACAACCCGGCTCGGTTGACCGAGTCACATATGACTCGGCCGAGTCATCCAATGACTCAGCCGAGTCATATGTAACTCGGTCAACCCGGCCGGGTCCGTTATGACTCGGCCGAGTCAATGAACCTACGGCTGGGCAGCGTAAAAGATGAAAAAAATTCACTTTTTATGTGATTTTTGAAAAAGTTAAATGCAGTTAATGGATTCTAAAGGGTAATGCAGTTTGAAGTGGTTTGATTTGAGGTATCTTTGAAGTATAAGACAGTGCCCTTGGCTTTAAGATTGGTCTTGTACATTTGTTCCCTGCATATTGGTAACTATCTTGCATAAGGGTAGACAAATTTTCTTTGACAGCAATCTAATACACAGTCCCTCGTTGCAGAATTTTCAACACATATCAGATCTGAATATCAATAAAATTGAGCCCTAGGAGCAGTGCAGAGAGTGGATCTTATGATAGTTTGCTCTTTTCTCATCATTCTTGTCACGGATTAAGCTACAGTAGTCTAATACTTGGTGACAGTGAGTTGTTTGAGGCATTTGGAGAACCTTTGAATATTGCATAAGTTCTCTCTGGCCTGGATAGCTTTGTTTTAGTTGCATCTCATTGGTCACTTGTTTCTAACTGTTAAATAATAAGTGGAAAGCTTCCCAAATAAGTGCATAACTAAAGCATTTGCTCTCTTTGTCTCAACTGTCATTATTTCATTAAACAGTTCTGAAGTGCTTCATTGGTTAATATTGATTGGTTGGGCATTTCCCACACTAAAGTACCTTGGCAGTTTGCATAATAAAGGTTCAATCTATTGTGTCATCTCATTGTACTAACATTTTCCTTACAACAGTTACCCATCTTATGACTTGGCATTTTACTTACAAGTGTTTCTAATTTATAACTTGGGCCTTGTTATTGAAGGCACTGGTATCTTAACTGTTAAATGAAAATCTTGAAGTGTCTAATCTAATCAAGATCTCTAATACATTGCTCATTAATCACACTTGCGAACTAATTATAATCAAGTTCATAAGATAGCTAAGTGTATCTCCTAGAACTTGTTGGTCCCCAACAAGTCTCCTAGTTCATGAGCCTACTTTGATCATAATACATATGTTGTCTTCCATCTATATTATAATGCTGTGTGTTTGGAAACATGAATGAAAATCTTTAAAATTATGTTTAAAATATTTAAAATTATGTTTTTTTATAAAAAAAATAAATATTTAATGTATTTTTTACAACGACCGAGTCATTGAAATCGAGCCGGCCGAGTCATTACCGAGTCGGAGTCGGAGTCGGAGTCGATCCTCGGCCGAATCGGAGTCGGAGTCGGAGTTGTAAAACACTGGAAGAGATGTGTCATAAGATATGACACCTAGTGGACTTCCATCGACATGATATAATGGATCAACACGAAACCCAAGAGTAAAGGCATCTTTAACATTATTTTTCCATATACGTACCTTGCCATTGCTGAAGGTTACCTTGTAGCCTTTGTCTTCCATTGCCAAGATGGACACTAGGTTCTTTTTTAGGTCAGGTGCATTTAATACATCTTGGAATTTCTAGCCTTCTTGAATGGTTGTCCTCTTCCTTGATTTCCAACATTCCTTTTAACTTTGCTGTTGAATTTTCCATCCCTTTGATTATCATGAGAGGGATTTTGATCATCGTCATGGTGAGAGTCCTTTCTATCAGGGCATTCCCTTTCATAGTAACCTGCTTTATCGCAGATGTAACATCGTCCTTTTCTTCCATCCTTAGGTACAACCTTTCCTTTTGATTTAGTCCCGGAATTATTTATTTTCTTAGCATGAGAAGAAAAGGCAACAGAAGGACCTTTAGGCATGGGCATTTCTTGCTCTTCTACCCTTGTTTCTTCTTGAATGCATCTAGCCATTAATTCCTCAAAACCAGGATTACATTATTGTTCAGAAGAGTAGTCCTGAACACATACCATTCAGATGGTAATCCTCCAAGAGTCGTGAGTGCCATTTCCATGTCAGTAATAGCCTCCCCAATAGATAGGAAATCGTTCCTGATTTCGGTGATCCTTAAGAAGTATGCTTGCATACTCTCATCTTTACCCTTTTTAATTTCCTTCAGCTTATTTCTAAGAAACAAAACTTGATTTGCATCATTATTTTAAATAAACTCACCAGTCTATCGTACATTTCCTTTGAGGTGTTCAGGTTGGAGATGTAGGCCACCAAGTGCTTGTCGATAGAGTCCCGGATGATCTTCTTTGTTTGGACTTCTCTGGTTTTTCCATTTGTTCCTGGCAGCAGGAGGTGCATTTGATGGAGGCTCAACAATACTGCCTTTCACATGATCCAACGCTCCTTGATCCTCAAGGGTTAGATCGATAGACATCTTCCATCCGTGATAATCAGCTTTCTCACGGAGCTTGTCTTCGGCAGGAAAGATTGTTGAGGACCCCATCGTTCTTTTAGGATAGCCTTGTCAATCTTCTCTTCAGTGATTGCTCTTGCTCTTGCTCAGGGTTTGTCTTCACCTCAACTCTGATACCATGTTAAGTTATGGTATGTTCTATGCTTATAACAGTTTACTTCTTTTCCTTATTATATTCCACAGATTAGCAATCACATATACATAAAGTAAAGTGCAGATAGAACATTAAACGATCGACAGAAAACAAGCCAAGACAAGAGACACAAGATGTGGCGACTAGCCAGGGACAAACCTCACAATGTGTGGGGAAACCCTTTGATCAAATCTTCTTTTATCTTCAATAATTTAGCAGAGAGAAATAGTACAATAAATCTGATTCATATCAGCAGTAGAAAACTCTAGATCAGCAGCATTAGCATTAGCGGCTTCGTCATCAAACGAGGGCAGACGATATCTCACAAACTGACCGTCGGATCGACTTGATTCCACCACCAAAAGTTGCGACTTCCAGACGAGGCTCAAACGAACCTACAGCGCAGTTCAGATGAGGAGATCTTCTAGTCCACACAGGTCAAACTTTACTTCTGCAGTTGCAGCTTTAGTTTCAGCAGCTTCTGGCTTCAAACTAAGGCAGTTGATATCTTGCAAACTGTCCGTCGGATTGACTTGATTCCACCACCAAAAGTTGCGGCTTTCAGAGGAGGTTCAGATGAACCTACAGCGCAGTTCAGATGAGGAGATGTTCTAGTCCACGCAGGTCAATCTTTAATTCTGCAGTTGCAGCTTCAGTTTCAGCAGTTTCCGGCTTCAAACTAGGGCAGTCGATATCTTGCAAACCGTCCATTGGATTGACTTGATTCCACCACCAAAAATTGCGGCTTTTAGAGGAGGTTCAGATGAACCTACAGCGCAGTTTAGATGAGGAGATCTTTTAGTCCACGCTGGTCAATCTTTACTTCTGCAGTTGCAGCTTTAGTTTCAACAGCTTCCGGCTTCACATGTGTGAGGGAGAGACCCTTTTCTGCGCAGTAGAGAAGAGACTCTTTTCTGCGCAGTAGAGAGAGAGAGAGATGTGATGAGATGAGTGAGTGCAAATGAGAAAAAGTCCTCTTCTATTTATACACAACTGACGATGTTCGAATAGATGCGACTGTTGGGCTTCTGAGCCTACATGAGTTGTAGGTCGGCTTGATAATAATTCCATAATCAAAATAAATTCATATCTCCATGAATACTTATCGGAATCAGATGATCTTTATATCAATCTTGCACCTCTCGACAAAAGGAATCTAATAAAAATATTATCAGGGATGAATAAGATGACCCACATGAAGTTTTGCCCTAGTTGCCAATTTTAACATGCTGCAATTCACAGTGCTATCTGTGTATGGGTTAATTCACAAAGACTGGAAACAAAGGGCATGAATAGCAGTGTTATATAATAGCTTTTTTTCACATAAGATCGCTAATCTCTAAAGGACCAGACGTCAATAGAAGAAATGATCTGCGAAGTATGCAATCGTGTTATTGTAGAAACGCGCCAAGGAAACAATTTTATTTTAAATTACGGTTCAGGTGTCAAGCGATGAATTAAGGTTTAAACAAATATGATATATCATACTGTATATATATATTAAACAACATAAATTAAATTGCATCAACTCTTAATGTCGGTAATATAAATATATGAAGTGGTGCGTCGGTGCGCCAGTTATATTACACGATATATAAACAATATTCAGATTATTTTTTTTAAAAACTGCGTACGATGCATATAAACTGCGTATCATGATATAAATATATACAATTAAGTTGTAATACTATATCGTTGTATATATCATACGATATATTCATCATATTAAATATGCGATATAAAGTTATAAATCATCCATGGTAAAAGGCAGGAGCGTCAGGCGGGGAATTCAACCTCCCTACCATATAAACACTTCAACTCATACGGATTTGCCAATTACGCTAAAGAAATGTAGGGCGGGGGTTTCGACCCACCGATCTCCCCATCGTATGTACACCTTCGAACGTCGGCCTTTCCATATCGAAATTATTAAATAAATTCTTTGATATATGAGAACCGAGAAACCAATAACGCAGTATTGATATTACGAAAACTGTTGACCTTTTTATCTGAAGTCAAACGCACTAATCCACTGCGCTATGCGATCCAGGTTACTTGCATTTAAATTCCTCTGTCAAGGGACTCCCCTCCCATGCCACCGGGCACGACAGGCATCACTTTCTTGATGGCGGTGAAAAGAATATGATTTATATATAGTTATAGAATTGGTTATATTAGGCCATGGTTTCACATAACCTCATGTGCCAAATTCCAATCTAAAGCATGTAGTTATTAAAAAATCATAATAGGCATATATCATGTGCTAAGTTCCTTGATCACACTCTTAATATATATCTAGAGCATGTGGAACAACCTATCTTAACATTTGTTCAAGTTCCCCCTAAATAAACTCTACAAAGTGTGGATTTGGATGCCACATGCATCAAATATCTTTATTGTATATTGGAAGCGACATGTGTCAAGTATCTAAATTATATACGAAGTTAAAATAAGAACGGGTCACTTCTCCTATCCACAATTCCATTCCATTACAATTAAATAAATGAATGATATGACCTTGATAAATAATTCGATTTGATTGTTATATGGGGATTTATTAGGGGTTGCCACCAGTTTTGACCCAAAAATTGAGTTAGTAATATTTTGTAGGTTATTATTAAAATTCAATGAGAGTCCAAAAACAACTAAATGAAATGATATCATTTAAAAAAAAAAAAAATACCGAGACAAAGAAATAGTTATGATCGAATATTATACTATACATTATTTAAATGGGCCTTTCGACTTAATAAAATTAATGAATTATAATTTAATATCACATCTCTTTAGACGGGCCACATCCCAAATGCTAAAAATTATTCATTTATAATAATGAAAAAGAATACTGTTAAATTAATTAGTAAAGAACTTTAGTTATTTTTAATTTATGTAAAGTAATGATATTATATTTATATTTTGTTTACTATAAATATTACATTTAAAAGAAAATAGATTAAAATTAGTCCACTAATAATAAAATGATTATATTACATAGTTAGGCTATGTTGCAATGTTAAAAGAGGATTTATAAAGACTCATGCATTAGAAAAGTATTATTACGCATTAAAATAGGATTCCTGCATTAGGACAAGGAGGTCGCGAGACCACCCTCCTTGACCTCGGTACCAGTAAGATCTGCCTAGTAGATAAAAATAGCAAAAAAACTATACCTGTTTGAAAATATGAAATTGCAAAACTATATGTTAAATCCGAATGTATACCTCAAATTTTTTACAAATTTTATATGTATACAGGAAACATTACAATGGTAAGGACATATGAACGATGACGACGAGATCGGGCAGCATCACCATCATTAATGCCACCACCATCGTCATCACCATCACCATCATCATTATCTCCATCGAGACCATCATCAACACCGATCGCTCCAGCACCGGAGTTGACCGTGATAATGAACTCATTGGAAGCCTTATTGGAAACATTAAAAGGGTCAACCATGGCTAAGACCAAAGAAGAACTTCAACCCTTAACAACCAATTCAGTTGAACCAAAGAAATTTAACTATAAAAGATCAAAGGATGATATTTCTAGGGAGCTTCAGAAAATTAAACTCTGAGAATTTTCAGGAGGTTGAGCTGGAGAACGTGCTGAGGCATGGTTGGAAGGAACGAACAGATGTTTTAAATTAAGAGAATACTCTTCTTCTGCACAAAAATTGTTCTATTTCAATTAAAAGAAAGTGCCTTGATTTGGTGGGGAAATCTAGATTAACAACTACACCTCACAACGGATAATGTCCCTTGGGAATTGTTCGAGGAAAGATTCCGCGCTAAGTATTTACCTCCATATTTTCAACAACAATAAGCTGGAGCCTTTCATGCATTAGTTCAAGGTAATAAAACAGTGGAGGAATACAAGATAAGGTTTATGGAGCTTGTAAAATACATTTACTACTTAGATTCTGATGAACGTCAAGTTGAACGCTTCATATTTGGGTTAAATCCTCGCATCAAGGCCTTAGTGAGTATGTGGAAACCATCATCAGTAGCTGAGGCGGTAGAATGTGGCTATTATGCAGAAGAACATCTCGGAATCAAAAAAGATGTAGGGCCAGCAGAACCTTTACAATCAGGATTTCCTGGAAAGACTCCCCGAAATTTCTTCAGGGGAGGTAGCTCAAGGCCATCTTATGGTAATAGATTTATTCCAAGAAATGTAGGAACAAGAGTTCCCATGGCAATTAATACTATAGCCACTAAATCATCAAACACCAGTCCATGGAAATCTCGTGGCACTGCTAATAGAGGAAGAAATTCGAGAGGAGGCAACATGAGAGGACGAAGCTCTTTATCTAGAAATTCACGTCCTGATTCAAGAGGACCAACACAGGTTATATGTTGGGGATGTGGAGGACCACATTTTCAACGTGATTGTCCAGAAGCTTCATCAAGTATATTGCATAGGACTGGAAAGGAACCAATATCAAATAACCAAGGCAATCATAGAATTCATGCATTAGTCAACAACGATCAAGCAGCACATCAATCCACTGTAGTGGAATCTTCAGGTATTATTAATGGTATAAAACTCAAAATCTTATTTGATACTGGTGCCACAGATAGTTTCATTTCATCATATGCATTAAACAAATGTGGGTTGGCAGCTCGCAGACAAAATGATTTCAGACAGGTAGAAATGGCCTCAGGAGACCTCCAATCCGTAGACTTAAATGTGGATCAATGCAAAATTGACCTAGGGGTCTGTTCGACTAAATTAAAAGTTTATGTCACAATGTTAGGAACTTATGATCTTGTCATAGGTATGGATTGACTAGAAGCTCATCAAGCTTGGGTAGACTGTTATGGGAAAAGAATTCTAGGTATAAATGATGAGGGAGAAACGATCCAAATTCAAGAAATCAAGAGAAAAGTATCTTTACGCTACATATCAACAATGAAAATGAAGCATTGCTTAATAAAAAGTTGTCAGGCATATGTAATTCAAGAAGTAAGTAAACAAAGGGACCATCTTTAGAACAATATCCGGTATTAGCCGAATTTCCGGATGTATTTCCAAAGGAACTACCAGGATTACCCCGTAAAAGAGAGCTAGATCTCACAATAGAATTGAAACCTGGTACTCAACCAATCTCTAAAACACCTTATAGAATGCCAACTCCAGAACTTCAAGAATTGCAAATTCAATTGAAGGAACTATTTGATATAGGACATATTCGACCCAGTATATCACCTTAGGGTGCTCCTGTAATTTTTGTCAAGAAGAAAGATGGATCCTTAAGATTATGCATAGATTATCGAGACTTGAATCGAGCTACAGTAAAGAATCGATATCCTATGCCTCAAATTGATGATATTTTCGATCAAATGAAAGGAGTTGCTATCTTTTCAAAAATTGATCTTCGATCAGGCTATCATCAGCTAAGGATTTCTAAAAGCGATATTTCTAAGACTGCATTCCGAATACGTTTTGGATATTATGAATTTACTGTGGTACCATTTGGATTAACAAATGCACCAACAGTATTCATGAATCTTATGAACAGTGTTTTCTGCAAATATCTTGATCAATTTGTACAAGTCTTTTTAGATGATATACTCATCTATTCCAAAAATGAGAAAGAGCATGAAGATCATTTACGGATAGTGTTGTCCTGCCTTAGAAAACATCAGTTGTATGGAAAATTATCCAAGTGTTCGTTCTTTCAGGAAAAGATTCATTACTTAGGTCATATCATATCAGGTGAAGGGATTTCAGTAGACCCTGAGAAGGTAAAAGCAATCATGGAATGGCCAATACCGAAAAACGCACATGAAGTACGAAGCTTTATGGGTTTAGCCGGTTACTACCGAAGATTTGTGGAGGGATTCTCCAAAATTGCAAAGTCGATTACAACCCTTCAGCGTAAAGGTGTTAAGTATGAATGGACTGAGGAATGTAATAAAGCATTCTCTGAACTCAAAAGACTACTGACCAGTGCACCAATCTTAAGAGTCCCTGATATGGACAAAGATTTTACGGTATGTACTGATGCATCCAAACAAGGGCTAGGTGCAGTATTGATGCAGGATAGAGGAGTAATAGCGTATGTCTCAAGAAAGTTAAAGCCTCATGAAGAACTCTATGCTACTCATGATTTAGAGTTAGCCGCTGTAGTACTAGCTTTAAAGATTTGGAGACACTATCTAGTGGGGCGAAGTTTTACACTTAAAAGTGACCATCAAAGTCTACAATATTTGTTCACCCAAAGAGACTTAAATGCTAGACAAAGACGATGGAGTGAATTCCTAAGTGAATATGACTTTGGAATATCATATATTAAGGGAAAAGAAAATGTAGTAGCAGATGCTTTAAGCAGAAGACCACGGATATTTTCTCTCATACCTATCAAAGTAGACTTAAGGCAACGAGTACTAGAATATCTCATAAAAGATAGCTGGTATTTAAAGGTGAGATCTAGTCTTGAGAGTAAAAAGCCAAAAGAATCTAAGTTTGAAGGATATGAACTAGAAGATGATGGAATCTTACGATTCCATGGAAGGATGTATATTCCTGATAATAGGGATCTTTGAGACACTATCCTTAAAGAAGCCCACAGAGCAGTGTATTGTGCACATCCTGGAGTAAAGAAAATGTATGCGGATACCAAGAAACTCTTCTTTTGGTCGGGCATGAAACGTGATATCGTTCAATTCGTTGCAAGATGTTTGGAATGTCAACAAGTAAAAACAGATCATTGTCATCCAGCGGGTCTTTTACAACTTTACGATATTCCTATGACCAAATGGGAGATTATTTCTATGGATTTTATCACTGGGCTACCTCTTACTTCTCAAAGACACAATGCCATTTTGATAGTAGTGGATAAATTAACAAAAAGTGTCCATTTCATTCCCGTAAGAGATACTTATGACGTCACTGACATAGCTAGAGTATTCATAAATGAAATTATCAGATTTCATGGAGTACCTAAGAAGATTATATCAGACAGAGATTCTCGATTCATTTCAAGATTTTAGACTTGCATGCAGTCAGCCTTAGGAACTCAATTAAATTTAAGCGCAGCTTATCATCCTGAAACTGATGGGCAAACAAAAAGGGTAAATCAAGTACTTGAAGATATGTTGAGGATGTATGTTATGGATCAGCAATCACACCAGGAAAAGTATTTATCCTTCGTTGAATTTGCATACAATAACAATTACCACAACTCATTCAGAATGCCTCCATTTGAAGCATTATATGGCAGACCTTGCAGAACACCATTAAGTTGGGATAGATTAGAAGATCGAGTGATAATAGGACCAGAATTAATCCAAGAAATGGAGGAGCAGGTAAAACAAATTAGGCAACAATTAAAAGAAGCACAGGATAGACAAAAGAGTTATGTTGATGCTCACAGAACTGATACGAAGTATGAAGTAGGGGATCAGGTTTTCATCTGCATCAAACCGAATAAAAGCACTATTCGATTCGAAAAAATGACAAAGTTGTCACCCCGATTTATTGGACCATTTAAAGTCATGGAAAGAGTTGGACCTGTCGCCTATCGTCTTGCATTGTCACCTCACTTGCATAAAGTTCATAATGTATTTCATGTATCTGTATTAAGGCAATATATAGCTGATCAATCTCATAACCTTCAATAGAAGGAACTGCAGGTATCGGACGAAGGAACCATATTGGTCGAACCATTACGTATACTCGAACGTAAAGTTCGACAACTTAGAAATCGTCTAGTAGACCAAGTTAAGGTCCAATGGAACAAGTATAGTCCTGGATCAGCTACTTGGAAAGATACAGAGAACATGTCAAAAATACCCCAATCTGTGTCAATTTTGAAGAACTTTAAACTATGTTTTGTATATATTTACTTTACTGTAAATCAAAGACTCAGAACCATTTTTGAATGACCATATATAAACATGAACTTTTATGACATAATATCTGTTTAATTCCGCTAGTACATGGATACCAAAACAGAATATGTTATTGATCTTACTAAATTATAGTTATCAAAGTAAAGTTTAAATATTTGAGTAATTTTGCTTCTGATGAGAATTAAGATATTATAATTTTGTTTTATTTATGCATATCAATATGATTGATGAGATAGAAATCAAAGAATGATTACATTTTGATATGAAAACTACTGACATGAATAGATTATGGCAAAGTATGTTATACTGTAGATGACATGTATGAAATATACATAAGCTATGTGTTTTTGAATATGTTAATGCACATTTTATAAATGCATGGACAAGTGTTTATGATTGCAAATAATATCCGTTACCAAAATGACCACGTGATGACAGAAACTTCAAAACAATTAAGGCTCAAAGAGATTCCATGATAAGGTATTAACCCTGATTCTACTGAGAGGGGTGGAGGTGTTGCCCACCGTTTATCCTCCGAACCCTGGAGTCATGGGAGGACTATGCGAGTCACGCTCCCCTAGACGTGTGATGATGATTGTCGAATGCCTACTAGGGATCAGGTCGGTATAGCTGACATTGTCATCCTTGGATTTTATGAATGGTCAGGTCAGTATAATTGACGCCATGGCATACTCCAGTAGAGGACGGATAGAATGGGAGCGGAAGAGATTATGAAGGATAAGATGATTATAGAATAGCTGAAAACCAACTAAAGCAGAACATGAATATTATAGTCGTAAAATATTGAAAATATTAAAGAAAACAAATTCAATTTTGTAATATAAAGACCTATATACTCATAATAATCATTAATATATTTTATAAACCCTAACTTCGGGACGAAGTTTTTGGAAGGAGGGATGTATGTAATGACCCACTTATAGTAAATTAAAATTATGAAATTAAATAAAATTAATTAAATTATAAATTACAAATTAAATAAATTATAAATTATAAATTAAATAAATTAAAATTGAATCATTAATATAAATAAATAAACTTTATTTCAAATTAAGATATTCAAATAAAATCAAATCAGATTTTGTTTATAAAAAATCAACACATATCATACTTTGGACACGGTGATGGAGGATGTCGGTAAATGAAAACTTATAAGAAGGAAGGGACGGTTGGAGGCAAGGAGGAAAAAAGGAGGAAGGTTTATAACTTTATACACAGAGAGTTTGTTTATCATCAGGAACAGTTGCGCCTTGCTTGTTCTAAGGTTTCTGGGCATGGGAGAACAATCTGCTTCAACTGAGAAGTTTACTGGACTAAGTAGCGAGGTTTTGCTCAGTTTGGTTGGGTGGTTTCGATCTTTTGGTAACCGAAGTTGGAGTAGTTTGAGGCATCATCGACCGTAGGATTACAAGAAAGTACTCTCATTGGTTCTGTTAGTTAAATTTATAAAATTCAGAAATTTGTATCACAAGATCATGATGTTTAATTTTAGAAGTCTTTACTGTCTCTGCAATGGCTGTAATATTATGTTATTTCATATTCTGTTCATAGGGAATAGTAGTTTAAATTATTCACAATTCTTACACCGCTGTTGAAATTTCTGTATCTATATTGTAATGGCATCCATCTGGCTAGAGTGTTCAAGCTTCATAGCACTGACTTATTTGGCATGGTCTTCCTCCATGCTCAATAACTTATTTTGAAGACATATCTGACTAGCTTCCATATCTTTTATTACTTTATCGTTCTTTTCCTTTATGGTCATCAAGCAATGTTGCACAGAGTTTATCTCTTTCTTATGATTTGCTTGCATGGTAGCCAACTGATTATTATAATCGAATGTCATGATAGTCATTTCTTCATCCATAGTTAATAACTTGTTTTGCATAGAATTAATTTCCCTATCATGATTAGCTTTCATGGTTTCCATCTCCTTATCTTGCTTTTCCAGGTGGGTGTATAAAATTCTCATATCATTGTCGTAATCAGCTACAAATTTTTCTTGATTAATCTCCATATTTTTTACCAACTGCATTAGTTCCTCTATAATTTGCTTCTGATTTTCCCTTTCATTGTCGACACTGATTTGACAATTTGTCCCTACTTTTCCACTATCATGGATTTGATCTGCAACGATACAGGTGGATGGCACATTTTGATATGGAGAATTGTCTTGAAATCTTTCATCTACAGTTGAATCCTTCACAAAATCACTTTGGTTCTGTTGCATAATTTTAGGGGCACAAGGCGGGCTATCTTGATAACCATATCTATCTTTAAAAGCATGAACGATGTCTTGTAAAGAAGTGAAAGAATCTTTAGGACAATTATTAAACCAATTCAAAGCATCACCCTCTAAAGAAAAGACAAATATACGCATTTTGACATCTTCATGATCATACTGAGGAGAACTATAATATATGAGCATTATACGAAAAAACCTGCATAGATGCTTTCTAAAAGCCACTGAATCACCACCCGAGAACAAAGACAATTTATGAATGGCCGCTTTCGGAATATCATGGAGAACATCAGTAAAATGACACGGGGTAAACGAATAATCCATGATGAATAATGAGGGACCAAATGGATGATAGAGAGAGACCTCTGCTCAAGAAAATCAAGAGATCCGCAAGAAGTGAGCTTCGAGTAGAAATTCTTGTAAAAATGAAAGAAATGGAGTTGCCACTTGAACATGAATCTAACTCTAGGATCCGGCAGGCAACAAACCACCGAATATAACGGGGGGCTTCCTGTTTGAGAAAAAATAAATGAAAAGGAATGGAGTCGCCACCCAAACAAGAAACGAACTGAGATGTCTAGGCGCTGATTAACGAGATGACGAAAGATATAGTGATGAAAAGATCAAATGACGTCAGGAAAAGCTGGCCGCTTGACAAGCTAATGAATGGCGGAAAAGATGAGATGTGCCAAAAAATGTTGACTTCGCCGGCTCGAATGAGAGATGAGAAAGATGAAAGATGAATGATGAATGTCGAATAAACCAAGGACAGAAAAAACTCTATCCCTGGCAACAGCGCCAAAAAATGTTGTCGCACAGAGTGTCTAGGCATCGCGACAACCCTCAAACCGGGGGCTGTCACCCTGATCCCCGATCTCTCCGTTTAAGCCGTCTCCCTATAGCAGGCTAAGGGGGGTAGACCCTATGGGATAAAAGAGAACCAGTTGTGAATCAGCCGGTTCGGGAGACACAGCGAAGCAATCGAATACTTGATTAAGGCTTAGCGAGACTTAGAATTTGATTAAATTTTAAATGATTACAACCAGTGCCTTATGGAGTCAATGATCCAAGGTAATCAATTAGTTGCTGCTGCTTATGAAATAATTAATGATTGCTTGAAAAATTTGCAAAATATCTGATTTGTAACGAGCATTATGTAATTTAAGCAATAAGGAAAGATTTTCTATAGAAGCACAACAATTAAATTTCAAGAGATGCAAATGCTTTAAATAACCACAAAATTTAAATGCTAACCAGTTCAGATCCCAGAACTAAAAGATGTATGCTTAAAGAACCAAATCCAGGAAAATTTCACCACCTTCAAATAGTTAATCTCTAGATATAAAAATTTAAGCACATTTAACTATAGTAAAATGACAAACACCACAAAAATTTGTTGTTAGATCTTTCCTCAGCACCATAAAGACACCAAAATGAATTTCAAATTTAACAATTCCTTAGGTGAATTCTTCAATACGCTACGCAAGACTAAAAGCAGGGAATGATCAACAAAAGATTTTCAATTTTAAAAATGACCAAAGATATCCAATTCGCTCAAAACTTTATATGTTTTTGGACTTTTGAAATTTTATATATAAATTTTTTTAATGTTCAGGATTTTTTAATTTTAGAAATTTAATTTTTAGATTTTTTTTATTAAATGACATAAGCTAACCTCACTATAAACTAAATGCAATGAAAGTCAAATAAACTGAAAAGAAATCAATTTTTTTTTTGAATATTGAAACAAAAATTAATCAAAACAAAAAAATCAAACTAGAACTTAAACTAAATGAAACTTAAACAAATTAAAATAAAATAAACATCTATCCTAACCTCATGACAATACACGCGAATATATACAAAATCAAACTAACTAAAACCCTACAAAAATCAAATTATAATAGCACAAATGAATAAAGGAAAATCGGCCCGCAAGGGTTTGGTCTCGTGGTCAGCGAACGGTCTGCTAAGTCGTTTGTGCCACTGTGCAGGTCACGAGTTCAAGTCTCGTCTTACCCTGAGGGGTCATTCCTTGGGGGTTGGGCGGTTCCTCCTAGCTGTTATAGTGGCAGCCGGTAGGATTCGACCCCGTGTAACGCGAGTATGATACCACCGTCGTTGCCGATTCAACTAGATATCAAAAAAAAGAATAAAGGAAAATCAAATACACTAAACTAAACCTACCAAAGAAACCTAAACTAACCCGCATACATAAATAAAAATCGAAATGTTTTACTGTTTGTGCGTATGTGCAGGTTGGATGGCGGCAGCAAGGAGCAATAGCGTGCAGCAAAAATCGATTTTCCTTGCAGGTTGACCATGCTAAGGAGATCACGCGAAGAGCTGCAGGTCGACAACAAGATAGGTGCTCTGAGGGTTTGCTGCAGGTTGGAGCTGCGATGAGGGGTTAGGGAGAAACAACGGGCAGCGTAAGAGGAGCGTGAGGCTTACGGTAGCAATGGGGAAACGCTGGCTCGAAGGTGCTAGAGCATGCAATCTGTTTGGAGGCGGCAGATAGCAGTAAAGGGCGACGGAAAGAGTTGAGTGAGCTGCATGAGACAAGGAAAGAGATACGTAAGTCAACGATGGAGCTATGAGGCGTGGAAGGATGGAAAATGCAAGGACAGGAATGTGTGGAAATGGAGGGATGGCAGCACGCTGGTTATGGCAGCATTGGAGCTGCGTGAGGGAGAGGGTTTGCGTGATAGGCAAGACGTGAGGGTATGGAAAAAAAAACACAAGTGAGAGAAGTAAATGGACAGCGGATAGGAGAGAAAGGAACCGCAGAAGGTTTGTTGCATAGGCCAATGATTGAAAAAATGGATTGGGTACAGTGTTTGAGAGCCGCAAGGGTTTCAAATAAATTGCCCAAACAAAAATGAAGATCCCATGCAGCAGACAGAGAAAGAAACAATGCCCAACAAAACTCAGAAATTCCCAGATCTAAAATGCTATGTTCTGCTTCAGATTTATCAATTAGACCCTTATATAAAATAAAATTTCCAGATTTAAAAAAAAATTCAAACCCTTGGACACCAAAACCATACACCTGCAAAAAACTGGTTCTGAGGCCAAATCTTACCCTCTAGGGCCTAGATCTGGCTTCAAGATTGAACTTCACCTTCAGATCTGCAACCTGCAATGACAAAAACAAAACACCCAAAAACAATATGTATAATGATGAAATTAAAAAAAAAAAAAAAAAAAACTTCAAAAACCCTAGCTAAATAATTACAATAATTACAAGCTGAAGGCTCTAAGTAGCTATATTTATCATTATGCCACACATTTTTTTTTTAATTTATGATTTAAAATTAGGTGCTTCAGAGAAAACCCTTCATGCATCAACAATGAAATCTCTAATGATAAGGTCGGGTTTCAATCAAGTTGGGCTCTTCAGAAAATGCAAATCGGGAGTTGGTTGGTCCAACTGAAAACTTCCCCGAATGCCCGATGATCTCAAAATCAAGGATTCCCTGCACAGCTCAATTCAACCGTTAACGTAGAAAGAGAAAACAACAATAAAATTCTGATTTAATGGAGATACCTGCCATTATAATTCAAAATTTAAACTACCATTCAAACCCCAGTGATCAAGCAAGATACCTGTGCTTAAACCACTCTTTAAAAAAAAACTATCATCAAGGGCTAAAAAAGAAATCTATGCATGAAAATAAAACATCTTACAACATTCCCACGAAGAGTAACACCAGCAGAGATTAACCCCAAAGTCTTTTTTTATTGCTCAAAAAAAAAATTTACAAGAGAGCTTTCACTTAGCACACGACTCAAAGATCGAATGATCTCAACCGACAACTGACCTCCTATTTAAAGACAAATCTTCCAACGGCTAGTTTGAGTGATCCTTGTCAAAACGATCTTGACCGTTGATGAGGATCAAAACTTCTTTTAATCTCATCCGTCGAAATTTTAAATATTGAGGAAATTTCGAAATTAACAATTAAATGCATTTTAATTAATTCAAAAATTAAATTTTGGAGTTAATTTCCTCAAAATTTTGACTTTGACTTAACCCGAGAGACCAAGGGCATAAAAATTTAGCAAAATAATCAATTAACCTTAGTCCCTGGACCTTTTAAAATTTAATTTTTTAAAATACCCTCGAATTTAGCCTTTGGAAAATTTAAAATTACCTAGGACCTAAGACTTATGAGGGGATAAATTATGTTTCTAACCCTCAAGACATTTTACATCATGATTTTTACATTTTTACATCTCAAGGGGGAAAAACCATTTGATATAAACCCTCATAGACTACCCAGTTCTGCGACACAAACATAATATAGCAGATCAAGCAATTTGTAATAAAATAACTTAACCAAATAATTAGGATTATTCCCAAATCACTTTTACATAGACTCGATCTAACACACTAGGACTCCCCTAACATTCTAATGACAAAATCCATTCCGGCTTTGGGGTAAGGTTGAAGGAAAACTCTGTCGATCATGGATCAGTGAGAAAAAAAACCTTCTGGAATGTAGATCGTCATCAAAAAAATAGGTTTACCTAGGCAATTACATACATGAAACGGATCTACTAAGATTATTTACAATTTACACATGCAGAAAGAGTTTACAATATAACATGATCAGGCTGACGATGATAGTCAAACGGTACAGACACATTGATCAAGCGCTATCCCTTTTGCGAAAAAAGGGGGTGTACCGCTATGGGTCATTGACATGTAGTGGTCAACACCTCCAATCCTCACACCTTATCCCTGGTGGACCAAGTCCCTTGCTTAAAGAGCAAGCAAGCTCAATTCTTCACTCCATCCTTGGGAAAGGGTTTTCATGATCACTTCTCACCTATCCATTGACATATACTTAACAAGTGAATCCCTACACTACCAGGACTCCTCCCATCAGTGAAAGTCCGTAAAGAGCAGGGAGACTTAGCTGTGGTGACAGTGGGCTAAGCCTCCACACTTTCCCTTAACCTAACAGTTTCCCTCTTAGGAACCCCTTTAGGTCCCCTGCTAGTTTGAGTGGTAACAGGCTGGAAAGGGGGCAAAGAGGGGCCAGAATGTGGAGCGAAGGGCAAAGGAGGAGGTCGAGGCAGGAAAAAGGGAGGCGAACGCAGAGAGGGGGCTTGAAAAGCCCACGGAAACCCTAAAAGCTGTCGTCTAGGGTAAAGGAATGTGTCGAGGCCTTCTAAGGCCACGGCTAGGCCAAAAATGGCGCTAAACCCTCAGCGTTGAGCCAAGGAAGGAAGGCCGAGAGGCCTAGAGGGTACGAGCAGCCCCAGGAGGGCCAAAGAATGTCACGCAAGGGGGTTTTAGGCTAAGGAGGGAGACGTTGGCCTTGGAGAAGTTGGATCCGGGTCCAAGAGGGCTGAAACTTCAAAACCTTGCTTCAGAAAAATTAATTTGCTTCAGATCTGAAATTTGCTGCAAATTCTTCAATGGTTGGCCCTACAAAAAAATTTGGAGACTAAATCTTACCCCCAAGGGCCTAGATCTAGCTCTATTCTAGCTCTTTCATTTGATTTCACCTGCAAAAAATGGAGATAAAAATACCCAAAACCCTTATTAGAAAAAATAATCTACAATTATATTATACAAATTTATTTACAAAAATTATAAATGTATAATGTTTTTTAAAAGAAATTTTGAGGAATAAATTTGTATGGAGTTTTTCTTTGATAAATGGTTAATAATACTTTGGAAAATAAATACAAGCTACAACCTTGGTGAAATTAAATAAATCATAAAAATATTTGAAGTCAAAACAAGGTTAGCTTATGCCCACAGTTTGTGAACTTGGAGCCCAAGGACTAGGGAACCTGCAAATACCGTATATTTTTCTCAAGAAAGCTTGTTAGACATATGGCGAATCAGATCACCTAAGATAAACTCAAAATCTACCAATAGAATGATCTTATCCCAATCTAATGAAAAACAAACTTTTAAAAATATTAAACACAATATAGGAAAGCTCGTACCTAGCACATACCACAAATCAATGAACAATGAACACTGTGAACTGCACCCCAAAGTCTTTATTATGATTCAAAAAACGTTCCCAGCGAGACAGTAGCATTACATCAACTTTTCTGCAAATTTTTCTTAGCCAAATATCAGATGGTTTCAGACTCAAATGACTCTATATATATAAATAAATACTCCAAGTGGAAAAATAATGGCTAGTTAGCTTGATTCTTGTCAAAATAATCTCGTATGTTGATAAATCCTTGATCAACTTTTAATCTTTGCTGTTGAAATAACTATTTTTGAAGAATTTTCGAATTTCTCATTTAACCCATTTTTTATTAGCTCAAAATTAATTATTTTGAACTAATTTCCTCAAAAAAATGACTGACTTAACCACCAAGGTCCAAGGGTCCAATTTTTCTTGAAATTTCCAATATTCCCTTGGTGGGGTACCTCAAAAAATTAATTCCTTGAGACCCACGAATTTTTCCACTTGGAAAATTTAATCTCTCTAGGACTCTTAATTTTGACTCTAATTAATTAATGATTTGGCTTAGGATTAATTTTATTTTTGCCAGAAAAATTAATTAATTGACACTTGGGGGGTTTAATAATTTTTTCCGCCCTCTAATATTTTAGCCATGGTGTCTAAGTCTGAGGGACCATGCACTATAAATACTTTTTACATAAGATTTTTTATAATTCAACCCTCAAAAGGGGAAAACACGTTCGGTATAGACCCTCAATTAATTACCCAATTTTGCGATACAATATGATCTAGTAGACCAAGTGATTTGTAATAAAATAATTTATTCAATTAGGTTAAATTATTCTCAAAACACTTTTACAGAAGACTCGACTAAAACACTAGGTCTCACATAAGACTTGTTAGTTTTTGTAGCATCGGATGTGTTTTAGCCTTTAAATTTGTGGAGAGGCTAGAATACATGATATCTCGAAAACACAGAAATCATTTCTGGAAATTTCGCCTAGAAATTACTTAATTAGATTATTAGTCAGTTTTTAAATATTTCCTAAGTGTAAACTTAGTGAATATGATTAATTAATCAGAATTAATTAAGGTGTGAATGTTCTAGAAACTCACATGGATCGACTTCAATTTAATCTTAGCCATCGATTAAGATCTAATCTTGGCCATTGAAGTCTCAACAAAGGATTATAAGAAGAAGTCGATGGGGTTAGGATAAAATACTTCAGCGGTTTGATTTCACGAGTAGATCAATTTCCAGAGTAGCAACAATCAGTTGTCGAAGAAAGAGTCAATGAGATCGAAGCAGTGATCAAGGGGCAGGGGCAGTGAGATAGACGAAAGATTTTCCAAATCTGGGGAGGCAACAGCAAGTGAGTCGAATTATCCCAGAGAGGTAACGCCGAGGGACTGCGCAGTGCTTCAGTTAGGCAAATCGATTTGGAGAGCAAAAAAATTTGTTCTCAATTACAGAGGTCGATAAGGAGTCCCAGAGGGTCGAAGAGATGATTTTCTCAGTGTCTAGAGGTACAATGACTTCATTTGAGCTCAGTGCAGAGCAAGTCGTCCAACCAGCTACAAAGAGCAGCGCAGAGGCTGACGCGGTCCTCCAGGAGGTTGAGTTTTGATAGGGAAAGTCCAAGCAGAGATTGTCTGTGGGAGAAGGGTAATTCCCTTAAGTATTTTACTCAGATTTTCTTGTTGTTTGGATTGTCAGTTGGGCATCCATAGATGTACTCAGATTTCACTGTTGCAAAATAAATTAAAACCTCACGGTTGCACCGGTTTTCCCAAGTTCGGTTTTTCCGAGGACATTGGTCCAAAAATAATTATGTAAATTTATGTGTGATTGCTAGCATTTCTTCCAGCGTTTATTCTTCCGCAATTTTATTTGTGTAGGTTGCAGTGTGATTGATTCAGTATTTGTTGTAGCAAACAGTAAATAAATTGTTAAAAATTAATTTAACAATTAGGAGAATTATTTCCAGTTGCTGCAATAGGATTCGGATTTCCGAATTTTCACATGCTATCAGAGCGCAGATGATCAGCCGGAGAACTCAGTACCAAAGGAAGAGAGAGTTTCATTGTTCAGTGTGGGCAGCAGATCGAAACCCCAGAGGCATCACAGTCACCTTGGCCAAGAGGCCGAATTTCTTGAGGAGATTCGATTTTTTCTAAGTGTGAGGTAGAAATATTCGATCAGAGGCAGAGGGAGCAGCCTAGTATTTTTTGCAGAGCAAATCTCTAGCTGGACGCAGTAGTTTTGTAGCAATTTGCTAGAGCAGAGCTAGCGTTGGGTGGAAGAAAAGCACACACTGAGGGAAAATTTTCTTCAAAGAACTTCTAGTCTCAAGAAGTTCGATTTCCCTTGCAGATCAGCAATCATTGTGTGCAGAGTTTCTCACTCCAGAAGGGAGTGCGAATAGCTTAGCAGCAGCTGAGCAGAAGGGAAGAGGAGATTTTCGACATTGTTTGAGATGGCCACTGCTGGGCTTCGAGATCAGGACAGGTTGGATGGTGCTTCCAACTATGTCATCTGGAAGGCAAGGATGTCCTTCCTTCTGGATGAGTTTGGCCTGAAGACATACATAGATGCAGTGGTAGTTGTGCCCCAAGATGCAGATCAACTAAAGGAGTACAGAAAGGAGATGGCGTGGGCGAAGAGGTTGATCCTTGATGGTGTTCGGGATCACATTGTTTCACACATAGCTGGCAAAGGGACTGCCAGAGAGATGTGGGAGACTCTCACCACACTGTACCAGGGCACTTCCGAGCAACGGAAGATGTACTTAGAGGAGAAGTTGAGGCTCATCCGGATGCAGAAGGGGGAAGGCATAGACCCCTTCCTCACCAGGATTCAGGAGGTCCGGGATCAGTTGTCAGTTGTTGGGGCAGTGCCTCAACCCACAGAGCTTGTGAGATTGGCACTCAACAATGTCTCTGAGGAGTGGCAAGTCTTTGTCCAAAGCATATTGGGCAGAGACAAGATAAAAGAGTGGGACAAGATGTGGGCTGACTTGCAGCAGGAGGAATGTTGGAATTTCTAAGTTTACCCATTAGAAATTCTTCCTCTACTATCTGATTTATTTCTTGCTACTTGCTCAATTACTTAACAAGTTATTTACCATGTAAATACTGAAAATAAACACAAGTATAGTATCAACACATACAGATCATCAACTGAAAGTAAACAAGCACACA
The DNA here is from genome assembly GCA_031772625.1 of Pinus tabuliformis. Classification (NCBI taxonomy): domain Eukaryota; kingdom Viridiplantae; phylum Streptophyta; class Pinopsida; order Pinales; family Pinaceae; genus Pinus; species Pinus tabuliformis. The sequence goes on from CM062812.1 coordinate 330,485,202, forward strand.
AGTGACACCGTTGTTTTTGGACTAATGTCCCCAGAAAAACCCAATGCGAGAAAACCGATGTAGATATTCAGAGGGTTTTATTATTATGCAGTTTCAAATTATAACTTGGGTGCCAAAAATGGCTCACCCAACAGAGAATGCCCTCGGCAGTAGTACCTCTCAGTCGGAGACAGATATTCCAGCTAAATCACTAAATGAATGATGCCACTGCAACAACGCAGCTTCTGCTACTCTGCATCACACTGATAGGGACTGCGTCACCCTATCCGGCTCTCCAGCTCCAGTCTGTCCCACGAAAAATCTCCCAGCGCTGCCTCAAGGCCCTACATCAGCCTCTCTGGCCCAGCGTCAACCTCTCTGGGCTTTGCGTCAGCCTCTGGAGCCTCTGCGTCTCACGCGTTGGCCCTCTCTGGCTTTGCGCAGCTCCTGGCTGGCTCTGCGTGACCTCTAACTAGCTCTGCGTGGCCTCTCTCAGCTTCTGCGTTGATCCTTCTGGTACTAACTCTGCCTCTTTGTTATGTATTCACTGCCCCTCAGCTGCAACTCAGATCACTCGTTCAATTTCCTCAGCAAACCCTGCCCCAGAAAATCGAGTTCTTGATCTCTCTCTGTGTTTCCTCCAACTGACCCTCAAGCCTCTTCTTATACTTTTCTCGTTGACAATTCAACGGCCGACATTAAGTCCCTAATCAATGACTAAGATTAATCTGGCTTGATCCATGACTTTTGGACCATTCTAACTCAATTTTATATTAATTCACATTAATATTTTATTTTCCCTAAGTTTAGACTTAGGGACTCCATTAAAAATATTAATTATTTTAATATCTCCCAAGCTGGTTAGATTCTGCCCAAACCATTTATGGGTCTTGGATATCTCATGTACTTTAGCCTCTCCACCAATTTTCAAGGCTAGAGCACATTCGATGCTACCCCAAATCAATAAGAAATTGAGGCGAGCTCTTGTAAAGAGCTCCATCAGTGGCAACAACAGCGGATCAAAGCAAGTGAAGGAGGGAGAATGTGGCCCTTGCATCGAAGGGTCCCAGTCAGGGACAGAGGGAGCAGCGAAAGAAGAAGAAAGACCTGTCAAAGGTCAAGTGCTTCAAATGTGGTGAGCTTGGTCACTACAGTACCCAGTATCCTCTCAGGAAGAAGCACAACGAGGAAAAGCAGGACCAATACGCAGCATCAGCAGAGATCGATAGGTTGTCCTCCAGGCTGAGGGAAGACTTCGCCATCTTTCCTTACATACCCCCAGGAGTGAAGTGGGGTGACTTGCTGTTGTAGCCCCAAAGTGTTATGGATGGGCAGGATTCTCAAGGAGGTCCACCTCTTGGATCAACACCTTCTACAGGGACCCACAGTATTTAGTAGCAGGGTGGATCAGTGGGAGTAGGCAGTCACATGCCAAAGTGACAAATGCAGAGTCTAGCTGCGGTCAGATGTTGGGGAGCACAGTGCAGAGTTGGCAACTGTGTGGGTGGCACAGTGCAGAGTCAGCAACAGCGCAAATGCCTCAGTGACAGCGCAAATACAAGCAGCAATCAGGGACTCGGGAGACAAATGCATCATACCGATCACAGTTGATTCAATATTTAGGATGCTTTTCAGTTGCAAATGTTGCAGTTACAGCAGCAACAGATGAAGAGGGAGTTGCAGTGCACATGCGGTGTTGAAAGCAGGGTCAATAGAAGCACAGATGCAGCACATATCAGAGTTGCGTAGTGGTTGGTGGCAGTTTGGCCAGACATCAGTAGCGTGACAGGAGATGCAGAGACAGGGTGTTGTCACAAGATGTGCAGTAGAGCACTAGAACACATTCCTCGCTAAGAGGGAGTGTTAGTTTTTTGGAGCATCGGATGTGTTTTAGCCTTGAAATTTTGTGGAGAGGCTAGAATACATGAGATCTCGAAAACCCAGAAATCATTTTTGGAAATTCTGCCTAGAAATGACTTAATTAAATTATTAGTCATCTTTTAAATATTTCCTAAGTCCAAACTTAGAGAATATGACTAATTAATCATAATTAATTAAGGTGTGAATGTTCTAGAAACTCACGGATCGACTTCAAATTTATCCTAGCCATTGATTAAGATCTAATCTTGGCCATTGAAATCTCAACAGAGGATTATAGGAAGAAGTCGATGGGGTTTGGAGAAAATATTTCAACAGTTCGATTTCATGAGCAAATCGATTTCCACAATAACAGTGATCAATTGCCGGAGAGAGAGCCAATGAGATCGAAGCAGCGATTGAGGGGCAGGGATAGTGAGACGGAGGAAAGATTTTCCAGATCTGGGGAGGCAGCAGCGAATCGAATTATCCCAGAGAAGCAACACTGAGGGATAAAACTTTGTGTTCAGTTCCAGAGGCCAGGAAGGAATCCCAAAGGACCGGAGAGACGATTTTCTCAGCTTCCAGAGGCAAAACGACTTCATCTAAGCTCAATCCAGAGCAAGTTGTCCAACCAGCTACACAGAGCAGTGCAGAGGCTGACGCAATGCTCCAAGAGGTTGAGTTTTGATAAGGAAAGTCCAGCCAAAGATTGCTTGTGGGAGAAGGGTAATCCCCTTCAGTATTTTACTCAGATTTTTTTGATATTTGGATTGCCAGTTGGGCATCCATAGATGTACTCAGATTTCACTGTTGCATAATAAAATAAACCCTCACTGTTGCACCGATTTTCCCAAGTTGGTGTTTTCCGGGGACATTGATCAAAAAATAACTGTGTAAATTTATGGGTGTGATAGCATTTCTTCCAACGTTTATTGTTCCGCAGTTTTATTTGAGTAGGTTATAGTGTGATCGATTCAATATTTGTTGTAGCAAACAGTAAATAAATTGTTAAAAATTAATTTACCAATTAGGAGAATTATTTCCAGTTGCTGCAATAGGATTCGGATTTCTGAATTTTCACAAGACTTCGACGAAGAATTCCACCCTAGCTTTGGGGTGAGGTTAGAGGGAAAAATTATGTCGACCATCTGTGTTTAGAAACACAAATGAATCAGTGAGACAAAAAACCTCGTAGGATGAAACTCTAGCCAAAATAATAGGCTTACCTAGGTTGTTACATAGATACACGGTCTTTACTAGCATCATTTACATTATAAATTTGCAGAACGGGTTTACAATGACTCAATAAATTGTTTAAAGATGATCTGATCCTCTGAAAACTCTTTGGCATATTTGCTTCCTTGGAACTTCGACAAAAAGTGTGTAACACGACCTCTTGACGACTCACTAGCGTAGCTCTAGACCAAGTTTCATCAAGTTTTGATGACTACAAAAGATTTTGTTTGATGCCCTAGATGGCCTACTAGGGTTAGGACTTAGAAAGAGAAGAAATGAGGTGAGAATGATTTTCGTTTTGTGATCACCTAGGACTAGACCAATGCCTAGCCTATTGGGAGAAATGGGGTCAATGAGATTCAATGTTTAGATATCTTTATGCCCAATCAAGGAGTTCCCCAGCGACTTTGCATAGATCTAGAGGCAACAACTAGGTCACTAGGAAAATTTACACTTCTTTGATGTTGCAATTGATGACTTATCAAGGTAAATATGAACATTCATATACCCCCTAGGATATTTATTCACTATACATTGTATGAAACATATGAAAAATCCCTCACAAAAACAAAATTTACAAATTCACATTTCATTATGATATCTCCACCAGCTTCATGAGCGAAATTTTTCATACATTACACAAGTGACAAAACACGAGACATAAACCATGAAAATACATTTACAAGTATAGAAAAAATCTTCCAATCATCAAAAGATAAGAAAATTGAAGCTCCAAGATCAAACACAAGCTCTTCCAAACATCGAAATGCATCAAGATCCAAATTGGTTCATCAATAAGGCTAGTGAAATTTTCAAGAAGAGATCCAAGTGATGATCTAATGAAATGATCATCACATTAATATATATCCTCCCTAAGGGGTTCGATTTGCCTAATAAGGCCTAATAATGCCCCAACTAATAAAATAATGTGCAAAAATAACATCCCTTGGTGACAAGCCCACCAAGATAGCTTCATAATACAAAAATAAGCCTCCCAATAGCGAAAAATAATAGATACAATAGGTCAAAGGGCCATTGAAGAGGCCTAATGGAGTCCAAGATGTGCCAAGATGAATAAATGAGTTCCAAACATAGTGATAAAGGGGGTGGCCCCTTGACATCCAAGCAAATGACCTGTGGCTCTACACGCTCACCCTACAAATGCCAATATGACCCTCTAGAGGGCTTGGACCTTGTATAGGAGGACCAAAGCCCAAATAAAGACCCACTTGTAATCCTGTATAATATCTAATGCGTCCCCTCACCTTCCAGTACAACAAAACATTAGTGCAATTGAGTAAATGAGCTTACAAATCATGGAACCAAGTGGACACTTCATGGTGGCATGCCCTTCCATAGTGGGCTTTAAAACGTACAAGTGTCTCCAATTTCAAGAAGAAGGTTAACCAAGGACCCTATTAGGTGGTTTCAGCGTCTAAGGGGGTGGCATATCCATGGTGCATCCATCAAATGGTAGGCAGCACGTGATATAATGGTGGAACGAAGTGGGGTATCAGGGAAAGGCTCCAAGCCACATGCCACAGTACAAGGGTATCCATAATAAGGGAAGCCCACACGAGGGTGTATCAATGTAGGAGGGAGGCCCACACTAGAGTTCATGTTTGGCTTTTTCCTACATGCTAAATGTGTATGTCCTAGCCATCTTTTGCATTTATGGTACATTTTGTTGGAAATACTGATGGGGGTGAATAAGTATTTCTTAGCAATTAGCACTTTTTAATATTTTTCAGAGCATTAGTTAATCTTCAGTTATTATTATTGTTCTTCTTTAGATAATCATAAACAATAATCAACAATAGACACACCATACAACAATGCAAAAAGATAAAACAGTGAACGTAAGGATTATTAGGTGGAAAACCCCCTTTGGGTCAAAAACCACTGAATGCTTCTTAGTAATTGTCTTTTTCTTGTGAAAAATCCTACACTGAAATCCTATTGCAGCAACTGGTATTATTTCTCTTAATTGTTAATTAATTAACAATTTATCTACTACTGCAAATATCGAAATAAACACACTGTAACCTTCACAAATAAAATTTTGTAGAAAAATCAACACTGGAAGCTAAGAAATGCTAGCACTCACATAAAATTAACACATTTATTTTTGGACAAAAGTCCCAGGAAAAACCCAACTTGGGAAAACCAGTGCAACAGCTAAGGGTTTTATTGTTATGCGGCAATGAGAAATTTTTAGTACAACTGGATGCACAAATCTAGCAATCCTACAGAGCAAAAAATACAGGCAAAAATCTAGTGAGAAATTTCCTCACCCCACACGCAAACCTCGGCACTTGCCTTCAGAAACTCAGCCCTCTAACCCTCTGCGCTACTCTGCACAGTCTGCTTGACGTCAAGCCTTTGACTTATCTCTGCTGAATTCATTCTGCCCTCTGTTGGCTGGAAAAATGCTTCCCCGACACTCTGGGACTCCTTCTCGACCTCTGGAATTGAACACGTTTTTCCCTCTCAGCAAATCGAACTTGCCTCTAGAAGCTACTGCGCAGCCCTTGTGGCTCTTTTGCCTCTCTGCAAATGCATTCCATGCATCTGGAATACTTCCTCTAACCACATTGTCTCTTCTCCTCACACACCGCTTCAATCTCTAGCTCTCTCCGGCAACTGACGGTTGCTACTCTAGAAATCGATCTGCCAAGAAATTGAAATGCTCAAAGTGTATTCTCCATCACCACATCGACCTCCTCTTATAATCCCTTGTTGGAGCACCAACTGTGAAATTTATCTATTGCAGCTACTGGAAATTATTCTTCTAACTGAAAATTTAATTATGCAGTTTATTTGCTATGGCAAACAACGAATAAAATCACAACTACAATTTTCACCATAAAAACACTGCGGAAAATAAAATACTAGAAACTAAGAAATTCTAGCACACACACAATAAGTTCGACACATTTATTTTTGGACAATTGTCCCCGGTGTTGACCCTGCCGCCTACACCTACCTACAAGTTAGTGAGAAAAACCTTCAACCCCATAAGGTGTGGTTGGTGGCAGGGAACTCAAAGAAGGGGCTGTCACACTAATCCCGACTCTCTCCCCTTAGCTAATGATGTTGACCTTGCCGCCTACACCTACCTACAAGTCAGTGAGAAAAGACTTCAACCCCACAAAGTGTGGTTGGTGGTAGGGAACTCAGAGAAGGGGCTGTCACACTAATCTCGACTCTCTCCGTTTGAGCTAACTCCTAGGTTAGCTAAGGGGGGTGGTCCCTAATGAAAAGTTAAGTTAAAAGATGTGAGTTTCTAGGAAAGTGTTATAGTGAAAAATGATTACTTTTAAGGATTTATGGGCAAATATGAAGTGAGCAACTTGAAATAATAATGTCAATCATTAATATGATTAAAAACCATAAAACTAGTGTCTTATGAGGAATTTGCTCAACAATTTAAAGATATATTTGCTCAAAGTAAAATGCAATGCTCTCAAAAGATAAAACAAAGTAACCCTGAAATGTAAATAAGAATTGTTAGCACAAGATATGTAAGATACAAAATGCTTTTGAGACAATCAACTTTATAAATCAAAACATGTGAAACATATCTTGCCAAAACCCAAAAATTAGTAATTAACTTGGAAATGTAAAAGAAAGGAAGTGCTAAACCGAGACATCAATATGCAATTAGACTTGAAACATGAAAAGAAAACAATTGTTTGAAATGATTATAATATTTGCTTTTGAAATAGACTTTGCATATGAAAACTCACACCATCAAGAGACAAGTAAAGTAAATGTAATGGAAAGTGCTCTTGGTTAATTTTATTAATTAGCTCTACAACAACATTACAATTTAACTCTTTAATCCTCAAACCTCACCTTCGCCTAATAATATGGATCTCACAGTGAGGAGTCAATAGAGAAGTAGAGGATCCCTAAGATGTCTACTTCAACCAACTTATGTTAAGAGGTAAAAATTTAATGAGGCTTGGAGCTTTCCTACACTAAAATGCCTAGATGAAATGTAAATTGTGTTAGTTAAAATAATGATACATGCAAATGCTTCAAAGAGATTGATTTGCAATGCTTGAAAATGAAATAGTGTTCAACATAAGTTGCAATTATAACTTCAACTGGAGGAATAAAATTAGCTTACAAGCGTTGCATGTGTTTCACCAATGAATTAAAATGATACAAGTAATTTGCTTGAAAGTAAAATTTGTTTCAAATAGACAATGACAATAAATTGCTCAAATATTCAAGATAACAATGTAGCATAAAATTGAAGCATGTATTCAAGAGCTCATGAAACAATTTACCAAGGTAAATGGAAACGAATCAAAGTTTGTTAAGAATATAAAATGCTTGCATGTAAAGGATGAATTGCCCAAAGTAAAGTGTAAACTTGTAGCTCCAAGCAACAACGAGAAAGAAAATGCAAAGCTCAAATGAAATTGTAACAAGCTTTAACTTAATGAAATGTGATAGTGAGGTTGTGTTAATTCCCAATTAAAGCATGCAAGTGAATGAAGTATGAAAGCTTAAACCATGCAAATGTCAATCCACCCAAGAGAAGCCCCCCTCTAAATGGAGAGATAGGATACCATGGGAGAAATCTCAAGCTCCCACAAGCAAGTTAGGTCTTTTATTAATATTACAATGAGAAGAGGGCCCTTCAAAGTTCTCAACTATACTTCAAGGAGAATCCTCACAATAATTGCTTGAAACTTGGACACTAGAACTCCTTTCTTGAGAAAGTAGTGACAAGATCTCACAAAACTTATGCAAGGAAAACAAGGTGTGAGTTTCCTCCAAATGCCCGCGGCTTAAAGAGGAAAATGGGCAGCCCTCTAGTGAACTCGACTTGGCCAAAATAAGCCTCAAAAGGGCTCACGACATCCTTGGAAATCAAACCTCCAATACTTACCAAAGGTCCTGCAAACAGTTGTTAGATGTTGCGGGAAGTTGCTCTTCAAAATCTGTCACACAAGAGTTAGTAAAGAATCCAAACAATGACTGCAAAATAAGTTAAGTATTAATGGAAAAATCAGCAAGATAAAATGTATATGTACAATTATAATTTACAAAAGGCTAAGCTAAAGAGTGAGAGTAAACTCTCGTCTTTGCTTAGCCATCTTCAAGCTCTTAGATAGCAAATGAAAGAAATGAAGTACAATGTTTTTTAAAAGAGATTTAAATTTAGAAGTTCTCGGCTTGTGTACAAGCTATGTGCCAAAATCCCTGCAAAACCACTTTGTAAGATAAGACTATGAAGGTTCAAAGAAAAAATGAGAGCTCCTTTAAGAATGTATCAAGAGTGGGTTGGTCTCTCCAAAGACTTCCTCTCATGCTTGATTCTGTAATCCCAACAAGATGTTCCCTCTACAAAACTTCAATCAAGAATTAATTCCATATAGATTTAGCAATAAACAATGATAAGAAACTCTAGAGATTTATTTAAAACCAACTAGAGCATTCTATACCTAGAGCATACTTCTAAATCAAATGTCAATGCAAGATAGCTCTACATTAACAAATCTACAAGAGCATATGGAAGCAAATTAGATCAAAGCATGAGTAAAAAGAATTATACCAATGCTCAACAATTCATCACACTCGAAAAGGAAGAACACCTCATGAATGAAACCCCAAAGTCTTTATTGATATTTCTGAAAGTGTACAAGGCAGCAGCGCTTCCGCAAGCACAATAGCTAGTAACAATATGATACAATGTGAGAGCCCATGGCTCTATTATATAGAGAGTTGGAAGCAAATCCCAATGAAGAATGACAATGACAAATGGCATTGGAGCCAATCCCAATGTAGAAGTGATTAAACAAGTGGCATGAGGTGACAATCCCAAAGAGAAATTCGAATTTGTTGAATGGAGCTCCAATGCCAAGTGTAAAAATCGAATTCTTGCAAGTGGACATCATTTTCTTCTTATTTTATGTGTCAAATTCGAATTTTATGGTGGAATGACAAATGTATATGGGTGGTAACCCATGTGGGGACAATTTCTCACAAAGATCTCCACCAAATATTCTCCCAAATCCTCCCAAATGTGCATTAACTTCACAAATTCGAATTTCCAAGCAGCTTTTTCATTTAATGCTAGAAATTCGATTTTATTTGAGCACATGTCCTTTCCTTGATTTTAGGAGTCCACATCACCTTGGGACTTCACTTTAACTCCCCCATAATTTTCCACCTCATTTCCACAACATTTAGCATGTGTGGATATTTATTTTTCTCCATTTATTTAATTTCTGGCTTAATTAATTGCTAGATTTCCCACTAAACTTAGGAAAAGTGGGTTTTGAGGGTCCAAAACACACTATTAACCCCTCAAAGTGTGTCATAGTAGAAAGTTGAGGGTGAGAGTTGTAATTTTGATTACTCATACCCCATACAACTTCTTTAGACTACACTTCTTACAATTTAAATACAATTTTATTTGCAATTTTTGACCTACGAGAAATCTAAAAAATTAAAAAATGACTACCTAGACCTAACCAAATTCCACAAAAAAAATTGTGTGATCTAATATGGTAATAAACATCGACTCTAGACACTAAGATGTGTCAAGGGCTCAACCTTCAAACCATCACCCCGACTTTGGGGTAAAACGTGAGTGAAAAAACCTAGAAAATTATCTGTCTCTGAAAAAGAAGGGATAATTAACCAGATAAAAAAACACTCCAAGGTGTACTCGTTTGTTGATCGAGTCCCAACATCCTAGACCTGTTACAGACTCAAAACTCATCATTACTAGTATCACTTATTACAATTCCTCGTAGGGTGTGGAATCTGGGTACGAGAAATATGATGAGAAGATAGAAATAGAGTTAAAAAAAACTCTGTTGACTGACGATATCTGATGGTACAAGTGTCCTTTGGATCATCCTTGGGCATGGAGTCTTCATATAATCATTAGGTGCCACTCCAGTGGTCAACACCTGGAAAAACCCAATGCGGGAAAACCGATGCAGCAGATGATGGTTTTATTATTAATCTTCAACAACAATTCTGATTACAATAATTTAGATGCCCCGCTGGCAATCTAATCTGAGGAAAATACTAGCAAAAATATCGTGAGAATTTTCTCTCACCCCACAGTTATTCTCTGCCTCCAAAACTGCCTCTCTAGCCTTTGCGCAGAGCTCCCTACGTCACCCTCTGCCCAGAGCTTATGCTAGCCCTCTGGACACAGACTCCATTCCTTTGCCTCTTCCGGAAACTAGAAATCTTCCTCCCTGAATGTTGTTGCCCTCCTCTTCCACCTACTACTCACCCTCTAGCTCTATATTCTCTGTTGAGTTGTTGCTACTGAGAAAATCGAACTGCCTGGGCAACTAAGTATCTGCATTGGATGATTTCTCCATCACCATATCGACTTCCTCTTATTTAGATGCCCAAGTGGCAATCTAATTTGAGGAAAATACTGTGAAAAATATCGTGAGAATTTTCTCTCACCCCATAGCTATTATCTACCTCTTAAACGGCCTCGCTATCCTCTGCGCTGAGCTCCCTGCATCACCCTCTACACAGAGCTTATGCTGGCCCTCTAGAAATTTCGGCCTTCCTTCCTTTACCTCTTCCAGAAACTGGAAATCTTCCTCATGAAATGTTGCTGCCCTCCTCTTCCACCTGCTACTCACCCTCTAGCTCTATCTTCTTTGTTGAGTTGTTGCTACTGGAAAAATCGAACTACCTAGGCAACTGAGTATCTACACTAGATGATTTCTCCATCACCACATCAACTTCATCTTATAATCCACTGTTGGAGCACCAACGGCCAAGATTAAAACTTAATCAATGGCTAGGATCATCTCAAGATCGATCCATCTGAGCTTCTAGATGATTATCGCCTTGACTTAATTAATATTGATTAATTAACCAGTTTTCCTAAGTTTAGACTTAGGAAACATTACAAAATTGGTTAATAATCTAATCAAGTCATTTCTAGGCGGAATTTCCAAAAACGATTTCTGGGTTTTGGAAATCTCATGTATGTTGGAATTTCTAAGTCTAACCCGTTAGAAATTATTCATGTACTATCTGGTTTATTTCTTCCTACTTGTTTAAATACTTAACAAGTTATTTACCATGTAAATACTAAATATAAACACAAGTACAGTATCAACATCTACAGATCATCAACTGAAAGAAAACAAACACACAAGTGACACCGTTATTTTTGGATCAATGTCCCCGGAAAAACCAAATGCGTGAAAACCAGTGCAGCTATTCAAAGGGTTTTATTATTATACATTTTTCAGAATACAACTAGCGCCAAAATGGCTCACCCAACAGAGAATGCCCTTAGCAGTGGTACCTCTCCTCGAGACGGATATTCCAGTTGATTAATCATCGAATGAATGATCCCATAGCAACTCTTGCAGCTTCCACTGCTCTGTGTCACTCTAATAGGGACTGCGTCACCCTATCCGGCTCACCAGCTCCCAGGCTGTCCCACGAAATCCTCCCAGCGATGTCTCTTTGCCCTACGTCAGCTCTACTAACCTCTGCGCAACTTCTGGAGCTACTGCGTCAGCCCTTAGACCCTCTGTGTCACACACGCTGGCCTCTCCTAGCTCTGTGCAGCTCCTGACTACCTCTGCGTAGCCCCCAGCTGCCTCTACGTCAACCTCTCTGGGCTCTACGCTGCCTCTCTGGTACCAACTTTGCCTCTCTGCTATGTATTCACTGCCCCTCGTTGTTGATTATTGATTCTATCTCTCTTAGCAAACCCCGCTCTAGATAAGAGAATGATTGATCACTCTAGTGTGTTCTCCAACTGACCCTCAAGCCTCCTCTTATACTTTTCTTGTTGGTCCATCAACGGGCGAGATTAAATCTCTAATCAACGACTAAGATTAGATTTGGCTTGATCCATGTCTTTTGGAACATTCTAACCTAGTTTTATATTAATACCCATTAATATTTTATTTTTCCTAAGTTTAGACTTAGGAACTCCATTAAAAATATTAATTATTTTAATATCTCCCAAACCGGTTAGAATCTGCCCAAAACCTTTCTGAGTCTTGGAGATCTCATGTGCTTTAGCCTCTCCACCAATTTTCATGGCTAGAGCACATCCGATGCTACCCCAAATCAACAATGTATTCTAGCCTCTCCACAAAATTGCAAGGCTAAAACACATCCGATGCTACAAAAACTAACTCTCCCTCTTAGCAAGGAATGTGTTCTAGTGCTACTGCTCACCCTGTAGCGCACCATGTCTCTATATCATCCCCTGTCACACTGCTGATATCTGGCCATATTGTCCACCAACCACTGCACAACTCTGATATATGTTGCATCTGTGCTACTGCTAACACTGCCATACTACTGCCATCACTACATCTGCACTGCAACTCCCTCTTCATTTGTTGTTGTTGCAATTGCAACTGAAAAGCATCAAAAATAGTTTGTCCCTGTTACTAAAATGGGTTCTCCACAATACCCATATGTTCTCTAAAATAGACAAACTTAGCTCTCCCTAGAGCTTTCCTGCGTATATCTGCAACCTGCTCTTCTGTGGGAACATATTGTAGTTGGATTGCTCCACGTTGTACACAATTTCTGATGAAGTGACACTGAATAACAATGTGCTTCAATCTAACATGAAACACTGGATTCTTAGAGAGACTTATGCAACTTTGATCATCACAATAGACATTGGTCGCCTTCATCCTCTGCCTAAACAAGCTTACTAGCAGCTTTCGAAGCCATATAGCTTCGCACGTAGCTGTGTTGGCTGCCATATACTCTGCTTCTACAAAGCTCAATACAATTGTCTTCTGCTTCCTGCTACACCAAGAAACCATCCTTGATCCAACACTAAAGCAATACCTGGATGTACTTTTCCTGTCCACTGAGCTACCTACCCAATCTGCATCTATGTACCCACAAAGTCTGAGTTCATCCCCTCAAGTATATCTCAATCCATACTCGATTGTGCTGTGAACATACTCAAATTATGCCTCGTTGTTGCCCAATGTACCCTCTTCGACTCTACGATGAATTGACTAAGGGTATTGACTATGAAGCAGATATCTGGCCTAGTGTTAACCAAATACATGAGAGACCCAATAATTTTCTATACAAGGTGGGGTCGACATCCTTGTCATTTGATACCTCTATATTCTTCCAGTTGGTGATCATTAGCATAGACATGGGTCTGCAATCCTACATCTTGAACCTTTTCAAAATATTTGTAGCGTATCTTCCTTTCCCAAGGAAGATCTCCCCATCCTTCTACCACACTTCCAATCCTAGGAAATAGTGCATCAACCCCAAATCCTTCATGTCAAAATTCTGCTACCAGGTTCCTCTTGCAATCCTCTATGAGCCCTGACGATCCTGTCAAAAAGAGATCATCCACATACAAAACTAGAATGAGTGTTTCACCTTCTACCATCAAATAGTAAAGGGGGATTTATGTCACTCTTGACAAATCCCATCTACTGCAAGTAGCTGTCAATCCTACCATACTATGACCTGGGAACCTGCTTGAGTCTGTATAGATCTTTCTTCAATCTGCACACATGAGTGTGCCTCTCATGAGTCTCAAAGCCCTCTAGTTGTTCTATGTACACTTCTTCCTCTATCACCCCATTCAAGAAGGTTGTCTTGACGTCCATCTGGTGAATCTGCCATCCCATCTGAGCTGCTAGAGATATAACTGACCGAATAGAAGTGTATCTGGCAACTGGGGCAAAGGTCTCCTCATAATCTATCCCTTCTTTTTGTGCATACCCCTTTGCCACGAACCTAGCCTTGTACTTTTCCACACTGTCATCTGTCGCATATTTGATCTTATAGATCCATCTAGAACCTACAATTGATCTGTCTTCCGGCCTTGGCACTACCTCCCAAACATCATTCGTCATGATAGAGCTATACTCTTCTACTGTGGCATCTACCCACACCTAATGTTGTGCGGCCTCCTGAAAGCTGGAAGGTTCTACAACATGAGCCACCAATGCTTGGTACCTATCAGGTTGTTCCAATGAACTCCTCTGCATCTCTCATTGTCTGACGAACCTCTCTGCTGGCTCAACCAGTAGTTGTGGGAGGTTTTGCCAGCTCCTCCTCATCCTGTCTCTGCTCCTCCATCTGCTGAGAACCTCACTGGATTTCTTGCACCTGAGGAAACACTGGTACTTGTCACAGTACTTGATCCTTGTGACTGTCCTCTTGTCTGTCCCACTGGCTACCACTGCTGCTACACTGATTCTGATCACCTGCAGGCATGCAATGAGATCTCTTGAAAGCTCAGTGCTCCATGAACTTCACGTCTCGCCTTACTACAATCTTCTTATTGGTAGGAATGTAGATTTTATATGCCTTTGAGTTCGTTGTACCCAACAAAGAACCCTTTCTCTGCAGTGTGATCCAATTTGGTCCGTTTATCATCTGGCACATGGCAATAAGCAATGTTGCCAAAAATTCTGAAGTGACTTACTTCTGGCTTCTTCCCTGTGAAGACTCCTTCTGGCGTTTTCTTCCCCAATGCTCTATGAGGAGTCCTGTTCTGAATATATACTGTCGTGTTACATGCTTCTGCCCATAGAAATCTGGGTAGATCCTGGTCATATAACATAGCCTTTGCAGCTCCAACAATGGTTATGTTTTTCCGCTCCGCTACACCATTTTATTGTGGATTATATGGAGTTGTCCATTCTCTTTTGATGCCTTTCTTCACACAAAAATCTGTGAAGTCCTTATCAATATATTCTCCACCATTATCTGAGCGAAGAACCTTGATCTTCTTCCCTGTCACATTCTATACGATAGCTTTAAACTCCCTGAAACGATCGAAGACCTCATCCTTGGTCTTTAAGAAGTAGATCCAAGTTTTCCTGAAATGGTCATCAATAAAGGTAATGAAATGTTCGGCACCACTGAGAGCTCAATTGGACATCACGGCACAAATATCTGAATGTATGAGTCCTAACATGCCATCAGCTCTACTATCACTTCTTGGAAATGTTGCCTTAGCATACTTCCCAAGTACGCATCCTCTGCACAAATCATCGTGTTCCATGCCAAGTTATGGAACCCCTGTTATCATTTCTCTGAGCATCCTGAGTGCTCCATCGTGTAGATGTCCCATTCTCCTATGCCATAACTCATTCAGCTCCTTCCCACTGCTATTGTCACTACCTATTAGTGCCATTGGATAATCGATTTGTAATCGATACAGTCTGTTACTTCAAACTCTGATCTGTCTTACCTTTTTTCCAGCTCAGGTGTTTGACATACACTTTCTTCCCTACGAAGTGAATATCATACCCCTTATCTTGTAACTGGGATACTGAAATCAGGTTCATACACAATCCTGGCACATGCAATACATCTGTAGCATTGGTGCTTGCTCCTGACTCCCCCTGAAAAATATATGTTACCTCTCCCTACTGGAGTTTCATTATGTTTCCCATAGTAATCTGGAAGTCCATCTGCTCCTCTTTGTTGCTAAAGAAATATTATCTAACCCCTGTCATGTGAGTTGATGCTCCACTGTCTATATACCAAACTCCCTGTGAAGTTGATCCTGCTAAACAAGGAAATTTGTCCTCCAATCTAGAAGACAAATCTAAAGTCTCCTGAATGTTACTTTTGTCCATGGCTATGTTGAATAATTTAGTGTGTTATTCCTCTTTTCCACCCTGACGTTGGCTCTGCTCTAGCGAACTGCTGCAAAAACCCTTTGTGTCCAGCTAGAGATCTACTCAACAAGAAAATTTGAGTTGCTCCTTTTACCTCTGGAATCACTTGTTCTAGAAGAATCGAATTTTTCTACACCTCTCAAAAAAATCGGTCTTCCTCAAGCAATTCGGCTTCCTCGCAAAAAGACTGTTGACCCTTGGGAATTACAACCTATTGCCCACACTGAGCAACGAATATCTTTATTTTTGCTTCTGAGCTCTCCGGTTGATCAATTGTGTTATGATACCATGTGAATTTTATCTATTGCAGCTACTGGAAATTATTCTTCTAACTGAAAATTTAATCATGCAGTTTATTTGCTACGGAAAACAACAAATAAAATCACAACTACAATTTTCACCATAAAAATATTGCGGAAAATAAAATACTGGAAACTAAGAAATTCTAGAACACACAATAATTTTGACAGTTATTTTTGGACAATTGTCCCCGAAAAAACCCAATGCAAGAAAATCGGTGCAGCAGATGAGGGTTTTATTATTAATCTCCAGCAATAATTCTGAGTACAATAATTTAGATGACCAGTTGGCAATCTAATCTGAGGAAAACACTGGCAAAAATATCGTGAGAATTTTCTCTCACCACACAGCTATTCTCTGCCTCTGAAACTACCTCCCTAGCCTCTGCGTTGAGCTACCTGCATCACCCTCTACGCAGAGCTTACGCTGGCCCTCTGGAAATTTCAGCCTTCCTTCCTTTACCTCTTCTAGTTACTCGAAATCTTCCTCTCGGAATGATGTTGCCCTCCTCTTCTGCCTGCTACTCACCCTCTAGCTCTATCTTCTCTGTTGAGTTGATGCTACTGAGAAAATCGAACTGCCTAGGCAACTGAGTATCTACACTGGATGATTTCTCCATCACCACATCGACTTCCTCTTATAATCCGTTGTTGGAGCACCAACGGCCAAGATTAAAACTTAATCAATGGCTAGGATCATATCTGGACTGATCTGTGTGAGTTTCTAGATGATTCTCGCCTTGACTTAATTAAAACTGATTAATTAACATGTTTTCCTAAGTTTAGAATTAGTAAACATTAAAAAATTGGTTAATAATCTAATTAAGTCATTTCTAGGCGGAATTTCCAAAAACGATTTCTGGGTTTTGGAGATCTCATGTATTCTAGCCTCTCCACAAAATTTCAAGGCTAGAACACATCTAATGCTACAAAAACTAACACCAACAGCCAAGATTAAAACATAATTGATGGCTAGGATCATCTCAGGATCGATCCATGTGAGTTTCTAGATTATTCTCGCCTTGACGTAATTAATTTTGATTAATTAACCATATTCCCTAAGTTTAAACTTAGAAAATATTTAAAAACTGGTTAGTAATATAATTAAGTCATTTCTAGGCGGAATTTCCAGAAACGATTTCTGGGTTTTGGAGATCTCGTGTATTCTAGCCTCTCCACCAAATTTGTGTCTAGAACACATTCGACACTATAAAAATTAACACTCCCTCATAGCAAGGAATGCGTTCTAGTGCTGCACTCCCTACTGCAACACCCTGTCTCTACATCATCTCCTGTCATGCTGTTGATGTCTGGCCATACAGCCCACAACCTACTACGCAACTCTGATGCTGCATCTATGTTGTTGCTGACATTGTTGTATTGTTGTCAACTCTGCATTTGCACTGCAACTCCCTCTCATTTGTTGCTACTGCAACGCAACAACTGCAACTGAGAAGCATCCAAAATATTGAATCAACTATGTTCAATATGATGCATTTGTCTCCCGAGTCTATGACTGCTACTAGCCTGCAACTATCACTCTGGTACTGACTGCATCAACTGCCACTGATCCATCTCGTTACTGAATATTGTGGGCCCCGTAGCCAGGTAATTATCCATGAGGTGGACTCCTCAAGGATCCCGCCCAACTGTAGCACTCTGGGGCTACTACAACATGTCACCCCACCTCACTCCTAGAGGTATATCAGCAAACATAGCGAAGTCTTCCTACAGCCTAGAGGAAAGCCTATATATCTCTCTGAAGTTGCCTATTGGTCTTGCTTTTCCTCCTTGTCCTTCTTCCTAAGAGGACACTAAGTACTGTAGTGATCGAGTTCACCACACCTAAAACACTTGACCTTTGACAGGGCCTTCTTCTTCTTTCTCTACTCCCCCTATCCCTGACTAGGACCCTTTGATGGAGGCAACCAGTGTCTACTGTGATAATCAGAGTTGCATAAAGCTCTCTGAGAATCCAGTGTTTCATGATAGGTCGAAACACATAAATATTTGATGTCATTTCATCAGAGATTGTGTACAACATGGAGCAGTCCAGCTACAATATGTTCCCACAGAAGTGCAGGTAGCAGATATACTCACGAAAGCTCTACGAAGAACTAAGTTCGTCTATTTCAGAAAACAGATGAGTGTGGTGAAGAACTCGTTTCAGTAGCAAAGGCAGATTACCTTGGATGATTCTCAGATGCAGTAGCAACAAATGAGAAGGATTTGCAGTGCAGATGTAGTGTTAGCAGTAATATGGCAGTGTCAGCAACAACATAGATGCAGCGTATATCAAAGTTGCGTAGTGGTTGGTGGGCAATATGGCCAGACATCAGCAATGTGACAGGAGATGATGCAAAGACAAGGTGTTGTGGCATGGAGTGCAGCACTAGAACACATTCCTCGCTAAGAGGGAGTGTTAGTTTTTGTAGCATCGGATGTGTGCTAGCCACGAAATTTGGTGGAGAAACTAGAACACATGAGATCTCCAAAACCCAAAAATTGTTTCTGGAAATTCCCTCTAGAAGTGTCTCAATTAGATTATTAACCGTTTTTTTAATATTTCCTAAGTCTAAACATAGGGAATATAGTTAATTAATCAGTATTAATTGAGATAAGGTGAGAATCGTCTAGAAACTCACACAGATCGATCCAGAGATGATCCTAGCGATTGATTAAGTTTTAATCTTGGTCTTTGGTGCTCCAACAGTGGATTATAAGAGGAGTTCGATGTGGTGATGGAGAACACACCAGCGCAAATACTCAGTTGCCCAGGCAGTTCGATTTTCTCAGTGGCAGTAACTCAGCAAAGAAGATAAATCTAGAGGGTGAGTCGCAGGTGGAAGAGGAGGGTAGCAACATTCGGGGAGGAAGTTTTCTAGTCCCAGGAAGAGGCAAAGGAAGGAAGGCCGAAATCCCGACATGTCTGCGTAAGCACCGCGCAGAGGATGACGCAAGAAGCTCAGCGCAGAGGCTAGGGAGGTAATTTCAGAGGCAGAAATTAGTTGTGGGGTGAAAGAAAATTCTCACAATAATTTTGCCAATATTTTCCTCAGATTAGATTGCCAATTGAGCATCTAAATTATTGTACTCAGAATTGTTGCTGAAGAATAATAATAAAACCCTCATCTGCTGCACCGGTTTTCCCGCATTGGGTTTTTCTGGGGACAATTGTCCAAAAATAACTGTGTCAAAATTCTTGTGTGTGCTAGAATTTCTCAGTTTTCAGTGTTTTATTTTCCGCAGTATTTTTATGGTGAAAATTGTAGTTGTGATTTTATTCGTTGTTTGTCGTAGCAAATAAACTGCATAATTAAATTTACAGTTAGAAGAATAATTTCCAATTACTGCAATAGATAAAAATTTCATACTTTCATCAAGCAATTACCAAATTATGTGTATGAAGATCACAAGAACAAGAGACACAAGATGTAGGCACTCAGCCAGGGAAAAACCCCTATCTAGGGGAAAACCCAATAAAGCTCCTTCCTTCAGTAGTTAAGACGAGATAATCCAAGACTCTTCGACCTAGATACAGACTTCCTCCAACCACCAAGTCAGCCCTTCCTTCCAGTAACTTTGATCTAGATCTTCGACCCTGCAGCAGCAGAACTTCGACCTAGCAAATCCAGAATTTCGACCTTCCCAGCAGCAGAACTTCGACCCAGCAAATCCATAACTTCAACCTTTCCAGCAACAGAACTTCGACCCAGCAAATAGCGCAATAGCTTCCCAGAAAAGAGAGAGAGAGAGCCCAAAAACTTTGACGTGTTCTTCTGCAATTCTTCCTTCTTCTCCTTGAACTTCGCACTTTTCTACACTTCCTTCTTGTGTATCGAATTTGTTGGTTGGTGAGCAAATGGATAGAACTGCACTTGTATATATAGCCTCTTCAGTGGGTCGAATTGTCCTCTTGTAGCCCGACTTCATCAAGCAAAGGCCGACGTGGTGTGGAGGTGACAAATTACATATTTGTCTTAATAATAATTCATTTTACATGATTCAAAAGCCCAAGAAGGATCTCATTAAATGGACAATGACTCTAATGACTCAATATGAAACCTAGAAGTCTTCAACGGGGACTTTGACCTATAAAATGATGACCCAAGCATGAAACCCATGCTTTAATAAGTCATTATAATAATAATAATTTTTTCTTTTTCATTTTTTGATAAATACATTTAATAATGACTCAAATATGAAGACTAAACCTAGTTACATTTTTCAACACTCCCTCTTAACTAGGGAGGTATTCATAATTTACGAATGTATATACAAGTACAAGGAAGATCTCAAAATACAAGAACTACGAAGAGTTTAGGCACACACGGTGCCACAGACTAGATTCTTGACTAGCGCAATCTATCCGGGTGGAACTAAGATGGACTAAAGCTTTCAGCCTCTCTAGGTACTATCAGGTTTACTTGCTAACCATCAACCCAGGGAACTAGGTGCATAAAGCATGGTCAGAGCTTTATGACCAACACCACCCTCCCTACTTCGAGAACTAGACATCAAACATATGTCGGCCAGATTGTGAAAATTCTATTACTGCAGCAACTGATTTATTTTTCCTACTTATTCTTCAATAAGTTATTTACGAAATCGCTTCAGTAAATATTAAAATAAACTCTACTGCAGATATCACACCATAGAACAGAAACAAAACATGCACAAAGGCAAACACATCAACACAGTTATTTTTGGACGAATGTCCCTAACAAAACCCAATGTGGGAAAACCGATGCAGCAGAGGAGGATTTTATTATTAAACAGCGTTACTGAGTACACTGGGTGCCAAACTGGCTCACCCGACTGAGATAAATTCTTCGGCACATCTCCTAGGCTCAGCGTCTGACCTACTAGCCTCTGTGCAGCTCCAAGACCCTCTGTGTCAGCAATTTGCCTCTCTATGTTAGCACTCGGCCTCTCTACGTCACCCACACAGGCCCTCAGTGACTGCGCAGTCCTGCTACCTCTGCGTCTCTCTAAGTGGCTTTGCTTCTGCCTTTGCGCTGATCCTCTGGCACTGTCCCTGCCTCTCAGCTCCGTACCCGCTACCTCTTGCTGCAATCCAGACCTCTAGTTCGAATTTCTCAGCAAACCCCGCTCCAAAAATCGAACTGATTGGTCTCCCTCAGTGTGTCTCCAACTGACCCTCAAGTCCCCTCTTATTCTTTTACTGTTGATGAATCAACGGCCAAGATTAAGTCCCTAATCAACGACTAAGATTAAAATAGACTTGATCCCTATCTTTTGGAAGCTTCCCATCCTTATCTTTATTAATACCCATAAATATTTTTATTTCCCTAAGTTTAGACTTAGGAACTCATTAAAAATATTAATTATTTTAATAACTCTTCATCCGGATGGATTTTTCCAAAACGATTTCTGGGTTTTTGAGATCTCATGTACTTTAGCCTCTCCACTAATTTTCATGGCTAGAGCACATCCAATGCTACCCCAAATCAACACTCCCTCTTAGCAAGGAATGTGCTCTAGTAATTCTCCACACTAAGCATCACTCTGATTATATGGCACTGGTACATGTGCTAATGCTAGGCCTCCCCGCCCAACATCCTCTGCATTGCTGCATCTTGTACTGTTGCCCATGGCTCTGCCACTGCCACTGCTACATCCGTACGACAACTCCCTCTGCATTCGTGCTGCTGCTAGTCCTTCTTCCCAACACTGCAACTCCCTCTGCATCCGTGTTGCTACTGGTCCTTCTTTCCAACACTGCACCTGCACTGCAACCTCTTCTCATTATGCTACATCATGCCACTAAACTGTAACATCATACCCATTTCTGCTACTAAAATGGGTTCTTCATCATCCCCATCTTCTCCCTGAAATAATCAAACTTTGTTCTTCCAAGCGCCTTGGTAAGGATGTCTACCACCTGTTCTCCTGTAGGAGTATAGCTCAACTATACAGCTCCTCGTTGGACACAGTCTCTGATAAAGTGACACCAGATATCAATGTGCTTTGACCGATCGTGAATAACTGGATTCTCAGAGAGCTTGATGCAACTCTGATTATCACACATGATCCTGGTCGCCTCCATCTTTCTTTTGAATAGGTTCACAAGCAGTTTTCTAAGCCATATGGCTTTGAACAAAGTTGTGCTTGCAACCATATATTCTGCTTCAGCTGAGCTCAGAGCTACGGATTTCTGTTTCCTACTGCACCAGGAGGTCATTCCCAATCCAATGTTGAAACAGTGCCCACAAGTACTTTTCCAGTCTAGTGAACTTCTTGCCCAATTTGCATCAGTAAATGCACTCAATCTGATATCCTTGCTCCTGGTGTACAAGAGTCCATAATCGACTGTTCCTTGTAAATATCTTAGAACATGTTTAGCTGTTGCCTAGTGCACCCTCTTCGGTTCCACCATGAACTGACTGAGAGTGTTGACATTGTAACAAATGTCTGGCCTGGTATTGACCAGATACATCAGGGATCCTATGAGCTGCCTGTATAAGGTGGATCAACATCCTTGTCTTCTGATGCATCAATTTTCTTCCAATTGATGATCATTGGAGTAGCCATGGGTCTACAATCCTGCATCCTGAATCTCTTCAAAAATTTTGTAGCATATCTCCCTTGTCCAAGGAAGATCTCCCCCTTTTGTTGCCAAACTTCCAACCCCATGAAATAATGCATCTGTCCCAAATCCTTCATGTTGAATTCTGTGGCTAGATTCTTCTTGTAGTCCCGATGAACCTGGATGATCCTGTCAAGAAGAGATCATCCACATATAATACTAGGATTAGAGGCTCATTCTCTACAACCAGATAGTAGAGATTTAGATCTGCGTCACTCTTGACAAACCCCATCTTCTGTAAGTAGCCATCAATTCGACCATACCACGCTCTAGGTGCCTGTTTCAGCCCATACAAGGCTTTCTTCAATCTGCATACATGAGACTTCTTCTCATGTGTCTCAAAGCCTTCTGGTTGTTCAATGTATACCTCCTCTTCTATCACCCCGTTCAGGAATGTTGTTTTGACATCCATCTAATGAATCTCCCATCCCATTTGTGCTGCAAGAGATATCACGGTTCTAATAGATGTATACCTGGCTACTAGGGCGAAGGTCTCTTCGTAGTCAATTCCTTCCTTCTGAGCATACCCCTTAGCCACAAACCTGGCTTTGTATTTTTCCACACTGTCGTCTGCAACGTATTTAATCTTGTAGATCCATCTCGAACCTACCACCGATCTGTCTTGAGGCCTTGGCACTACCTCCCAGACATCATTCACCATTATAGAGTTGTATTCCTCTACCATCGCATCCAACCAAACCTGATGTTGAGCAGCCTCCTGAAAACTAGCAGGCTCCCCATCTTGAGCTACTAATGTTTGATATCTATTTGGTTGTTTTCACTCCCTTTTATTGTTTCTTGGTGCACCGATGAAATCCTTTGCATCTCGTAGAATCTGACGAAGTTCCCTGTTCGTTCTTCCTCTGGTAGCAGGTGCTTCTATTAGCTCCTCCTCCTCCTCCTGTGATTCTTCTTGTTCCGAGGAAGAATTCTTGTCTTCCATTGGTTGAAGTGGTTTGACCAATGGCTCATCTTTTGACTGCTCTTCGGAAGGCATTTCTCAAGATTTTCTAAAGGCCCTATCCTCCATGAACTTCACATCTTGTCGAAATACAACCTTCCTGCTCCCTGGAAGACAAATTTTGTATGCCTTAGTGTTCTCGCTATATCCCACTAGATATCCTTTCTCTGCAGTTTGATCCAGTTTCTTCCTCTTTCCTCAGGTATGCGGCAATATGATAAGCTCCCAAATATCCTGAAATGACTGACTTCAGGTGTCTTCCTTGTGAAGACTTTCTCTGGAGTAATCTTGCCCAATGCCCGATGAAGAGTTCTATTCTGAACATAGATTGTCGTGTTGCATGCTTCTGCCCACAGGAATTTTGGCGTATCCTAATCATACATCATGGCCCTAGCTGCGTCCACGATAGTCCGGTTCTTCTTTTCTGCTACTCCATTTTACTCCAGATTCTACAGAGCTGTCCACTCTCTTCTGATGCCCTCCCTAGCACAAAAGCTTGTGAAGTCCTTGTCGACATATTCTCCACCATTATCTGAGCACAAAACTTTTATTTTCTTTCCAGTCAGATTCTCCACCAAAGCCTTGAACTCTTTGAATTGACAAAAAACCTCATCCTTGGTTTTCATAAAATAAATCCAAGTTTTCCTGGAGTGGTCATCGATGAAGGTGATGAAGTATTCGGCACCACTAAGAGCTTAATGGACATAGGTCCACAGATAACTGAGTGTATCAATCCTAGTACACTCTTGGCCCTATTTTTATTTCTAGGAAATGTTGCATACTTGCCCAGAGCACATCCTCTGCATACATCATCTCTTTCTGTACTAAGATTTGGAACTCCTGTTACAGTTTCCCTGAGAATTCTCAGCGCCCCATGGTGCAAATGTCCCATTTGCCTATGCCATAGTTCATTCAGATCCTTGTCCCCATGACTGCCTATCAGTGCCATTGTTGATTCTAGTTGTAACCTGTACAACCTGTTATTTTTTATTTCGATCTACACTCTCTTTTTCCAGTTTGGGTGTTTGACGTACACTTTTTCCTTGATGAAGAAAACATCTTAGCCCTTGCTCTGAAGTTGTGATACGGAAAGTAAGTTCATCCCCAGTCCTGGCACATGCTGCACATTGGTGGCCCGGAACCGCTCTCCTGTTTCTATTTGAAATACTATGTTCCCTTTTCTTACTGGAGCACACTTTGCCCTATTCCCCATGGTGATCTGAAAATTCATCCTTTCTTCCTGATACTCAGAGAAACATTCCCGAATTCCTGTCATATGCCAGGAGGCTCCACTGTCTATTTACCATACCTCAGATGATGTCGAGCTTGTTATACAAGCAACTTCTTCTTCCAATCTGGAAGCCAGCGTAGAGAAATCGAAATTTCTATCCTTTGTGCAACTTTCTGAAAATCTGCATGATTCTCCTGATGTTGATGCCTCTGCATCATGATCTCGACCCATAATTGATTTTCCCTTCATGTCTCTGAATCTTCCCTCTGATACCATGTGAAAATTCTATTGCTGCAACAACTGATTTATTTGTCCTACTTATTCTTCAATAAGTTATTTACAAAATCGCTTCAGTCAATATTAAAATAAACTCTACTGCAGATATCACACCATAGAACAGAAACAAACATGCACAAATACAAACACATCAATGCACAAATACAAACACATCAACACAGTTATTTTTGGATGAATGTACCCGGAAAAACCCAATGTGGGAAAATCGGTGCAGCAGAGGAGGATTTTATTATTAAACAGCTTTATTGAGTACACTGGGTGCCAAACTGGCTCACCCAACTGAGATAAATTCTCCAGCACCTCTCCTAGGCTCAGCGTCTGACCTGCTAGCCTCTGCACAGCTCCCAGACCCTCTGCATCAGCAATTTGCCTCTCTGCGTCAGCACTGGGCCTCTCTGCGTCACCCACACAGGCCCTCAGTGACTGCGCAGTCCTACTGCCTTTGCGTCTCTCTAAGTGGCTTTGCTTTTGCCTTTCTAACCTCTGTGCTGATCCTCTGGCACTATCCCTGCCTCTCAACTTCGTACTCGCTACCTCTTGCTGCAATCCAGACCTCTAGTTCGAATTTCTCAGCGAACCCCGCTCCAAAAATCGAACTAACTGGTCTCCCTCAGTGTGTCTCCAACTGACCCTCAAGTCCCCTCTTATACTTTTCCTGTTGATGAATCAACGATCGAGATTAAGTTCCTAATCAATGGCTAAGATTAAAATAGACTTGATCCTTATCTTTTGGAAGCTTCTCATCCTTATCTTTATTAATACCCATTAATATTTTTATTTCCCTAAGTTTAGACTTAAGAACTCTTTAAAAATATTAATTATTTTAATAACTCTTCATCCGGATGGATTTTTCCAAAACGATTTCTGGGTTTTGGAGATCTCATGTGCTTTAGCCTCTCCACCAATTTTCATGGCTAGAGCACATTTGATGCTACCGCAAATCAACACAAATGTCCTCCCAAACATTTTGTATTACACAAGATGCCTCCTCAAATCTCTTCCAAACATTTATCATCAACAAGATTAGTGATATCAACCAAACCAAGCATGCTTCTAAGATATTCAAACTTCTTATTAGGAAGAGACTTTGTTAACACATCAGCTACCTATTCGTCAGTCGGGACATACTGTAGCTTCACAATCCCATCCAAACTTCCAATGTAGTGGTACTTATTGTTGATATGCTTTGTCCTTGCATGGAACACGGGATCTTCAGACATCTTAATGTTGCTTTGATTATCACAATTTATCACAGTAGGACTTAGAGGATTCTCAAACAAATCTGACAGAAGTTTCCTCAACCATACAACCTCCTTTCCTACTTCACATGCAGCCACATACTCAGCTTCAACACTACTCAAAGCAACAGGATTGTGCTCCTACTCATCCATGAGATCGTCACAAATCCTAAACTAAAACATCCACCAGTAATGGTTCTTCCATCAACTCGCTGCCACCCCAATCAGAATCTGTAAAACCTGTCAACTTGACTTCCTTGCTATCATACTTTAGGCAATGATGTATAGTGCCACGTAGATATCTTAATATATGCTTGGCAGTTATCCAATGATCATGATGAGGCTCCAACTGAAATTGACTAAGAATGTTCACAGCAAAACATATATCCGGTCTAGTATTTACCAGATACATCAGAGAACCCACCAACTTACGATAGGTGGTAGGATCTACGAGACTTGAGTCAGAGCTTCTCAACTTCTTGAGATTGGTGATCATGGGAGTAGTCATGGGCTTGGAATCCATCATACCGAATTTCTACAACAACTTGATTATATACTTTCCTTGCCCCAGATATATCTCCCCAGGTTTCTGCCATACTTCCAGACCTAGGTAATAATGCATCAGTCCCAGATCCTTCATCTCAAACTCGGTTGCCAGCATCTTCTTGCATTCTTGTATCCTTCACTCTACACCTGTAATAAATAGATCATCCACATATAGTAGAATAATGATTGGCTCATTATCCACAACTTTGATATAGAGATTTGGATCAGCAGTACTTTTGACAAACCCAATTCTTAGAAGGTATGCATCCATTCTTGCATACCATGCCCTAGGAGCTTGCTTCAAACCATATAGGGCCTTCTTGAGTCTACAAACATGAGTGTCTTTGCCATTTATTTCAAAGCCTTCAAGTTGTTCAATGTATACTTCTTCATCGATGGTTCCATTCAGAAATGTTGTTTTTACATCCATTTGATGGATATTCCATCCCATTGTTGCAGCCAACGAAACCAAAGATATTATAGTAGTATATCTTGCGGTAGGTGCAAAGGTTTCTTCATAGTCTATGCCTTCCTTTTGAGAGAAACCCCTTGCAATGAATCTAGCTTTGTACTTGTCTATGCTTCCATCAACAGCATGCTTGATCTTGTAGATCCATTTAGAAGTGACAACCGATTTGTCACTTGGTCTAGGAACGATTTCCCAAACCCCATTCTTCATGATGGATTGAAATTTGATATTCTTCCTACATAGCCTTCTTCCATACTTCTTGATGAGTAGCTTCTTCAAATGTAGTTGGTTCAGCTTCTATTAGTTTTGTCATGTATGCAGCATATCCAAAATATATTTTTGGTCTTTTGCTTTCTCTAAAAGTTCCTTTTGCAACTCCATGTCCTTCGGCATCTTCAAGAGTAGCTTTTAACCAATTTGGCCTCTTCCTTGTGTCAGGTATGATCACAAGTTGAATAGGCTCACTTGGTCCTTCTTCTTCTTCTTCTTGATTTGTAGTAGGATTGTTGTGGTGCTCTTCTTCTTCGAATAGTGGTATGTCTTCGTCATCAGAATCAATAGGAATATCTTTGGATCTTTTGTAGGCATGATTTTCATCAAATATAACATCCTTGCTTACTTCAATATGTCTTCCTTCCTTGATGTAGATTCTATATGCCTTTGAAGAAAGACTATAGCCAACAAAGATCCCTTTAATGCTTGTAGAATCTAGCTTCTTTCATTTGTCCTTTGGAACGTGGATATATGCAGGACATCCAAAGATTCAGAGATGGTCCACACATGGCTTCTTTCCTGTGAATGCTTCTTCAGGTGTCATATTATCGAGGATTCTATGAGGAATTCTATTTTGTATATATACTGTGGTCATTGTTGCTTCTCCCCATAGAAATTTTGGTATATCTTGATCAAAAATCATTGTTCATATACATTCTTCAAGTGTTCTATTTTTCCTTTCTGCAACTCCATTCTGCTCGGGGTTGAGGGAACAATAAGCTCCCTCTTAATTCTTGCTTCTTTGCAATATGCAATTATTTATTTTGAAGTGTATTCCCCACCATTATCGGATCTCAAAGTCTTTATTCTTCTTTCGGTTAAGGTCTCTACTTCAGATCTAAATTCCTTGAACTTTTCAAATACTTTGTCCTTTGATTTGAGTAGATAGAGCCATGTCTTTCTAGAGTGATCATCAATGAAGGTTACATAATAAAGACGATTTCCAAATGATTTATCAAACATAGGCCCACACACATCTGAATGAATGAGGTCCAATATTTCTTTAGACCTTGTTTCACTGCTTGTAAAGGGCTTCCTTGTATTCTTTCCTAAGGCACATCCCTTGCATATTCCTTCACGATCTTCTTTGATATTGGGAATGCCATTTACCAATTGATTGAGAGAGGGAATAACCTTATAATGTAAATGTCCATATCTTCTATGCCATAGTTCAATGGGATTGATTTCCATGTGAACTAGGGCTTGAGGAGATGGTGTTATGACTCTATATAGACTTCCTTCACGTACTCCAATAACCCTAGCTTTATCGATGCTTGAATCTTTTCCCCAAGCCAAAACTTTTCCATCTACAAAAGCAATTCTATCACCTTTATCTTCTAAGCAAGAAATTGAAAGTAAATTATTTTTCAAACCTGGAACATAGAGTATATTGTTGAGATGTAGCTTTGCTCCATTGTCCAGCTTCAAAGAAGTTGATCTCAAGCCTTTAATAGCATAGCTTTTGTTGTCTCCCAATTCCACTACATGAGAAGATTGTTCCTTTGATAGAGTGTGAAGTTGTTTGCTATCTCTTGTCATGTGCCTTGATGCTCCACTATCAATAATCCATGCATTGTCATCATTGAGTGAACCTGTGAGTGCAGCCAAGAACCCTTTGCTTTTGACCTTATTGAATAAGTTGTAGATGATTCTTTTGATCCAACTTCCTGCAATATTGAATCCCATTTTCAAGTATTTTATCATAGAGGGAGTAACTTTTCCTTTCAAGCCAACAGAGTGATCTCCAATCTTTCTTGACCTTAGCTCTGATACCATGTTGAGAAATCAGTGTTAGTAGAATTAGGGTTTGATTTCTCTTTCTTGATAATTACTTGTGAATTATGTTGGCTTCTTTTACTTCTTTATTATATTATCTTTCATCAAGCAATTACCAAATTATGTGTGTATGAAGATTATAAGAACAAGAGACACGAGATGTAGGCACTCAGCCAGGGTAGAAACCCTATCTAGTGGAAAACCTAGTCAAACTTCTTCCTTCAGTAGTTAAGACGAGATAATCCAAGACTCTTCGACCTAGATACAAACTTCCTCCAAACACCAAGTCATTCGTTCCTTCCAGTAATTTCAATCTACATCTTCGACCCTGCAGCAACAAAACTTCGACCCAACAAATCTAGAATTTCGACCTTCCCAACAGCAGAACTTCGACCCAACGAATCCAAAACTTCGACCCAACAAATAGCCCAGTAACTTCGTATAAAAGAGATAGAGAGAGATAGCCCAAAAACTTTGACTTGTTCTTCTTCTGCAATTCTTCCTTCTTCTCCTTGAACTTCGCACTTTTCTGCACTTCCTTCTTGTGTATTGAACTTGTTGAGTTGGTGAGCAAATAGATCGAACTGCACTTGTATATATAGCCTCTTTTGTGGGTCAAATTGTCCTCTTGTAGGCTGACTTCATCAAGTAAGGGTCGACTTGGTGTGGAGGTGAGAAATTACATATTTGACTTAATAATAATTATTTTTACATGATTCAAAAGCCCAAGAAGGGTCTCATTAAATGTACAATGACTCTAATGACTCAATATGAAACCTAGAAGTCCTCAATGGGGACTTTGACCAATAAAATGCTAACCCAAGCATGAAACCCATGCTTTAATAAGTCATTGTAATAATAATAAATTTTTCATTTTCATTCTTTGATAAATACATTTCATAATGACTCAAATATGAAGACTGAACCTAGTTACATTCTTCAACAAGTTGCAGTCGTTGCAACAACAGCAACAGCTTGAGAGGGACTGTTAGTTGCAATGTAGTGGCAAAGTTGGCAGTAGTATAGTTGTACAGTGTAGTGTCAGCAGCAACACAAATGCATCATTTTCAAAGTTGCATGGTAGTTGGTGGGATGTGGCAGATTGTCACAGTGTCAAACATTAGCAACGTGTATGGAGGATGTTATGGAGACAGTTGGAGAACACCTTCCTCACTAAGAGGGAATGTCAGTTTTGTAGCATCAGATAGTGTTCTAGTCTCAACAGTTGTCAAAGAGGCTAAGAAACACTAGCACTCCAAAACCCAGATAAAACAACCAAAAAAAAAAAATCCACCTAGAAATGCCTTAATTAAGTTAATTAATCAGTAATTAAATTTTTCCTAAGTCTAACTTAGGGAAAATAATTAATTAACAACAATTAATTGAGGAAGGTGAGATTTCTCTAGAAACTCACATGGATCAACTCAAAAATGATCTCAGCCATCGATAAGGATTTAATCGTGGTCATTGGTGATCCAACTAGAGATTATAAAGAGGAGGTCAATGGGGTTGGAGTAACACACACTTGGAGAGCATGTTTCCTTGGTAGTTTGATTTTCCAGAAAGAACCATTTAGTCGGAAGAATTCGATTCAGAGAGGGGACGCAGAGATAGTGAGGGGCAAAGTTAGTGAGTCCAAAGGAAGTTTTCCAGTTCTAGAGAGTTAGCTACAGGAGGGTCGAGTTTCCTCAGTGAGGCTGCGCAAACAACTTCAAAGGTAGAGTTCAATTTCGCTGGATTGAGGGTCAATTCAGTTGCTGGAGGCTGGAAGATTTTCTGAAGGAGCTAGCAAGTCATTCTCAGAGGCTAAGTTGGGTTGAATGGATTGATCAAAGCAGCTTCTAGGCAGTACGTGTGAGGGTCTACGCAGAGGTGACACAGGGGCTTTCATGTGGCCTGTTTGTGCTAGTTGTTGAGCTGGATCAATGTCGAGTGAGACATAATTTTTGTGGCCATTTTATCATGTAGAGGATTGCTAGTTTTGGTCATCCAATTGTACTCAGAATTTCTCACTACTGCATAATAATAAAAACCCTCAGTTGTTGCACTAGTTTTCCCACATTGGGCTTTTCCGGGGACATTTGACCAAAAATAACAGTGTCAAAATTATTGTGTGTGTGCTAGCATTTTCTCAGATCCCAACATTTTATTTTCCGCAGTAATTTTTTTTATGGTGAAAAATTGCAGCTTTATTTATTTGCTATTTGTCGTAGCAAATAAACTGCATAATCAATTTACAGTTAGAAGAATAAATTTCCAATTGCTACAATTAGACGTAAAATTTTCACACTATAGGCTTCTCTTCTAGCAACTTATGTGATAGGGGATATTACAAGATTGCTTCCATCGCTTTTGTATTGTATCCTTTGACTCATCTGTAGTTGTGTCCCCAATAGCAACTGATTCCCATTCTTCATAGCTAAGAGCCATTGAAAAGAATTGCATTTTGTTGCTCCATGACACATAATTTGTTCCATCAAAAAATGGAGCTTTGCCAACCTGATTTACATATGATTTCATGACTGAGAAGGTTTGGAGCCTTTCCTTCTTGACTTTGCCATTTGTGCTCGCAAGATCTACCTTCCAGTTGTTAGGCTATGCTTGAAGGTATTGACTCTGATACCAATTGTTGGAAATACTAAAAGGGGGGGTGAATCAGTAATGGTTTACAATTGTTATATTATGCCAGTTAAGATCATTAATTAAACTAAAACACAAGATGTACAAAAAGAAAATAATTTTATTAATAAAAATGATGAGGACTCCAATCCTCTTACAAACAACCAGGCTCCAACCTGTACAATAAAATTCTAACTCCTTCAAGGCTCCAACCTTGGTCTCAACGAGGCTCCAACCTCTTATGAGTACTCTAATCCTCAAGACAATCCAAGCTCCAACCTCTTATGAGGACTCTAATCCTCAAAGACAATCCAAGCTCCAACCTTGGTCTTAACGAGGCTCCAACCTCTTATGAGGACTCTAATCTGCAAAGACAATCCAGGCTCTAACCTAGTTTCCTACAAGGCTCCAACCTTGCATGAGAACTCCAGTCCTCCGGGGCTCCAAACCTCTCTTCTTGCTCCAATCCTTTAAGGTGGCTTCGATACTGCTTCAATTCTGCTAAAAGCATCTTCAACAAGACTTCAAAAATCTCTTCAAAAATACTTCAACAATGCTTCAAGGATGTCTCCAATACTACTCCAACAATGCTTCACATACTACTCCAAGATTTACTTCAACAAATGCTTCTAGATGGCCTCCAAGATACTTCAAAGTCTGGTTCAATTCAAAGTCAACTTCAACAAAGCATAGAAAGTGTCTCCAAGGCTCTTCATGTTTGCTCAAGTAATACTTCAAAATGTCTTCACAACTGCTCCAAAATTTCCTTCAATGATGCTGTTAAAATTGGCAACTAGGGCCAAACTCCATGTGGGTCATCTTATTAATGGAAGCTGATATTTTTCTTGGATCCTTCTCATCGAGAGGTGTAGGATTGATCTAAATATCATCCGATTTCGATAAGTATTCATGGAGATATAAATTTATTTGTGTCATGGGACAATTCATCAAGGTCGGAATCGGCCAGCAACCAAATAAACCCCACTTGTGCTCAAAGCTTTAGTGTAAACAGAGGTGGCTTTCAAGTCATTTCAACACACTTGGGATCTCTTCCTCTCTGCTTGTCTTTGGGTTTTAGTAGGGGGAGAGATCCTAAGGGATAACACTGCCCTAATCCAGAGGGCAGTAGCCGGAACTGCCGGGAATAACCGGAATTGCCGGAAATAGCCGGAATTGTCGGAACTGCCGGGAATGGCCGGAATTGTCGAGAACTGTTGGAACTGCCGGGAATAGTTGGAATTGCCAAAACTGCCAGGAATAGCCGGAATTGTCGAAACTGCCGGGAACTGCCGGAATTGCTGGGAACTGTCAGAACTGTCGGGAATTGCTGGAACTGCCGAGAAAAGCCGAGAATAGCCGGAATTGCCGAAACTGCTAGGAATTGCCGAAACTGTCAGGAACTGTCGGAAGAGTCGGGAAAAGCCGCAACTGTCGGAACTGTAGGGAATAGCTGGAATTGTCGGAACTGCGGGGAACTGTCGGGCATAGTCAAAACTGTCGGAACTGCCGAAAAAATCCAGAACTGCCGAGAACTGCCGGGAAAAGCCAAAACTACCAGAATTGTCGGGAAAATCCGAAACTGCTGGGAAAAGTTGGAACTGCCGGAATTGTTGGAACTGTCGGAATTTCTGGAACTGCCGGAACAAGCAGAACTGCAGGGAACAGTCAGAACTTCCGGGAACAGCCAGAACTGTCGGAACTGCCGGAACAGCCAAAGCATCTGTCTCTGAAGGAGAGCAGCATGCAAGGGACAACTAACTAACACTGGGACAGTTGTATGGTACTTAGCAGCAAATACACCAAGCATGCAATGTTACAACTAGCATGCAAGGGACAGCTAGCATGCAATAGCAAGCATGTTAAGGACAACAAGCATGCTAGGGACAACAAACAAGCAAGGGACAACAAGCAAGCAAGATGCAGCCAACACATAGGTCAGTATGGCAACATGGTGCAGCAATGGCACATAATGTAATACAGTGATGGGTACAATCATGATTAATGAAGCGTGATGAGATGCAGCATAGTGATGATGGGTGCAGCATGGTGTAGCATGATGACGAAATGTAGCACAACGATAGGTGAAGGAGTCACCTTGGAGAATCAGTTGAAGCAGCGTGTCTTCAACTGATCTCATGTATCATCTTCTTAGAGATGATCTATGCTCTTATCTAGATAAGTCAAAGTGTTGACTTCTGTTGTAAACGTACTCTCTCTCTCTTTGATGAACTATTGAAGAACATATAAGAAGAATTGATCAAGGGTTTCCCCACGTTGGGGTTTGTCCCTGGGTAGCGCCACATCTTGTGTCCTCTTGTCTTGGCTTGTCTTCTGCGATCTATGTTTATGTTCTATCTGCAGTTTACTTTAATGCTGATGTGATTGATAATCTGGAAAAGATATTAAGCTAGCTGTGAAAATTGAAATAAATTGCTCTAAGCATAGAACATACCTAAAACTAACATGGTATCAGAGCTGAGATGAAGACAATGCCCAAGAAAAAGTGAAAGAGCAATCACTGAAGACAGTTGGGAAAGGACAAAAGGATCAGTGGATTCCTCATCCCTCTTCAAATTCACTGAGGGTGAATTCGGAGCAGAGAATATTATCAAAATGGCGCAGCGAAAGTTTCTAATGGCCTACCTAAAGATCACTTCATTGGGAGGTCCAGATCTAAGGGTGGAAGGAAAGGCAGATGCCTTGGTTGCAATAAGTTCGGCCATTATGCGAAGGAGTGTCTGAATGGCAGAGACACATCTCTTGATGAAGATAACAATCATTCCAGGGACATCTTCAATGATCTAAGGAATGACAGGTAATGTAGGTCATCAAGGAAATGGCCGACTCTTCAAGGAAAGCAAGGAACCCCAAGTATGAAGAATCAAATGTTTTTTTTGATAAGATAAAGAAGCGTTATCTTGTATTGGCCCTCTCCTTCAGATTCTTTAGGAATCTGGCTTATGATCGTAGTGCTTCAAGGCACCTCATCGAATAGAAGGGTGCTCACTCGAATTTGGTAGAGACGGAAACAACTGTGGGATTATACTTGGAGTCGATACCACCTATCCGGAAAGGGTGTAAGGAATATTACCCCTCAATTGAATGAGGGTAACTCTATTCATTTACAAGAATCTCTTTTATGTACCTAATCACAAGAAGAACCTAGTGTCCATCTCGGAAATGGAAGTCAAAGGTTTCAGGGTGGCATTCATCGATGGAAAGGTACGTGTTAAAAAAATAGAATTTTCAAAGATGCTTTTTCTCATGGGTTCAGGGTTGGCAATTTGTATCAAGTTGCAGGATGGTCCATTGGGGATCATGTCGATTGACATATCGCATCTATAACACCAGAGGTCTACCTTTGGGGCCCTACCCGATGTGAGTCAGATGGTGATAGCGATGCTTGAATTCAAGAAGAGCATGAAGGTACATGTCTGAGATGTACTAAAGGAAAATCTTATAAGAGGACCATTCCCCTCATGCAGCAGGTCCACAGGTTTGGAACAACCTGAGGAGTTTGAGATTCACAATCGAGAATCTCATGTATACAGGTGGAAGAAATCCCTCTATGGATTGAATCAAAACACCCCGGGCATAGTATGAGAGGATTGATAGCTGTCTGATGAAGCTAAGACTCACTAGGAGTGAAACCGATCCAGACCATTACTCGAAGTTTGTGGATGATAGACCTCGCATACCGGCAACTTATGAGGACGACCTATTTCTAACAGGTTCAGACCCTCTCATTTGTAGAAGTAAGAGGGAGTTGGATTCCGGATGTGGAATGATAAATTGCAAGTCTGTGACTACCTCGAGGATCTTAACTTTCAGAAGTTATATGGTAGTGATGTCGAACCAGATTTGGGAAATGCCTCTGAGTTTCGTAAACTCGTTCGCGTTGATGTTCTTGGTGAACTTCTGTCCGGATATATGTTTTGCAGTTAGCATGGTGAGCTCATATTTGGTTCAGCCTCACTAGATTGGTGCCAAGAATATTCTGAGATATCTTCGGGGCACAATCTCTCATGGATTGAGATACACTGCCGGAAACATGAAACTGCATGATTATTCGAACGCTGACTAGGCAGGCAATGTGGAGGATCACTAAAGCACTTCTCAGCGCTGGTTCTCTTTGGGTTCTGCTTCGATATCATGGATGAGCAGGAAGCAGAAGTCGGTTGCTATAAGCACCGCCAAGACCGAATACATAGCTACAAGTATGATCTCATGTGAAGCTGCATGGTTGCAGAAGCTCTTAAGTGAGCTATTTGTACACATGATGAATACCACTATGATTCTCTCTGACAACCAGAGGGGGGATTCGATTATTGAGGAATCTAGTATTCGATGATTGCTCCAGCAGATAGACATCAGATACTACCTTATCTGGGATATGGTAAGTCAATGAGCGAGGAGGCTCCATCGCATTGAGATTGATGTATAGGTCACAGACGTTTTGTCAAAGCCTCGGGGAAAAGTCAAATCTGTGACTTTCTCGAACGACTTGGAGTCGTTGAGAGACCTTCTTATAAGTGTCCTGCATGTTGCATGCATTGAGCTCTGGGAGATCTGGGGGGCTTGGGGTACTTACTAGAGCAACATATGACCACAGGACGACTCACCCTCCCCTAGTGGTGCGCTATGTACAAGATGACAGGTTCAACCTTCCCCTGTGATACCCTGTGGTGACTGTGGAGCAGGATGATTAGTTCTCTTGTGGGCCGGGATGATTAGTTTTCTCGTGGCAACTATGGAACAGGATGATTAGTTCTCCTATGGGCCGGGATGATTAGTTCTCCTGTGGCAACAGTGGAACGGGATGATTAGTTCTCCTGTGGGCCGGGATGATTAGTTCTCTCATGGCAACTATGGAATAGGATGATTAGTTCTCCTGTGGGCCAGGATGATTAGTTCTCTCGTGGCAACTGTGGAATAGGGTGATTAGTTCTCCTGTGGGCTGGGATGATTAGTTTTCCCATGTCAACTGTGAAACAGGATGATTAGTACTCCTGTGGGCTGGGATGATTAGTTCTCCTGTGGCAACTGTGGGGCAGGATGATTCGTTCTCCTGTGGACAGGATGATTAGTTCTCCTGTCGAGGCATCCTACCCATGCAGTCTGGGACTCATGGAAAGTACCTCTCATCTGATCAATGAGCAGGGAAATGGGGTTAGGGACCATAGTAGTACTATCGATGGACGCATCGATGTATCTACCGTACTCCCTATGCTAGGATGACCTCCATTGATCTGGGATTAATGAAGCTCATCTAGGATCAGTATGAGTGGTTTGAGACACTCTCTTGTGATATTGATCTGGGATTAATAAAACTGACTTCGGCGAATAAGAGTGATGTGACACACTCTCTTCAT
The DNA here is from genome assembly GCA_031772625.1 of Pinus tabuliformis. Classification (NCBI taxonomy): domain Eukaryota; kingdom Viridiplantae; phylum Streptophyta; class Pinopsida; order Pinales; family Pinaceae; genus Pinus; species Pinus tabuliformis. The sequence continues at coordinate 330,522,624 of CM062812.1, forward strand.
ATGAAACTGACTTCGGGTTAGTAGAGAATGGTATGAGACATTCTCGATCAATTCTTCTTCTTCATGGTTCAACAAAGCAGAGTAGTGCAGGGCACTGGTGGCAGAGATAGTACAGTCGGACATATGGATTAGCAAATGGAGTTCTCCCTAATTGAGAGGGAGTGTTAAAATTGGCAACTAGGGCCAAACTCCATGTGGGTCATCTTATTAATGCAAGTTGATATTTTTCTTGGATCCCTCTCATCGAGAAGTGTAGGATTGATCTAAAGATCATCCGATTTTGATAACTATTCATGGAGATATGAATTTATTTGTGTCATGGGACAATTCATCAAGGTCAGCCAGCAACCAAATAAACCCCACTTGTGCTCAACGTTTTAGTATAAGCAGAGGTGGCCTTCAAGTCATTTCAACACACTTGGGATCTCTTCCTCTCTACTTGTCTTTGGGTTTTAGTAGGAAGAGAGATCCTAAGGGATAACGCTGCCCTAATCCAGAGGGCAATAGTTGGAACTGCCAGGAATAGCCAGAATTGCCGGAACTGCCGGGAATAGCCAGAATTGTCGGAACTATTGGGAACTGCGGAGAATTGCCGGAATTGTCGGAACTGCCGGGAATAGCCGGAATTTCCAGAACTGCCGGGAATTGTCGGAATTGCCGGGAACTGCCGAAACTGTCAGGAATTGCTGGAACTTCCGGGAACTACTGGGAAAAGCATAGAATATCCAGAACTACTGGGAATAGTCGGAATTGCCAGAATTGTCGGGAACCGCCGGAATTGTCGAGAAAAGCCGGAACTGTCGGAACTGCATGGAATAGCTGAAATTGTCGGAACTGTCGGGAACTGCCAAGAATAGCCGGAACTATCGCAACTGCCGAGAAAATCCGAAACTGCAGGGAACTGTCGGGAATTGTCGAAACTGCCAAGAACAGCCGCAACTGCCATGAACTACCGGAACAGCCAGATCATATGTCTCTGAAGGAGAGCAGCATGCAAGGCACAACTAACACACACTGGGACAGTTGTATGGTACTTAGCAGCAAATACACCAAGCATGCAATGTTACAACTAGCATGCAAGGGACCGCTAGCATGCAACAACAAGCATGCTAAGGACAACAAGCATGCTAGGGACAACAAGCAAGCAAGGGACAACAGGAAAGCAAGATGCAGCCAACACATAGGTCAGTATGGCAACATGGTGCAGCAATGGGTACAGTCATGATTAATGAAGCGTGATGAGATGCAGCATAGTGATGTTGGGTGCAGCATGGTGCAACATGATGAGGTGTAGCATGATGACGAAATGCAGCACAACGATAGGTCAAGGAGTCACCTTGGAGAATCAGTTGAAGCAGTATGTCTTCAACTAATCTCATGTATCATGTTCTTATAGATGATCTATGCTCTTATCTAGATAAGTCAAAGTGTTGACTTCTGTTGTAAACGTACTCTCTCTCTTTTGTCGACGCGTTTCGAACCAACCAGTGTGGTTCATCGTCAGGACAAGTTGAAGAACCAATCCAGCTTAGCGTGATTAAATAGAGTGTGCAGAGACTCCAATAGCTATAATGCTAACGGCTAATATTGACCTAATGATCTTGGTCAAACTACTAAAATAGTTAATTAATATTTCGCGAAAAAGCTAAAATAGGTAAATAAAGGAATCCATTGGTAATTTAAAATAAATAGGTATATTATTATTATTATCCTAAATATTAAGAGAATACCTATTTTAATTATGATGGTCAATATATCCCATACTATATATTAATTAATCTATATTTAATTATTATTCCAACATAAAATACACGTAAGGGTAATCAATCCCTATTATTTTTAGAATTTAGTTATACTAGATAATTGTGTGAAGAACCAATCCAGCTTAGCGTGTCATTCCCTGTTCCTGTGGGACCCCTTATATTGGTGAGACTGGTCGCTCTATTAATCAGCGGATTAGCGAGCATTCGGCTGACTTAAGACATGGGAGGACCAAGTCCTCGGCCCTGGCTGAACATGCGGGAAAGACTATGCATCATGTATGTATAGAGGAGGCTCAAGTCATTGCCAAAATTGCGCAGTTTCACCATCGCAAATTTAGAGAGGCCCTGGAGATTGAGAAAAGGCCGAACAACCTTAATAGGGATGATGGCTGGAAGATTAGCAGTTGCTGGGTCCCAGCCCTGTCTTCCTAGCCTCCTCATCTCCTTTTTGTTAGGTCTTAGGGTTTCTGTCTTCCCCCTCCTTAATTTTTCTTTTGGCAGTTTTGTCCTATTATGATGGAGTGTTTGAGTCATTATTAGTTATGAATTAGTTTCGGGCTATTATTGTATTAACCATACCTGTTTATGATACTATTGGGCATATTATAATTAGATTTGATTTTTTAATTTCAGTATTTTAATATTAACCTTAGAATTGAGTTTCCCTTTAACTAATATCTAAAAAACCCGTTTTAAACCTTATAAATAATAATAATAAATAATAATGACTTAGTTAACCTTAATAATTTTAAAAAAATTTAAATATTGATTTGACCTTTAGGTTTAAAGGATAAAATTTACCAATAATATTAGTTATAGTAATAAACATATCAACCCTAGATTATGGTATTTATCTTGTAAGTAATAGTATATTTACCTATGGTCTTAGTTACCTTTAATATTTTATTGGAATAAATAATATTGATCTAATATTGATTATTGACCGTTAGGTTTAAAGGTTAATTATGATATACCATAATATTAGTTATACTATTATTAATAGACTTGATTTTAACAACCCTAAATTATGGTATTTACCTGATATTACTAAATTCTAGGAATAATAATGGTTAACAATTTGTTTGGATTTATTAATTATTAAGAAGATATAGATTTTTTAATAAACTTATATTATTTTATATAACTTATTATTTTGGACCATATATTTAAATAATAAATATGATATATTATAAGAACAGAATAACTTACCAAAGACCATTAAATAATTATCACACAATTATCTAGTATAACTAAATTCTAAAAATAATAGGGATTGATTACCTTTACGTGTATTTTATGTTGGAATAATAATTAAATATAGATTAATTAATATATAGTATGGGATATATTGACCATCATAATTAAAATAGGTATTCTCTTAATATTTAGGATAATAATAATAATATACCTATTTATTTTAAATTACCAATGGATTCCTTTATTTACCTATTTTAGCTTTTTCGCGAAATATTAATTAACTATTTTAGTAGTTTGACCAAGATCATTAGGTCAATATTAGCCGTTAGCATTATAGCTGTTGGAGTCTCTGCACACTCTATTTAATCACGCTAAGCTGGATTGGTTCTTCAACTTGTCCTGACGATGAACCACACTGGTTGGTTCGAAACGCGTCGACAAAAGATTGATTATGTGATTTTGCCGAAGATTATCTAACAATATTATGGATCACAGAAGTCTAAATTCCTTAGTACTCTCTCTCTGTTGAACTATTGAAGGACATATAAGAAGAATTGATCAAGGGTTTCCCCACGTTGAGGTTTGTCCCTGGGTAGCGCCACATCTTGTGTTTTCTTGTCTTGGCTTGTCTTCTGCGATTTATGTTTATGTTCTATCTGTAGTTTACTTTAATGTTGATGTGATTGCTAATCTGGAAAAGATATTGAGCTAACTGTGAAAATTGAAATAAATTGCTCTAAGCATAGAACATACCTAAAATTAACAAATGCTTCAACAAGCTCCAAAGGATCAGCGTCAAGAACCAATTCCAATCTCTAAAAGATGCAAAGATACTGCCCTCAAAAGTCTGCTCCAAAAGTGTCTCAGGTCTGCTCCACAAGAGGTTGATTAAGTCTACTCTAAAACAGAAAGTCACCTTTTTGCGAGCTACAAAAAGTCACCTTTCTGTGAGGTCTGCGAGCTACAAAAAGTCGCCTTTCTACAGTCTGCGAGCTATAGAAATCCCCCTTTCTTTGAGGTATGCAAGCTACAAAAATTCGCCTTTCTACAGTCTGCGAGCTACAAAAAGTCACCTTTTTGTGGTCTGCGAACTATAGAAAGTCGCTTTTCTCTAAGATCTGTGAGCTACAGAAAGTCCCCTTTCTCTGAAGTCTGCAAGCTACAAAAATTTTCTTTTCTGGGAAGTCAGCAATTCATTCAAGGGAGTGTTGAAAAGTGTAACTAGGTTCAGTCTTCATAATGACATGTAAATATGATTTTATGTAATGAAATGTAAAATAAGAAAAATAAATTTATTATGTTGACTTGCTTCATGGGTTTCATGAGCAAGGATTTTTGTTTTTGAGTCAAGACTCCCATTGAGAGTCTTTAGGATTTATTTGTCATCTAGTCATAAAATGTTAGAGTCATTGTCATGTAATGAAGTGATGTTACACTTTGTAAAAGAGTCAATCTTTTCTATGTAAAGTATCGTCCAAGACCTTGTCACCTATTCTCTTCAAGTCGGCCTACAATAATAAAGGAACTCCCTAGAACAAGTCGGCCTACAACGATGAAGGAACTCTCTAGAACAAGTCGGCCTAACCTCCAACAGTCATGTCGGCCTAAAGGACATGGTATGAGGTGTATATATAAGCGCACTCGGCCTCCATTTGTAGCAAGAAACTTGACAAGCTTTCGGTCAAGAAGAAGTGCGAAGAAAGGGTAAAGAAGGAGTGCGAAGAAGGAGTTGCAAAGAGAAGTGCGAAGGAAGGACAAGAAGGTTTCTTCTGGGCATATCGAAGAGAGATTCTTCTGGATCAGCGAAGAAATATATTCTTCTAGGTAGTGCGAAGGAAGGGTTTCTTCTGGGGCAGCGAAGTTTCTTCTGGGCAGTGCAAAGATAGGTTTCTTCTAGGGCAGCGAAAGAGATTCTTCTAGGGCAGCAAAGTTTCTTCTAGGCAGTGCAAAGGTAGGTTTATTTTGGGGCAACAAAGTTTCTCCTGGGCAAGCAAGGGAAAAGGATTCTTCTGGGATGCCGAAATGGAAATCTAGAGACCGAGTTTCTCTAGAGGAGACCAATGAAGACCTAGAGACCGAGATTCTCTAGAGGAAGTCAAGAAGGAGCAGTGTGAAGAATAGAGACCGAGTTTCTCTAGAAGGAGCCGAGGAGAGCAGTTCTAGATCAAGAAGAAAGTTGAGGAAGGGAAGACGCAGAGCATCAAGGTTAGTGACAAGGTTCTTGGGAGGATACTAGAGTCAAGAGTTTGTGTCATGGTCTTGGTACTTATCAATTGAAGATCTAGAAGAAGAATTTTGATTGAGTTTTCCTCTCAAGAGGTGAGAGGTTTTGGCCCTAGCTGACAAGCCTACATACTGTGTCACTTGTCTTTTATTGCGCATATTGGTAATTATCTTAATGAGAAGAACACATTAATAAGCTAACAAAGAGAAGACAATAAGTTAAGAAGTAAAAGTATATCACAAGCAATTATCAATCAAAGAAATCTTGTAACTCTGAATGCCCTAGATTTCTCAACAAGGAGGGCAATGAATCTAGCATAAGATGATCTTAGACAAACAAAGATTCACCAAAAACCAAAAGCTCAAAAACCAGATCCAAATTGAATTCTTTCTTCATGTTTGCTACCAAGTTCATGAGGTATGAACTTCACCTTAGATCGAACTCCTTGTCTTCTTGTCTTGGCCGAGTTGGATGGACAAAATGGAGGAGCATACCTTCTATTTATACTTGTTTGACCTTGTTTTGAATGGACACGTCTCTTGGAGAAGGCTGACTTGTGTTCATGTAGGCCGACATCAAAACCATGTTTCTCTAACTTGTAAATTCAATATCTCTTCAACGAATAGGAGTTAGAGGGTGAGTAAATACTCGTTGCAAAGGGCTTGAAGTCCTCTACAAGCTTATGCAACAATCTTCTTGATACGGTATCTCCTTTGACATCAATAACAAATATTCTTCCAACATCAGATACCAAATGTTATGTGCCAAATAAGTCAGATAGCTGTTGTGGGTGCTTGATTTTATCATAACACTTACAACATGCACAAACATTGCACACCCTTCACTATACATGCATGGTTTCCAAAAGAGACGTCATTTAACAACCTACATCCAACGAAAAGAGGATCATGTTCAAACTTCAAAATTTGTCAATGTGCAGCCAACTTTGTCAAAATAAACTCCAACTATAGGCCCTGCCAATAATTAAATGTTAATTGCACAATTCTAGTTTTGCTAACTTCATGTTTTGAGGGATTGGATTCTTTCTAGGATCCCTTGTTATTATGGTTCTTAAGGGCCTTATAACTCTAACTATACTTAATTCTGCTTGTTGCTCACCTTGTCCTCTCAACCTCTATATTTGAGATACTGCAATGATGTATGGAACTTCAATTATACATGCTTCATAATGACTCACTGGTTGCTACATATACTAAAGAATTTATCCAGTGGTACTTCAAAGTGGCTCCAGTATGTGACATAAACAGGCAATTCACACTATATGAGCATTTGATTGATCCTCAATAAACTTAACACAAACCACAAAAATGGTTAAAGTAAAAGAACTATTTTGGAGCTGTTTATTGGCTTTAAAAGTCTGTCATCTTCAATAAATTGACTAAATAACTGTTAAAGTATCTTTAATAGAGAAGGAGAAACTGAAACTGCAACAAGGAAAATAAATAGAAATTCAAAACAAATAGCACATATGCCACATTAGTGGAAGGGACAAGAAATTAGAAAAGTTAAGTGCGATAGCAAAAGAGAAGAAGAGACCCCCAGCATATCGTTGACCAAGGTTCTGAAATGCATCAACCGTAGAAAGTGATATCTGTGGAAAGCTTGTCCCAAGAGCTAATAAACTAATATCTGCCAATGTATAGTTCCATATCCTTTCTCTCCTGACTCTTTTAGCACCCGTTCCAGGATCCACATAAACAATCTCCCTTGTCTGTTTCACAATATTCTCCATTGAACGAAAGAAGCAAGCAGTTATGGCAGACAACCCAATAAAACAATAAGCAAGGCCCAAAACATATAGAAATGACCGGGTGCCAATCCCAACATTAGTTTCAAAATGAAACAAAAGGTAGCTGTCACATTTATTCTCCAACAAACTTGTTGAATTATCTGGAATGAATCTGACAATGCCACTCAATAAAATGTGCCACCTTTTTCCATCTGAAGAGCAAGATTCATTACTAGAATACATTGCAACCCCTGCAGAAACGGCTTAACCGATTAAATTCAAGAAAGAAAAAATTATCATTATTAATAAACAACAATTAAAGTAAAATCATTTAGATAAACTTATACATTCAAAAGAACAATTTCATAACAAAACAACCACAACGAATTCAACGTCTAAATGGATTTTATCTACAGAAACTTTCCTTCAATCATGGACCATCAAAAAAATGAAGTATCAATAATACCAACTAATGCAACATCTAAATGAATCTTTTCTACAGAAACTTTCCTTTAATCATAGACTTCAGTAATCATTTTAAATCATCAATTGGTTCCAAGACAGTTTTGTTCCACAAAAGAACATAACCAACTTCACAATCCTTGGCAGAAAATAAGGTAGCTAGAGACCAAATGGTCAAATACAGGTAATATCAATGACCAATGCTTTATAATTGAATATGATGACACAAGCCATCCAATTCTACATCTTTACAATATACATGATAGTAAACTGGATCAATGCATGAATAGAATTACCTCTACTTAAGAATTTTGGACTTTCATTTGGTCGCAATTGCTTTGCGTATGTCATTCATTTCTAACAACAATCTAAGAGTGGTTTAGGCCCTACATGATGTTAACTTCTGGGGTTACTACAAAATTATTTACCCATGCTTGGGGAGCTTCATGAGATTTGGGGCACACGGTGTGTGTTCAGCCCCTAGAAGGTTTAACATCGATTGACACAAGAGATAGTCTTTGATGAATTTGCACAATTGAGATAGCTTGCTTAGTGAATGCTTGACCTTAGATGGTCGCTAGCTTAGTATTTTTCCCTTAAATGAGGGAATTCTTTTAACATATTTGTGGACGTCATTCATTGGAACCCCATGAAGGATTCACTAGCTTGGAGAGCACCCTACATGAGACGATGAGCATTGTGCACCTTGGAGGAGGGCATAAGGCACTAGTTGGCACACAGGTTCAATGTGAATGTGCTAGAAGTACTTCGACATATTTCAAAAGTTATTTCTATTTTGTAATTCACTTAAGGAAAAAGCGAAAAGTCTTATATTTAGCTGTTGAGTTTAATAAAGGGCATTTCATGCATTAATGACTTGGATTAATCTCAATTGTAGATCTCATTGAGAGATTGAGGATTGGACAAATTAGGGTTTCGGTGAAAAGCATAAAGACATCAAGATAGAGAGCATAGACACATTTTTTCAGAAAGAATGAGAGAGAGAGAGAGCAAATAAGAGCATCTAGCCATACAAAAGCTAATTTGTACAATTTGTATAGTTGTATGAAATCCACACAATAGGTCATATAGAATCCCTATAGTCCACACAACAAAGTTGTATAGTCGTAAAGTAGCTTTGATGCTTTTTCTTTTTTTTCTAGCAAGTCATACCTCTCCCAAGCGGTTCATACACATTGTTCAAGGTGATTTTCATAACTACGCAGCTACTAGGTTTTTCGCAAACTATGGAGGTTAACTTGTAAGCTTTGTCAAAGGAATGGAAAGCACCCTTGTGAAAATTCCCAACACATGTGCCAACTTGGGGCAACAAGATGGGTGATGCACCACTATCACCTCAATACAATTTTCCCTTCACTTTAGGCCACCTCCTAGAAGATAAATGGATATCCCTATTTGATTAGGTAAACATTTTATTGAATTAATTGCCATGCAATCTTATGATTTATGTAATGTCCCCAACTTTTATATTATCTTGTGATGAGATTCAAAGGAGTCTCCAGAGCTTATATTAGCCAGGTCACAGGAGTTGGATTACATTATTGGTGGACCCAGAGGGTTTTGAGGAGTTCTATGGGGTCTGACTGAGATCACTTGCCATATTTCATCATCAAGATCAATTCTGCACGGTTTGTTTTTGGTTTTGTGCCATTCCGACGATTTACATAAAACAAAATTATTAATAGGCATATTTTAATTAATTACACTTAAGGTTAGTTAATTACGCTTAATTATACTTGAAGGTAAAGGTTCTTCGATTAGTTGATTGAGACAAGCCTGCAATGGGCTACTTGTATGAGACCGTGAATAGGGCCAAAGAATCCATTCGCAGCTACTATGAAGATAAGGGGGATGAGGGGTTTCAGAGACAACAACTCATATGGAAGTGATTGATGAGTGATGGAACAATACACTCCATCATCCCATTCATGCTGCAAGGATCTACATGAACCCTACATTTTCTTACTCTTGTGGCTTCTTATTTGATGCTGAGGTCATGGATGGATTATTCACTTGTGTTCAGAAGATGGTGTCATCTTCAACAGAACGTGCAGAAATATCCAAAGAAATGGAGATATACAAGATGGCAGGTGGCACATTTAGTTTTGACATGGTTGTTGTGGATAGGAAGACTAAAATGCCTAGTAAACTTTAGTTTGTTTCAAATTTCATTGTCTCTTCATACTTTGCTTCAACTTTCAAATTTCAATTTTTTTTTCTTATGTTTATCTTATTTGTTGTAAATGCATGGTGGAGAAGCTATGGTGGCAGAGTACCCAATCTCCAAAAGCTTGTCATTCGAGTGAGCAGTTGCAGAGGAGGAGGAGGAGGAGCAACAGGAGGAAGAGGTGACACCACCTACCATGGTCACCAGTAGTGGACGTGGTCTACCTCCTATAGCTCCTAGTTTTTCAGCTTCTAGAGCACAGCAGAGTCCACTGCCAATGCCAGCGTCAGCGCCTTCTTCATCTAGAGGGAAAGTTGTTACATTTTCTCGCAAGAGGGGCAGAGGAAATCAGTAGTATTAGTTATTTGGTTCATTTCATTGTATATGACATTATGACTCATGATATGAGATACATTATTATATTTTTTGTTGATATTTTGAGGCTAAGTCGGGACTCAGGACTTAGTATTCAGGGCATCGTTGTTATGTGTGATGTAGCACTAGACATGATATTACACATCTTATTATTAGTTCTCTTTTCATATTTATGTTTCAATGCATTTATTTTATGTTGTGGATGCTTTACATATTAAAAAAAATGATTTTTTGTATTTGCCGATTTTTCCCGATTTTTACAATTTTTTCTGTTTTCAGACCCTCACTGATTTAATCCCGGTCGTGATGTTCGCAACATTGTTGTGAAGGGGTTCATACAGCATTGGTGCTATTCATGATTTGCTCAACGAATTTGGGGATTTTCCTTAACGCAGTATTTTCAAAACTATATTCAGCTGCCAATAGGAACTCGGTTCACTAGAGAGGGTAACAGAGTATTATGCAGTCCAACGTCAGTTGCCCATGGGAACTTGGTTCACTAGAGAGATTGACAGAGTATTAAACAGTCCAACTGTTTCCATCTTCAGTGCGGTCTCTTCCACCCAAATGGCATGTTAAAAAGGAATGAGGCCAGATGCAAGTCCTGGGAAAATTGGGCAGAATATAAACCCCTCAAACCTGGCAGCTAAGCTGAAAAAAGTCCATGTTATGTGGTGTAGATCCTGTCTTGGGGGATGTTTAATGCACCACACACACACATAATATATTGACACACAGAGTAGGTTGTTTTAAACTAACTTCGAGTGTCACTACTCTAGAGTACTAGCAATTTGAGGCAGTATCAAAGTAATTTGTCAAGTGATGATAGGTGTGTAACTAGAAGGATGTCAAACGATACACCTGAGATATCGTTAAAGGCACTAAGATTGCGGCTAATTTTAAATATGAGAGCCCAATCTTGATAATTTATAGCAACTCTTATAAAGAAAAAAAACATGGGGTCCTAGGGTCGAGAACTCTTCTAGCCCCAGGCGATCTGGATCCATGAATCAGATTAAACTGCATATAGTTAATCATGACTAACACACAGATGAAAGGTGGCTATAAGTTGAAGCTGCAACGAGGTTTACAAGCAAAGGCAATTCACTACTAACTAAAAATACCAACAAAAAAAACTGTGTCCTATTGCATTTCAAAAATCATACCAACCATGCAATTAATACCACAAATTCCTTAAACCTAAAATAAACAACAACAAAAATTGAGACCAGAGCACACAGCGAAGTCAACTATTTGAATTTTCGCCGGCTTTGATCCTTTCTCTTTCAAAGAATCAATCAACGCATCACGCAGAAAAATTACTTGGCAGAGATTGTATCCTCTTACCCGCTTGCAGAGTAGGTGACTTTTTCTGAATTAAAATCAGGCTACAGGCCTCCGTTGCCCGACTATGGCGCCGTTCCGGACATATAATTGATCAATATTGGGGACTGCAGATATTTTATCATTCGCATTATTTTAAACATGTGATATATTTTTTGAAGTTTTTTCAGCATGTTTGATTTTTGCCCAAGAAAATCGGGTCAGCAATTTAAAATAATAATGCAAATATTTTCACATTCGTATTATTTTAAGCATTCCATAATAATAATAATATTATTATCATTAACCTTTCCAAAATAAATCGGATCAGCAATTTAAAGAATAATGCAAATATTTTATCATTTGCATTCCATATATTTTTTTGAAGTATCAACCGTTTAAAACAAGAATGGCTAAAATTTTAAATATAAATTAGTGATAAAAAAAATTATCGTGAAAATGGTAGTGGGTATAATATGTGGATGTTAGTAGCTTTAAAGGGAGAAGTGTTTACTTTTGTTGGATATTTATGGAATTTGAAGAAGACAAATTTTTAGTCAACTTTCCATTTTTAAAATATAATTGTTACACTCAAAAACACTATAATCAAAAACACTACAATATAAAAAAAATATCACATTACATTGTTAGGTTTTAAATTTAATTTAAAAAGTTAAAATATTAATATAGACTAAATTAAAAATAAAAATATATATAAAATATATATTTTATATTTAATTTTGTTTAGATTAGAATTATATAAAAATATATATGTATAGGGTTGGTTATAATCTTAAATTAAAGCTTAAAAAATATTAGGTTATATTTTAATATTAAATTATTAGGGTATAATTTAATTTAAATATAATTTAACATCGAAATAAATTTTGTCTTTTAGGACTTTGTTATTTTCGATAATAGATTTTATGCTCTTAAACGAATTTAATTTCCATATTTCTAGAATTTAAAGAAGACAAATTTTCAGTGAACTATCAATTTTTAAAATACAATTATTACACTAAAAACACTATAATATAAAAGAAATATCACATTACATTGTTAGGTTTTAAATTTAATTTAAAAAGTTAAAATATTAATATAGACTAAATTAAAAATAAAAATATATATATTATATATTTATTTAATTTTGTTTAGATTAGAATTATATAAAAATATATATGTATAGGGGGTTGGTTATAATCTTAAATTAAAGCTTAAAAATATTAGGTTATATCTTAATATTAGATTATTAGGGTATAACTTAATTTAAATATAATTTAACATCGAAATAGATTTTGTCTTTTAGGACTTTGTTATTTTTTATAATAGATTTTATGCTCTTAAACGAATTTAATTTCCATATCCATTAGATGCACGAAATCTAGATGTTTTTCAAAATTTCATTAATCCTTCATTGTAATTTTGTTTTTGCGGAGTTGAGTACACAAGTAAGCTGAAGAACCCTACCAATATTGTGTTGGCTATGACTTGAGTAAATATTTTTGTGGAAGAATCCTACACACAACAATAATTTGAAGGCCCCATTTTGATTTTCAGTAGAGAAAACTAAATTATAGTTTTATATTTTATTTTCTCCAATAATTAATTTGTTAAAAAGTGATTACAAATTTGGAAATAAGTTTAAAATTTTTATCCAAATAACTAAATATAATTATTATAAGTTAGTGAAATAAAATTTTAATATAAATTGAAACAAATTTGATAATTGGTTTACTTAACATCTATTTTAACAAAACAAACAAACAAAAAATATGTAACAATTATTTATTATTTATTAATTTTATATAAATGAAATTAAAAATTAAAAATTTATTTTTTTATCATTAATATTAATAATTATTTTATAATTATTATTATATTGTAATTATTTATAGTATTATAATTATAAATATCTTAGAAGCTAGATATCTTACATCATATTAAGTTTGATATCTTACCTTTTAATAATTTTTTTGGTTAAAGAAAAAATGTTGTACATCATGAATGGATGATAAGGTTGATGTCTTTATTGTAGAAAATTCTATGAAGAAACTGTCAACAGAGTTCAAAACGATATAAAAAAACATGAAGATTGTCGTCTAAGATAATTCAAACACTTATATCCAATTTTTCCTTGTCATAACTGGAAAAATAAATAACAAATAATAAAAATAACTTTAATTAATATACTAATAGTTTGGCAATTGATCATATATGTCAATGATGACAATCGAAATGGACGATTATTGGCAATATTTCTTAGCAGAAGGACGCGACGGCTAGGGTTCTGACCACAACACCGACGACGCAGTTTGCACAGTTCAAGATTCCTTCACGGGCCTGACCCAAAACCCTGTTTCGACACAGCGTTGCAAGGTTCTAGCGCAGTACAATGGAATCTCCCCAGGGGGGGCGTCAACGCCCTCCCCCAAAGCAAACACCTCACAGCAAGGACCTGAACGGACAATTGTATTTGGGTCTGTTGATGAGGAAATGATAAACAAAGAGAACCAGCAACAATACGGGCACAAGGAGGCGGGCGGTCAGAAGGACAAGGTCGGCGTCACACAAGGTAGAAAGGAAAAACCAGAAGAAGTTTTGAAGGTCTCTTCGACTACTTGCAAGCCAATAGCTACAGAACGGCCCACAATAGAGCTGTCGGGACATAAAATTGACAAACGAATCGAATACATGAGGGATCATGCCCTCATCGGGAAATTTATAGGGTTCTGGCCGACAGAAAAAGCCTTATATGGCTGGATCGCAGCGAAGTGGAAACCCAAAGGAGATGTGACTTTGCAGCTAGGGCCGAAAGGTTTCTTTACTGCGATTTTCTTTTGCCTTGAAGACAAATACAGAATTCTGGGAGCAGGGCCTTACTTTTTTAACTCAGCTGGTCTGTATTTGAGGGAATGGATACCAAGATTTAACCCGGATAAGGAAGATCTCACCTGGGCACCAGTCTGGATCAGAATGTATTCACTTCCAGATGAGTATTGGGACGAAGACATTCTCAAAGACATAGGAAATGGATTGGGGGAATACATCAAAGCGGAAGAAGAAACAAAAATGCGCAAATACACTTCCTATGCTCGCATCTGCGTATTCATGCGCCTGGACAAAGCTTTGCCAGAATCGGTAAGTCTCTCTCACCGTGACGAAGAATGGATTCAACCTCTGGATTATGAACATGTCCCTTTTCGTTGCCGAAAATGCCACGCTCTCGGGCATCTATTCAGGAACTGTCCCCTAAATGCCAAAGCCAATGCTCCTGATCCCTCAGATACCCTGACCCAGGATGGCTTCACCAAAGCCCCTAGCCGAAAGCAAGCGCACAAAAAACCTTCAAACGGGAATAAGCCCCAGCAAGACAATGCCCATGGCCCAACTTCAAAGAACAACTTTGAAATTCTTGCTCAGACCTCGGAAGAGCAAGCCCCGATCTCCAAGCCTAGCCCCGTTCCTCCTTCTTCCTCTTCCCAACCCCCTCCTATAGCCTCCCCCTCTAAACTTCAAATCCCCAATGTCATTCTAGCAAACCTCAAGGAAGGTCGAAAAGAGCCGGCAGGAAAAGACAGTGACATGGACGTTGATGGAAATCTAGATCCCCTCCAAAGCTCAGAGATTAACACTGAAGGAAGCAGCCAAGTGCAACAGATGGATGAAGAACCAGAAAGCATAGATCTGAATGGTCTAGACATTTTGGAACTAGAATTAGCATGCAAAAAGAAGACTTATGACAGTATCCCAGAGCTTCAGCTCAACAAACTGGAAGTGGTCATCTCAAGGGCCTATCAACAGCAACAACTAGGTATCCAGCCAGGAAGCCATTGGGATGGAAGCCTTCCCCCAAAAGACACCAAAAAGAGAGGAAGAAGAACGGATCTCCAGCAAACAATCGAGATCGGGAAAATCCTGGTGGACTCAGGCAGGTATGCTAAATTGACGAAGTACTATAAACCCTCTATTAATAGTTGATCCATGAAGCTTATATCATGGAACCTAAGGGGGCTCAATAGCCCAGGAAAACTCAAAATGTTAAAAAACATGATTAAAATGGAAAAGCCGCAACTATGCTTTCTCCAGGAAACCAAGTGTAACAGCTCTACATTAGGCAGCATCCTCTCCAAAGCATGGCCAGGTTGTCAATCGGTGGCGGTGGATGCATCTGGCGCTTCAGGGGGGCTTGCCATTGCATGGAACACACAAGCGTTAACTCTCTCTAATTTTCATGCTTCTCATCACCTCATCCAGGCTGCCTTCCATATTCTAGGCACTAATATTCATGGAAACCTATCAAATGTATATTTCCCGCAGGATACAGGAAATAAAATCGCTCTTCTCAACACCATAGAAGCTCTGAATAACAACAGGAGGCATCCGCTCTAGATTATTGGCGGGGATTTTAACATGATCACCAAGCTGGAGGAAAAGATTGGGGGGAGAAATAGAATGGAACAGGAGAACACCCATTTCAAGGATTTCATTCAGAACACCTCTCTCATAGACTTGCCTTTTTGTAACGGCACTTTTACCTGGAGCAATCGAAGAGCAGGCAAACATCAAATTGCCTCCAAACTGGATCGTTTCCTCATATCAGACAATGCGGTTCACCTAGGAGGAGACATTTCAGCTGCTATTCTTCCCCATACAGGTTCGGATCACTGGCCTATTGCCCTCCAATGGCAAAGACCAGGCGACTTTACCAGAAGACCCTTCCGCTTCGAAGAGTTCTGGCTCTCCCACCCATCGTTCAAAGACTTTGTCAAAACAACTTGGACAACCTTCATTCCGTCAGAAGGCTCCAAGATGTACCAGTTCCAACAGAAACTCAGATATTTAAAAAATCATCTAAAGCGTTGGAACAGGGAGACCTTTGGAAACATCTTTAAGGCGCAACATGACTTAAACAAGGAATTGACGGAACTCCAGCAAAAAATAATTACAGAGGGTCACTCTGAGGGAACTCTGGAGCAGGAGCAGCGCATCCACAACCAGCTGGAGGAAAGGAGGAAGCAGGAGGAAATATATTGGAAGCAAAAGTCCAGGATCAGATGGCTGAAGGAAGGTGAACGAAACACCAAATTCTTCCACCGAACCACTGTTCAACGAAGAATGCATAACAACATCCCTTTCATTCAAAAACAAGGAGGGGCAAAAGTTGAGAAGCATGAGGAAATTGAGGAGGAGTTCCTTAATCACTTCAAGCATGTTCATCAAGAGCCCGATGAAGACAGGCGACCTGCAATTGAGAGAATTACTAATAATGTGCCAAAGCTAATCACGGAGGAACATAATGAGCTTCTCCTTCGCCCTATTCTGACTCAGGAGGTGGATGCGGCCATGTCCCAGCTTAAGGAAGGAAAAGCCCCTGGCCCGGATGGATTCACCACTACTTTCTTTCACACCTTCTGGGAGCTGATAAAATTGGAGGTCTGGCAAATTGTAGAAGAATCGAGAGCTCTCCATTGGCTGCTTCCCTCTCTCAATTCAACCTTCATTGCCCTTATACCAAAAGAGGAGGATTCAATCACCCCAGACAAATATAGGCCGATTGCTCTTTGCAACGTTATTTACAAAGTCATCTCCAAAGTTATCGCCAACAGGTTAAAGCCCCTCTTGCCACTGCTCATCTCTCAGGAACAATCTGGGTACGTGGAAGGGAGACAGATCATGGATGGCATTCTTCTCACGCACGAGATCATACACTCCCTCAAGCAGGCAGGTATGATTCTTAAGCTGGATCTTTCTAAGGCTTTTGATAAACTCAGCTGGACCTACATTCAGCAAATGCTAACTGCCTTTGGATTCTGTTCTATGTGGATCCACTGGATCATGAGTCTTATTTCATCCACACACTTCTCCATCCTTGTGAACGGGATCCCTTCCCGCCCATTCAAACCATCCCGTGGAATCAGGCAAGGTGATCCCCTCTCCCCCTTCCTCTTTGTTCTAATGGCTGAAGGTCTGGGTCGTCACATTAAACATGCCCTCCACTCTCAACAGCTCAAAGGACTTTCCGTTCACAACACCCCTGCAACTTCTCATCAGCAGTTTGTTGATGACACCATGCTATTTGGCTACCCTTCTGTCCAGGAAGCCTCCTGCTTCAAAGCCCTGCTCAATGACTTCTCTGAAGCCTCTGGAACCAGCGTCAATAGCTCCAAATCGCAGATCTTCTTCTTTCACACTCCTCCAGTTGTTAAGACTGTTGTTGCTCGAATCCTGGGATTCCCCATTGCAACTCTCCCCTCTAAATACCTTGGAGCCCCCCTTACTGCTTCAGCCATCAAGCACTCCTCATGGCGAACTCTCATTGAGAAGCTCGAATCCCGTCTCAACCTCTGGACGCACAAAACTCTGAATTTGGCCAGTCGTGTAGTGCTCATAAAGTCAGTTCTTCAGGCAATGCCGCTCTATCTGTTCTCAATCCTAGCAGCGCCAAAATGGGTCTTAAAAAGAATCAGGGATCTTCAGCGTGGATTCCTATGGGGCAGCACGGCTACTAATCGCAAATGGGCTCTTGTAAAATGGACCACCGTTTGCATGCCCAAAGATAAAGGGGGCATTGGGCTGAGAGACCCTGCACATAGCAACTCCATCATGAGCGCTAAAATCTGGTGGCAATGGCTCTCTAACCCAGAAAAACCTTGGGCCAAAATTTGGACGGCCAAATATGCCAATCACAGACCTCAGGAAGAGCTCATCAGGTTCACTCCCAATGACAAAGGCTCGCTAATTTGGAATGCGGCCAAACAACACTTCCAGTTAATTCAGCAGCATAGTTTTTGGGAAGTGAGAGACGGCAGAACTGCTCGATTCTGGACAGATGCATGGAACCAAATGCCACAGCTCAGCCGCATTCTTCATCCGCCTCCGGACTTCACTGGGGAGGAGCAGCAGCAAGAAAAGATCCGACAGTATTGGACTCAGGAGACGGAACATGGATTCAGGAAATGGAAACAGGGTAACCAACTAATCATTAATGCAAATCATCGAATCGCTGAGGAGTTGGAGAAGGAGCTACGAAAAAGAAGCATCAGACATGACAAAGGCAGAGACATTCTTCGCTGAGGATACCAACCAAAAGGTGCCTTCACCACATCTGAGGCCTACAAAATCATATGCAATAACCCTGCCCCCCTGACCCAATTTGGAGCAAAATTTGGGGTCTTGGATCTTGGCCCAAAGTCTCCTACTTCCTATGGTTGGTTGGCCATCAAAGAATCCTCACATGGGACAAACTTAGGCGCAGAAACTTTCACGGTCCCTCCATTTGTTATAATTGCAATCACCATGAGGAAACTCTCCAACACCTCCTGGACTCCTGCCCCTTAGCCAATCAGCTATGGGAAAAGGCAAGCTTTAGATGTCAAAGAAGATGCAGACTGGAGGACGACATCACCAACTCTTTAAGACACTGGCCACAGAATCCCTACAAAAGTGAGATTCTCAACTATTTATGGAACATAATCCCAGGGCTCATCCTATGGAGCATTTGGAAGGAAAGGAACAAACGCATATTCAAAAACCAACGATCTCCGATAGAAAATATTTGGAATATGCTTTGTGGGAATCTCAAAGAAACGTTGATGCTCCGATCATGGACGGAGGAGGATTTTCCAACTCTAGACAATGAGAAAGCCATTTTAGATAACTGGCAAATGCATCTACCTCAGGGACTACACAATAACGGCCCTACTAAAAGCAGCATCATAAACAAAGTCACCTGGACTGCTCCTCCAAAGCATACCTACAAGCTCAACTTTGATGGTGCCTCCAAAGGCAATCCTGGAATGGCCGGTTTTGGTGGAATTCTAAGGAATCACGAAGGCACTCCCCTGCAGCTATACTTTGGGAACATTGGATGGGATACCAATAACTCAGCTGAGCTAGAGGGACTTTGGCAAGGGCTCCTTCTCGCTTGGAAACACAACTTCCAACCCCTGGAAGTGGAAGGAGACTCCCAGATCCTTATAAATATGGCCAAGCACCTCCTAAATGGATCTCAAGCAAGGAAAATTGCCACCAGTTGGAGGCTCGAAGCGAGGCTGGAAGCCATTGAACAAGCGCTCCACAGCAACAGGGCCATTACCTTCAATCACATAAAAAGGGAAGGCAACAAGGTCGCTGACCTCTTGGCCAACATAGGGGTGGAAAACGAGAATACCCTTCTCACAGGAAATATGGATATTATACCAAATAATGATCAGGCACAGGAATGCGCTCGCCTGGTCCAAAGCGATGCTGCTCCCCCGGATGCGGGTGATAAGGTGGACAGGACGCGCGTTTAATGAAGGCCACATGCAGGCCATGCGCTGTCTCAAGGGTCACGCATGCGAGACGACATGTCTCTGGCTGCCAAGGAATAAAAGGATTGGTATTCTTCAGAAGCAATTCAATGCTCTGTCTGGCTCCTTGGTTCGAATGGAGAGAGCAGTAATGGCGGACGGGATTCGAGGTGGCGGTAGGGATGTTAAAAGAGGTGGTGGGTTGGCTCTCTATGCGCCGGTTTACGCTCAGTCCATGGTGCTCTGTGTGCAGGTTCTTGCTCGGTCTATGGTTCTTCAGGCTATAGTTCTTGCCGTCAGAGCCATTTCCCTGACTGTTTGGGGTAGTCCTAAGCCTGGTCGGTTACTCAATTTTGAGTTGCTCTATATTCCTGGTGATCTTGCAAATATGGTAAGGCCTCGACAGCGAATGCTCAGCCGTCGAGGTTCCACCCGTGGTGGGTCTTCGCGTCCTCCAGTTGATGCTTCTCAACCCCATTGTTGCCACTGCTATTGCCACCGAATCTCTGAGGCCAACCCCCTTCAGACTAGCCAATTTCTGGACTCAAGCGCTCCTGATTCTGACCCGGCTTCCACGCCTGCCTTCGGTTCCGCCATTTTCAACTTTAGCAGTTCTCTGAATAAACCCCGAATCAGTGCCCATGTGTCGGTTCTCTTCCTCGAAGACTCTCCGGATGGTGGCGACTTTCAAGACAGTAGGGGGAAGCATCCTGTTGGCAGCTCAGAGAATGTCATGGAGAAGCCTGCGGATGTTCCAGAGAATGTCTCTAATCGCCCTCTGGCTCAGGAGGCGACGACCAGCAAAGGGGACAATGTCAACATGGACACTGCTCCCACTGCAGAGGAAGTGGAGAAGTATGGATGGTGTAGGGTGGTCGAGGAGGAGCCGGACGAATAGCCGCTCTTCTGTTCGGAGTCCCAACCTCCCTCGCTACTCAGGTTTTGTTTTGGTCTTATTGTTCATGTTATGTTGGCTCATAGTCTGTTTATGGTATGTGGGCTCAGGGATGGGTCTGTCTTCCCCGAGAGGGATTATGCTGAAGTTCTGCTGGTGCCCCTGAGGGGGATGCAATGTTTTGGTCCGGCGCCCCTGCGAGGGCTGTTTAGTTTTGGTTTGGCGCCCCTGCGAGGGCTGTTTATTTTTGGTATGGCGCCCCTGCGAGGATTATTTATCTCTGATCTGGCGCCCCTGCGAGGGCTGTTCTTTTTTGGTCATAGCTGTTCCAAAGTGCCACAACTGGCCTCTGGTTCTGTTGGTCTTAAAATGATGTAACTGTTTTCTTGCTCCTGTATATAATAGATTAGTTTTAACGAGAAAAAAAAAAAAAAAAAAAATATATATATATATAGTTTAATATCAATATTAAATTAATGTTTATATTAAATATTTAATAGTAATATATTAATATTATAGATTTAATGTAATAGTTTCTTCAATAACTCTCGATTAATGGAATATTAAATTTAATATATTAATAAAATTAAGTTTAATATAATATAATTATGATACTCAATATTAATTAATCAAAAACAAATAAATAAATTATTTATATTATATAACATATAATATTATATTCTTCAAAAAGTCATGTTTAAAAATAAATATTAGGTTAAATAGAAACATAATATTATAATTTAAAAATAAGTATTATATTATATTTAATATTATATTATATAGTATTATATAACATTAAATATTATTAACTATAGAAGAGGAAATAAGGCTTTTAGGAAACATAAAAAGAAATTGGATTCATATAGTCTCAAAATTAAAATAAAATCTCATGAATTATTTAAATTTTAGTAAATTAAAAGAGTAAGGCATATGTAAGTTCCTAACTCAAGTTTAGATTATTTTGATATTGATATTTTATTTTTTACGAAAATAGATGTATTGATTTCAATGTAGACGATAATTTCTAATCATTTTTTATTGATTGCATTTGATGTCTTGATTTCAGAGTACATGTTGATTTTTAATCATATTTGATTGATTGCTCTTGAAGCATTGATTTTTTTTTTTCTAAGTTAAGACTAACCTAAGTACCCACGGGGGATTTGAACCGGTGACCTATCGCAAGGAGTGCCTTAACAAGGCACCCATTCACCGTCAATCCAAAGCCCCGTGGGCCTTGAAGCATTGATTTTAATGTAGATGTTGATTTCTAATTCTAGTTGATTCATTACACTTGTCAACATTGGCTTTAGTGTAAATGTCATTTTTTAATCCTATTTGATTGTTTGCACTAGATGCATTGATTTTAGTGTAGATGTTTGTTAGTTTTTGTAGCATCGGATGTGTTCTAGCCACGAAATTTGTTGGAGAGGCTAGAATACATATATTCTCCAAAACCCATAAATTGTTTCTGGAAATTCCACCTAAAGACGACTTAATTAAAATAATTAATCTTTTTTTAATGGTACCTAAGTCGAAACTTACAAAAACTGATTAATTAAAGGGTATTAATTAAGTCATGGTGAGAATCTTCTAGAAGAAGACATGTATCGAGTTCTAGTTAATCTTAGTCATTGGTTATGTTTTAATCTTTGTTGTTGATGTCTCAACGAGAGATTATAAGAAGAAATTTGATGGGGGTTGGAGAATACACTTGGAGCCACTAGAAATTCAATTTTGCTAGGAAATCGATTTCCAGAATAGTAGCTGTGAGTTGTCGGAGGTGATTCAGTAAAGTCGAAGCAGTGAGAGAGGGGCAGGGATAGTAAGACCAGAAGAAAGTTTCTTCAGTCCGGTGAGTGCATAACAGAGAGGCAATGAGTGCCACAGAGCACAGAGTAGAGACGCAACGCAGAGCTTCAGAGGGAGATCTGTATTTTGCTAAGGAGAAGTCGAAATTCAATGCCAGAAGTCGGAGTGGGAGCCCGGAGGCCAAGAGGATCAATTTTCCAAATAGTAGTTGATTAGTTAGTGAGAGAGACATTGGTCCGAGTTGTGGGACGCAAATCTACGTAGGCTGACACAGAGGCAACAAGGGACAACTTATCTTGAGCCAAGGTCAGTGTCGAATCACCGGTGGGAGTGAGATTTTTCTCACTAGATCTCTTGTCAGTTATTTCTCTATATGGAAAGCTAGATTTGAGCTTTCATAAATTTGTACTCAAATTTACTACTGCAAAATAATAAAACCCTCAGTGGCTGCACCGGTTTTCCGAAGTTAGGTTTTTCCGGGGACATTAGTCCAAAAATAACATTGTATTATTGTGTGTTTGCATCTATTCTTCCAGTGTTTTTATTTCTTCCGCAGTATTTATTTTATGAAGGTTGCAGTGTATATGTTTTGACATTTGTCATAAAAAACTGCAAATAATTTGTTTAATTTATTTAACAAATATAAAAGATAATATTAGTTACTGTAGTAGAATTGCAATCTTCGTAATTTTCACATGGTATCAAAGCACATACCGTAAGCTGGAGATCTCAGTAGCAGAAGGAAGGAGGAATTTCGAATCTCTGCAGAGGCAGTAATTCAAAACCCTTAAAGGCAATGCAATCCCTTGGGCCAGGGGGGACAGTTTTTGAGGAAAATTTATTTCTCTAACAGAGTCAACAGAGAACAGATTTTCCGTATCAAAGGCTACCAGAGGCAAAGGGAGACGCAATATTTTTCCTTGCAGGACAGATCTTCAGTTGGGACGTAGTTATTTTACAGCAGTTTGCTAGTGCAAAATATCATTAGGAGGAAGGAAGAGCACACACTGAGGGAATTCTCTTCTCAGGGGACTTCTAGCCCAAAAGTTCAAATTTTCCTAGCAAAGCAGCAGTAGTTGTGAGCATATTTTCCCACTCTAACAGGGAGTGCGTAGAGCCAGTTAGCAGCTGCGCATAGGAGAAGAGGAGGAATTTGAAATTTTTGCAAAGATGGCATCAGTTGAGCTGAGAGACCAGGATCGATTAGAGGGAGCCTCCACCTATGGGATCTGGAAGGAAAGAATTTTCGGTCTTCTAGATGAGTACGATCTCAAAGCTTATAAAAATGGCATGGTAGTTATACCCGCAGATGCAGATCTGCTTAAGGCCTACAAGAAGGAGATGGTGAAGGGAAAGAGTTTGATTTTCGATGGGGTTCAAGATCACATGGTGTCTCATATAGCTGGCAAAGATACTGCCCTGCAGATGTGGGAAGCACTTGCTACGATATACGATGGATCTTCCGAGCAAAGGAAGATGTATCTTGATAAGATGAGATACATGAGGATGCAGAAAGGGAAGCACATAGACCCATTCCTTACTAGGCTTTAGGATATCCAAGATCAAATATCTGCAGTAGGGTTAGCACCTCAACCTACTGAGTTGGTGCGGTTTGCTCTAGACAGTGTTTCCGAAGAGTGGCAAGTCTTCGTCTAGAGTATTCTAGGCAGAGAAAACTTGCCAGACTGGGATTGCATGTGGGTTGATCTACAACAGGAATAGATGAGGCGAGATTTGGTGAACACCACCATCACTGGAAGTAGCAACAACAGTGGGACGAAGCAAGTAAAGGAAGAGGAAGATGCAGATGTGCCCTCGCATCAAAGGGGCAATAGGAGCAGTGTAGGAGGAAAAAGGACATTTCCAAGGTGAAATGCTTCAAATGTGGTGAGCATGGCCACTACATCACTCAATGTCATCTCATAAAGAAGGAAAAGGAGGAGAAGCAGGATCAACAGGCTGCATCCACGGAGATTGACAGGTTTTCCTCCATATTGGAGGAAGAGTTTTCCATTATCACTGATATACCTCTAGGAGTGAGGTGGGGTGATTTGGTTTTGTAGCCCCAGAGAGCTACAGGAAGGGAAAGATTATTGAGGAGGTCTGCCTCATGAATCAATACCTTACTACAGGAGCGCAAAACATGTAGTAGCAGGATGGATCAGTGGCAATTGGTGCAGTTAGGTGCCAGAGTGGCAGATGCAGTAGCTAGTAGGGGTCAGATGTTGGGCACACAGTGCAGTTGGGATAGAGCAAAGTCAGCAGCAGCATAGAGGCTTCAGTAACAACGCAAAGTCTGGAAGCTAATCCGAGTTGACTCAACTCCCGGATTTAACCAATATCTTTTACTTTCGTGATGTTATTAGAATTGCATTTAAAATAGCACAAAGGAACATATTTTCATGCTGTAAAGAAGAAGGAACATGACAAGAATCAGCAACATAAAACACAAGACGTTGATAATGGAGTTCGTCCAAGAGGGACTATGTCTCCGGGCTCGCTGTCAAGATGATGTAGGCTGTTGCATTAAGTGCTAGAAAGAGTGATGATGTACATGCATGTGTTTTCTCTATCATACAAGGAATATGCCCTCACGCATGAGTGGCTCCAAGAGATGTTCCGCTGCAGGAACTCTCAATTCAGACATACATGACTACAACATGAGTATCCCATCAATATGACGACAAAGGGATCTCAATAACAACATGACAATAAGTACATCTCACAGATGATTATGCGTTACATCAAACAGGAATCATGAAACAAGTAAGAAAACAAGATCTCGCATCAAACATCAAATAGGGATCTATGCAGCACAATGCATCTCATAGCAAAAAGAAGTACATGAACACACTGCATATACCTCACATCCTAGGGCCATATGATGAAAAGGATTTCAAACTATTGAATCTAGTTGTACCATCAATCTCGCAGCGTCGAATCGCATGGAATGACTGCTCGCACATGAATGCTCACACATGCACTCCACTTTGAAAAGTGGCCAAAAAATGAAATGATCAAATGGAAGATCTGAATGCACCATCAGATTTTTGGCATCGAATAGGGTAAAATCGACTATCAAATTTATGAATTCTTAGAAAGTGGAAATCTGGGGCTTAAGGAATCTTTTAGATTCCTTAAAGATTCCCTCCTCTGGGTCATCTGAAGATCTGCTGCTCAGATCAAAATTATGACTGCACCACCAAGTTCGTGTCGATGAGAGGTGTAGGATCGACATAAAATTTGTCCAATTTGGACACTGGAAAAATTTCACCCTCCTGAAAATTTCGCTCAATCATGGTTCCACCTGTGTTTTTCCAAGATCATGGTTCCACCTACAAAAATTAATTAAAAAACAATGTCTCGATTTCTGTGTCATGCCTTGGCCTCTGTTCTGCTCTGTATAACGTGGTTTCGTTCCTCCGTTCTCAAATCCGCCTCTCCCGCACTGATAAATTGATTTATATATAAAAACATGGGCAGAGTTTCTAAAGAAATCGTTGTGGCCTGTTGGTAAAAGTTAGGAATGAAAAGCATGGGGTTGGGGGATCAAATCCTGCCCATGCCAAACCTGGCGTGTTAAACATAACTGTCCTTTTTAAATAGAGGCGTGGTTATGTTTTGTTACAAACAGTTTGAGTTATGTTTGAAAGCGGCGGAGTTTGAAACATGTATTACCATTTTGGGTTGGTGTTTGGTTGGCATATGCCACAAGGGGCCGCCCGTTGGGGGCCGGCCCATGTGGGCCAGGCGTGCTCAATCCCTGCCAGCTCCACACTTAATTAACATGTTCGTTGGCGTAGAGGGTACGGGTGTGGGCTGGGTCCACCGCAGGTGGCCCGCCCACCCCATTCAATCATTTTATTTGATTTCAATATGTGGTGGTTGGTTGGAGGGTCAGCGGGGGTCATGGCTCGTTGACCCATATTTAATTCCTCATTTTTTTAATATAGTTTGGGTCCGACGGGGGGTGGCGGGGGTCATGGCCCGCCACCCAAATTAATATTTTTTATTTTTTTTTAACAACAAACACATTTTTTCGAAATTTGTCTAATATAGGGGATATTAGACAAATTAACGATCCAACAAATTTGCCTGCTTTCGGTACCTAGGTTTCATGCCTCGGGGTTGGTCAAATTGTAGGACACTTCAACCTCGCCCACAACCCAACTTTGACCAAAACTTTGACTGGCTCGTTCTCCCTCATACGAGCTCGGATTGACAAATCGTTCACATCGTTACAATCAAGACGACAAGATCTACGCTCTGGTCCTGGTTTGAAAGCATTCTGATCACTTTAATTTTTGAGCTTCCATAAGCCCTCTTTGTCCGGTGTGTGTCTCTGTAGCCACCTGGATCAGCAACAGTCAGGACTCGGGTGACAGATATATCATACTGACCAAAGTAGGTTCATTATTTTGGATGCTTTTCAATTGCAATTGTTGTAGTTGTAGCAACAACATATGGAGAGGGAGTTGCAGTGCAAATGCAGTGTTGGCAGCAGTTGAGCAAGGCTAGCAACAACACGAATGTAACGTTTAGCATAGTTGTGCATTAGTTGGTGGGCAGCAACAGCCAGACATTAGTAGTGAGACAAGAGGTGGTGTAGAGATAAGGTGTTGTTTAAGTGGGTTGTAGCACTAGAATACATTTCTCACTAAGAGGGAGTGTTAGTTTTTGTAGCATCGGATGTGTTCTACTAATGAAATTTGTTGGAGAGGCTAGAATACATGTATTCTCCAAAACCCAAAAATTGTTTCTCGAAATTCCACCTAGAGGTGACTTAATTAAACTAATTAATATTTTTTTAATGGTAACTAAGTCTAAACTTAGGAAAACTGATTAATTAAAGGGTATTAATTAAGTTCTAGAAGAAGACATGGATCAAGTTCTAGTTAATATTATCCATCGATTATGTTTTAATCTTGGTCGTTGATGTCTCAGCGAGAGATTATAAGAAGAAATTTGATGGGGGTTGGAGAATACACTTGGAGCCACCAGAAATTCGATTTCGTTGGGAAATCGATTTCCAGAGTAGCAGCTGCGAGTTTCTAGAGGTGATTCAGTAAATTCAAAGCAGTGAGAGAGGGGTAGGGATAGTAAGACTGGAAGAAGTTTCTCCAGTTTGCGAGTGCATAGCAGAGAGGCAGTGAGTGCCACATAGAGTCAGCGCAAAGCGGAGAGGCAGCGCAGAGCTTAAGAGGGAGATCCATATTTTGCTGAGGAGAAGTCGAAATTCAATGCCAGAAGCCAGAGTGGGAGCCCGGAGGCCAGGAGGATCAATTTTCTAGATAACAGTTGATCAGTTAGCAACAGAGACGTTGGTCCAATTTGTGGGACGCAGAGGCAACAAGGGGCAGCTCATCTTAAGCCAAGGTCAATTTCGGATCATTGGTGGGAGTGAGATTTTTCTCACTAGATCTCTTGTCAGTTATTTCTCTATATGGAAAGCTAGATTTGAGCTTCCATAGATTTGTACTCAGATCTACTACTGTATAATAATAAAAACCTTAGTTGTTGCACCGGTTTTCCCAGGTTGGCTTTTTCGAGGGACATTAGTCCAAAAATAATGGTGTATTATTGTGTGTGTGCATCTATTCTTCGAGTGTTTTTATTTATTCCTAAGTGTTTATTTTGTGAAGGTTGCAATGTATATGTTTCGATATTTGTCATAGAAAATTGCAAATAATTTGTTCATTTAATTTTAACAAATAGAAGAAATATTATTAGTTGTTGTAGTAGGATTTAGGGTTTTCCGAATTTTCACGATGTTAATTTATGATATGATGTAACTAGATGGATGATGTGCATTACCTTCAAACTAATTAGATTAATAGTGTGTATTGATTTCAATATATGCACAAAGTAATTATTAACGACATACATAGATTTTTGTGTTACAATAACCATTAGCCTAAATTCATATTAAATAGAAAGGAACAACAACGAACCCATATCCATATTAATTATCGCCATACATCCATCTTAAATAGAAATGAACAAAAAAGAACAAGTTGAAAAAGAAAGGCATAAGAAATTACAACTAAGGATGCATTAATTTTAGTGTAGATGTTAATTTATAATCTAATGCAAATAGATGGATGATGTGCATAGCCCCAAGGGTTAGCTCAAGAGGTCTAGAGCCAAATGTGAAGCTTTTTATATTGTTGCTAGTTTTTGTTGATCATTGGTTCTACTCTCTTCGATTCTCTTGCAACAAGACCCCATAATCAGGGCCGATGGTGTACTATATTTACCATCCACAAAATGTGGGAAAGAGTTATGGTGTTTCTCGTGCTCTCATTCCAAGTAAAAGCCCCAAGCATTAGCTCAAGTGGTCTATAGCCATATGTGAAGTGCTTTGATATTGTTGCTAGTCGTTGTTGATCGCAGGGTCGACTCTCTTTGATTCCCTTGGGGCGAGGGCTCGTAATGAGGGCCAACGGTTTGCCCAGTTTCCCTCCAAAAAATGTGGGCAGGTACTTTAGGGTTTCCCATGCTTTCATTACAAGTTTAAAAAACAATGGATGATGTGCATTATTTTCAAAGTAATTAAAGTAATAGTGTGCATTAATTTTATTGTATGCACAAAGTAATTATTGACAACATCAATTGATTTATGTGTTATAATAATCATTAGTGTAACAACCTTGGTGAAAATTCCATGTAAAAATATATAAGGCCATGGTGATGGGACACATATTCCAAGCTGAATGGTGGGGTAAACACCCTAGTGGGCATTGATTAAGATTATTATGGCTAAGAAAATTGGCAAAGGCAATGGATAAGGTTTTGGAAAGGCATGAGGTATTAATTGACATTTATTTATGAAAATAATGGAAATTAGGAGAAAAGGAAGGTGAAAGGTCACAGGTTTCATGTGAGGAGGAAATTGAAAGAAAATAATGGAAAATGAAGAAAATAGAGGCCTCATTAATAAAAAGGCTTTTGAGGATTAGTGGGCAAGACTTGATTAGTTTAGTTTTGGATCTCTCTCATTATTCTCTCTCTCTCTCACATACTCTTGGAGACAGAGTTTTCTTGGAGCACTCTTGGAGAGTGTGTCATACTTGGATTCTTGGAGCAATAAGGAAAAGGAAGAGTAGGAAATCATAAGAGAGCATCAGGATCAATAGCTACATCAGATTTGCTTGCAGGTATCGAGTTGCATGTATGATTTCCTTACTAATTTTGGCATGCATGGCACATGCATGTGGTTTCTTGCTTGTGATTTGTCGTTGGCATGGAGGATTTCCTGGCTCAACAGTGGATTGCCTAGCCTTGCCATTTCTAGGATAGCCATGGATATTGTGGGTTTACTGCATTGTTTGTTTTGGTTGGTTCTTAGGTTTCCTTAGCTTGGGTTGAGTTATTAGTTCCTGGAAGCCTTGGTTGGACAAACTCTCTAGAACCCTTGTAACGACTTGGGTTAAGTTACTAGTCCCATAGCCTTGGTTGGACAAATTCTCCGGAAGCCTTATAACAGCTTGGGTTGAGTTACTAGTCCTGGAAGCCTTGGTTGGACAAACGCTTTGGAAGCCCTTGGTGGGTTTAGTTACTAGTCCTAGAAGCCTTGGTTGGACAAACACTCTGGAAGCCCTTGGTGGGTTGAGTTACTAGTCCTGGAACCCTTGGTTCGACAAACGCTCTGGAGCCTGGCGATAGCCGTGGGTTGAGTTACTAGTCTTGGGAGTCAGGTTGGAACAAACACTCTGGAGCCATAGAAGGCTAGGATAAAGACTGACTTGATGATGGTTTGGTGATGTCTGACCGTGAGGTGGAATCACTGTTTGATGGGTTGAGGTGGATGGCCTCTGGAAGCCCTAGATGAGTTTTGGTTGATGTGTTCTATGAGATCCCACATTCATGCTTGAAATATAGCATGGGGGTGAATAGCTAAAGTGAGATTTGGCTCAGCCATTCTATGGTCGGGTGGAACATGGAAGTCCTATCCCAGGTTTGGATTTTTCATCATTAATGAAAGGTTATTTCTCCTTGTACTTTTATGAGCATTTTTATGGATTACATGTGGTTTATATGGCCATGATTTCATTGATATTTCCGTCCCTATTATGCTGGTTATGTATATATTTTATGACAACAACTATGTATGGATATCATCATGTTTTTACTTATAAATGAATGAACAATGTATCTATGACCTAATGGATGGAATGACAGTTAAAGTGATAAGGAAACAATGCTTCATGGTGAATCTCAGATAAGTATGAGACCCCTATGCTCAGATCTGTTATTTACACATGTAGGTTGCATATTTACTAAGTGTTTGACAAAATGCCTGTCATGGTTAGGCTTGGTTAGGTCAAGCCCTTGATCAAGTTTTGTTTTAGAGGCTTTTCCTTGGTGTCATTTATTGTCTTGGAAAGTCTCATCAAGTTTTAGGCATTGGTTTGGAGACTAGACTTGAAAAAGTGGTTTAAATCTCGCAACCTTTGGCACAAAACTAGCTGAAAAAGACTGCAGTCTCTCCCTTACAGGCATTGAGGGAGCAACTATAGGGTTATAATCGCATGCATGCCTTGTCATGGGAGAGACTTTGGGTTTAGTTCATTGAAATTCTAGGTTAACTCAGGGGTTGGGCACCTAGAGTGGTGGATTAGCTCCTGGGGGTCCTGAAGCACTTGAGGGAGGTATGTAAGGTCTTGTTTTGTCGACTCCATTTCCTTATGGTTACCTAGGAGGCTGAGTCTTATCATAGTGGCCTCTCCTTGCATGTTTGCCCAGGATGGCCGATTGCTTGGGTAGATGTGGGAGGAGGGTGTTACAGAGTGGTACCAGAGCATGGTTCACCTTTCGAACTGGATGGCCTATGTGTTGGTCATGCATTCATGTCAGTTGCATATGTGTTGCTTATGCTTGTAGTCCATGTGCTTGTTGCATTTGCATGGTGTTAATGATGGTTGTAGTGATGTCGCCATGTGAAGGTTGATGATGCTGTTTTTAGGATGCGTCGTCATGAGTGTATGGTTGTATATGCATTTGCTATGCATGTCAATGTCACACGTTATCAGATGCACGTGATGTGGTTGTTGTTGTCATGCATGATGTCATGGTTTGCGTAGTTGATATGGTCATGCATTGATGACTAGACCGAAGCTAGAATGATGTGTATATGGTTTCGTACTCATGTGTTATATGTCTATATGTTGTTGTCATGCATGAATGGTCTTGGTTATAGTTATGCATGAATAGTAGGTCAAACATGCCTTGTGAAGTCATGGTATGCAATTTTGGTCATAAGGGTGATATTGGTATGTTATGATGCTAATGTGTCCGTTGAGATAGAGTAAGAGATGAAAATCATCATCATGAAGTTGTAGCATTAGACTTTGGGGTAAGAGCATATCGTCATATAGGTATTGTATGTTTGGCATGCAGGTATGTAAGTCAAGGATTGTTATATGCATTAGGATTATGTACATGTTTTTGATGTTATGGTTATATACATGATATATGATAGTTGATTAGTATAATCACATGCACATGTGTCATGAATAATAGTAACATGTGGTTGTATGCATTGCTATTTTTCTTTTATGTTAGATAACTTTATGATCATGTTATATGTTGTTGATGAGTATGCTATAGGTTAACTTGTTGTTGTTATATGATAGCTAGCTTGATGATTAGGTCATATGTTGTTGATGAGCATGTTATATGTTAATTGATTTTTGTTATATGTTAGTTAACTTGACGATTCAGGTTGTAACATTAATATCTTGATGTTATATGTATCATGCTAAATTGGATTCGACTATGCAGATGGTTTTGGTTACGATATTCAAGTATGAGCCGACATACTTGTGATGACTTTGCACACGTGGTTGTTATGCATGAACGATAAATGCTTATGAATTTACGATGTGAACATGTTAGTTAGTTAGTGTTATGGATATCGTGATCTTATTTATGTTTGAGTTGAACTATTGCAAAGTTGTATCTTTCTAACTAGATTGATTGTGCAGACAAGATAGCCTCCCCTAAGGTACACTAAGGTATTGCGTTTTTTAATGCTTATGTAGTATTCTTGGTGCTTCAATCTTTATTATGTCGTCTATTTGATGTTGAGTGTTTGGTGTCTATCATGTCATCTAGTTGATTTATTTAACATGGTATGTTTGCAAGTTGGTTGAATGTTTGATTAGTTGCATAATACGAGTATGTGTTCCAATGATGTTGTTTTGAGATGATTGTAGTAACACATATGTGTTGAGACAATTGATATGTACTTGAGTATAGTAGGTGACAATTGTAGCATTATGTCTAATTTCTATGAGTTGACTATGGATTATGACATGATTGTTTATAAAGGTTTATTTCAAATTGATAGATATGATTTGTCTTGATATTTGGAACGTGTGATTGACATGGGTAAACAGTTGTAGGAAACATGCTTGGTATTAGTACGACAAGGTAATAGTTGATATGTTTATATAACTAACAGGTGAGTGAT
Organism: Pinus tabuliformis; assembly: GCA_031772625.1. Lineage (NCBI taxonomy): Eukaryota > Viridiplantae > Streptophyta > Pinopsida > Pinales > Pinaceae > Pinus > Pinus tabuliformis. Next base: position 330,555,378 of record CM062812.1, read on the forward strand.
GTGGCAGTACATAGTAAGCCTCAACTGCAACAAGCTAAAAAAGGGTAAAAGAAAGGAATTGGACAAGAATTCCTTTGGCTATGTTTGGAAAGCCTAATTCCAAATGAATGAGTATTTTGCACATAGGAAGTCTTCTTAACCTTGATATTGTCTGACGTTATGTGGATATGTGCTATAGTCATGAACATGTATTTGATAGGTATATTAGCTAGTCTCTAGTTGCAGGTGGATCTATCAAGGGAATTGGAGTCCCTTGAGAGATGGCGTGAATGTGTTAAGTTGCAAGCAACGTGTTTGGCACAACAAGGTAAGGTAACTAGTATGTCATTGTGTTTATTTATGCACTGACAATTATGTGTTTATGGCAATATGATGCAGGGGATTGCATGGCAAAGAAACTGCCATGAAATTCTAAAGAAGGCTTGGGTTGAGCTTTCCTTAGGAACCATGGGGATTGAGTCATGGTGTTTGTTGTCAGTCTTGTGCTTTTGGCCTTTTGCGATTGTTGCACTTGATTTGTGATTTTGATTGTGTCTGGTGCATAGCTATGCCCTTTATTGTGTTGTTGTGTTGTTATTGGTTTTCATGGTTTTCTTCTTGTCTGTTTCTTGTCTTTCCTTTTATGTTTTGAGTCTTGGGAATTGGTTTTGGAAAGAGGAAAGTTAATGGAACTCGGGGAGATTTGTGTGGTACCCTAAAGGTAACGTAAGATTCAGATGAAGCTCGGTGCATGAGTAAGCATAGCGGAAGGTAAGGATATGACAGTCAGTTGGACTGGTTGATCCATAGTGGCAAACGGATGGTGACAATACAAACATGTGAAAAGTAACTAGAAAAGGTAAAGTAAATAGATCTGAGGTGTCAGATGCCTTGGATATGTTGGGAACGATTGTTCTCAATGTTGTGCATGGTGTGCATAGATAAAGGGCATTCTCTTAACCTTGACCTTATGATATCTGGCAATTATGTTGTGATCATGATTATGCTGATGTTTATATGTATATATGTATGTATGTCATTGTCTGACAAGATCACGATTGTTTTATGTTGATGTTTATATGTATATATATGTATGTATGCATGTTGTTTTCTGACAAGGTCGTTAGGAATCATTCTTGTGGAAGAATGATTAATTACCCAGGTGAATGACGTGAAGAGGTTTCGGGTCTTACGAAGAATCAATCGGGAGGAGTAGCCTAACATATTTATTAGGTCAGTATCATGTGCTTATAAGTTGATGTTATGTGATTATATTATGTCTATTCTATGGACATGTAACTCAAGGGATACATTAGTGAAATGAAAGCAGTGTGGTTTGCGACATGCTGGGACAAGCATGGATAAGACACTGGAAGCAAAATTGCTTGGTAAAGACAGTGTGGTTTTGGATGTGTGGTACTATTGTTGTGCATAAGTTGTATATGTTGTATATGTTGCATATGTGTTGTTGTGTGCATGCAATGTTGTGCATATATAGTGTGTGTACATGTTGTTTATGTACAGGATGGTACATATAATGTTGTGTGAAAATTGCATATGCAATGCTCGGTATAGATGGTGCTATATATAGGTTGTATATGCAGTGTTGTGTACAGATAATGCTATGTACATGTTGGATATGTAGTGTTATGTGCATGTTGTACATATGGTGCTAGGCCAATATGGTGTTGTGTGCATGATTGTACAAGTGGTGTTGGGTGTGTGTAGTGTTGTGTACATGTTGTACAAGTGGCGTTGTGTGCAGGTAGTGTCGTGTACATGTCGTGCATGTGGCGTTGTGTACATGTAGTGTCATGTACATGTCGTGCATATGGTACTGTGTACATGTGGTATTGTGTACACATTGTACAAGTGGTGCAATGTACAGGTGGTACTGTGTACATGTTGTATATATGGTACTGGTGTAAGTGTGGTAGTACGTGCATGTCATACACGATGTTTTGTGGGCATGTGGTACTATGTATGTACATTGTGTAGTCATGGTATTGTGACATGTGTATTCCTTGTGTTGTACTTTGTGTAGTAGGTGTGTTTTGTTGTGTTGTACGTCAGGTGTAGGTACATGTATTGTGTGGCGTTGTACATCAGGTATAGATGTATGAGTTATATTGTATATCAGGTGTATGTTTATGCATTTTGAGGTGTAACACGTTGTGTGTAGATGTATGTCTTGTGATGTACAATGTGTACGTATATGTGTTGTGTTGTGTCATACAATGGACATAGGAGTATGTATTGTGTTGTGTTGTACACTGGGTGTTGGTGTATGTGTTGTATGTCAGGTGTAGATGCATGTATTGCATGATGTGGTATGTCGTGTGTGGTTGTATGTGTGGGATGTACACTATGTGTGTGTGTGCATGGTTGAGGAGGAAACACTAGGTGTTTGTCGGGTGCGACAACCAATCTGAAGTGCGTACGAAATAAGGACAAAGGTGGAAGCTAAGGATTGATTAAAGGATAAGTATCAATATTTTATTCAGTTTTAATATGCATGTGATTTATGATTCTGGTTTATGATGGTTACATATGAGTTATGATTTTGATCTATGATGGTTGTGATTTGAGCTAACCTGATGTGATATGTTTATACATGATGATTTGATCAAAGATGCTAGTTTGACTTGTTGTGACAGGAAGTAAATAGGATGGCAAGTGTACCTTATTGACGAGCCACCAATGAGGTATGATTTGAAGTTATTTCAATTTATTTTGACTATAATGAAAATTATGTAGGTTTTAACCCCGTACAGAAATTACCTGCATACAAATTCTAAAAATAGAAAATAAACAATGGTTAGAGCATAAAACATAAAATAGATATACACAGATATTTTCCCTTGGATCCCAAAAACTTGGACTACCAGATTGATTTTTCATTATATTCCTTTCAATGTTACAATACATATATATACATGTCAAAGCATCCATAAACCCCAATCCATTAATCCTGGATTAGAAAATAACCATAGTTCCCTTGACCGGATCTACAAAATACCATGGGTAGAAAACTATCATGCCCAAAACCATGTGCGAAAACCACGCACAAAACCATAGGTAGGTCCACCTACCTAATTGGTTGAGGGGAAAGTACCCCTAGGGTCCTTTGGGTTAAGACTCTACCAGACTGAAAATTGCTTATTCAAAGAAACACACACACAGCCATTATCTTTACTGTAAGCAAATTCTAATGTTGAGGGTACGTACCTAAGGTCCTACGTTCGAGAAGGCCTTTAGGGTCCAAACCCTTCTTGGAGTTCCCTTCTTCTCCTTTGACCTGTAAAACAAACAAATCAAAGAGCACAGCAGTACATGGACAAATACTTATGCATAAACCATCTTCATGCTATAAAGTTAGTTATAAAAATCTTTAAGTAACTACTTGCATAAGGATTCAAAACATGAATCTCATAAGCACAAAGAAAGATTGTTTCGGGAACCAAGACGTGTTTCTTTATATAAAGGCAAGTAAAGTACATATGACGGAAAGATTTCACCTGAAACACCTTCAGCAGGCTCCAAGCAAAGCTTCCTCCCGGATTCGTTCCAGCCTCAAGCCTCCAACAAGAGCTCCTTCCAAGTCTTACTCAATGGTGATATAAAGGATGAGTGATCACCAATACACATGGAAACAAGGGTTTCCTATGCAGAATGGGGGAAGTGCAGAATGCACCAAGGACTTCAGACCTGGTCTAAGGGAAAAATCTCAGCATAATAATCTTGCTCTCTTTTCTCTCTCCCTTAGGCCTTCCCTTTGATGTCTTTTTATACCATCTCCAAAGTAGTTTTTTAGTTAGGAGTTGGTTGGGAACAGTTGGGCCACGTGCACTAACAGGTGATCAGCAGGTAAAACCTGCGATCTCCGCCCGAAAATAAGGAATTATTTATTTTTTTAAGTGTTTTAATACATACACGCGGGTTGGGTATACACAGACCCGTGTGTACACGCGTTTAACTCAGGGCAATGTCGCATATAAGGGATAAAACACTGTTTTTTAAATTTTAGGACCAGGTCTGGAAGGAGGGGTTGCCCTAGGCCATGAGTGCAGCATCACAAACCATAAGAGTGAGATTTGGAGCTATAACAGATGCCCCCTAATATATGAGGTCAGAAGGGGAACATGATGGCCGAAATATATTATGTAAGTACACGGAAAGGAAGTCTTGTCGAGAAACTGAGGAGGACTTCACCAGAATTCAGCCTGCCAAGCCACCAAAAGGAGATCAGAAAGAAACACTGTCTGAGGCGGGCATACCCATGCTCAGAAAAAGTAAAGCATGTCCGCATATCAAGTACAAGCGGATCCACTAAGCATACAAGTATAAATGACTGGAAAATACATAATGGATCATCTGATCATAATGAGCAAGTACATGTCTGAATATCACATATAAGACTGTCAATGATGCTGAAAGATGCAACGGATCACTGATATCAAAGACTGATCCCACAAGGTACCAACTGAACATGATGGAATAGGATGGTACTACACTGCAAACTCAGGTGCCAGCATATAGAATGTCGCCATGACTGACTGCAACATATAAGGTGGAGTGGTGTCAACTAGCAGCAACAAGAGCAACTGTCAAGTGAACCAATGAATGCTGATACAACCTGAGGTCTTCACCGACCGCCGTGGTACATTTCTACACCATGGGAATAAATGATCTGAAGTCGACCATGTGAGAAATCGTTTGATTACCGGTCATTGATGTATACCGTTAACAAACGCGAGACTACTCACCGATAATGATAATGAGCGTCAAGGTACCCAGTACAATCTAACAAGTGTGAATAGATGAGCTGAAGTCGAACACCTGTAAGAATCTATCGATCAGGAGACAATGATGGTTTCCCACTGTCAATAGCGAAGGATCTGCCACTAATGACTGCAAACCCCAAGGTACTGCCAAATGGACTCTAGATCTTTGCCCCAGAGCAATGAGTCAGAGTCGATAGGGAAAGATCCGCTAGAAGGAAGGCATTAAGGCATCCTTCATCAATCTAGTGCGAGTGTAACCCGTAGGCCAATAATGTGGAAGGAATCGGACGAAAAAGATGTAGTAACCCAACCGAAGTACGTTTCCGGCGTACACAAGATGTGGTTAGCGCACGACAGAAACCCTCTGAACCAACCAATAATGAAATCTGACACAGAGGCGAGGTATCCACCAATAGGGTCAAATGGAAACCAAGGTACTGCACGAATCCCAATGTGTGATAATGTATGCTGATGTCGAACACAAGGGAAACCACTCAGTCAAAGACCCATGATACTGATCGATGCTGAGCACAAGGTGACCTATCAATAATGAAAATAGGGCCAGGGTGCAGCTCTAGGCCTGTCCTCAGAGCAAGGTGTCGTCGTCGATAAGGACAAGACCCGCCAGCAAGAAGTCAATGGGGACCTTCTCAAACCGGCACGAGTAAAGGACCAATATAACTGATGTGATGATAGACATGATACTGACAACCAGGGATGGTCGACTGAAAAATGAGTCAAGAGACACCGCAGAGAGGCCGACTCAGGCTAACTTCCCTTGAACAAAAGCACGACTCAATGTGACTATGTGGCAGCATATGATGACTCTGTATAAGTTCGCCATGCAGGAGGCACGAACGAACCCTCCATATGATTGGAAGAGATAACCAATCGGGGGAGAACTGACTCAATAACAAGGTTATGGCGTACCTAAGTCAAACTAAATCCCACCCATGCGGAGGAGACTTTGTTTTGAGTGCTTTGTTCAAGGGCGACACGACTGACTCTAGCTGCCAACAATAAATGGAAATAATGTCCCTGTTCCCGCTCTTTTTTTTTGGAATATATTTTTTTTTTTGTCTTTTTCTGTTAAGCCGGAAAAAGAATAAAAGAATGCTATGGTACAGCGGAAAGAACGAGTGTCGGTGAAACAGATGATCTAGTTCCTGGGAAAGGAACGTTCCTATGCTCAATGCAGGGAGGTGAAAACTGGTCAGTGACACTCAGAGGTATGTTCCTTCCACGGATCAGGGTATGTCAAGCTGCAGAAGTCAAAGGTATGCAAAGTTGATTTTGCAGACGTCATGGTCAAAAGTTGGCTTAAACACGAGTCCAAGTGAAGCCGACTCTAGGCCAAAAGGTGCAAATGGTCAACATGCAATGCAGAAGTACAACTCGACACACATAGGAGCCTCTGGGGTATAAGGCCAGAACGAAGCGAAGAAGCAAAGAGGAATGAGTCTTCAACGCATAAGTCATGGCGGGACTACAGAGGACTCCCGAACCTAAGGACAAAAATCTGCATGAGTGCCAAGCGACAATAAGGTACTAACTAGGGCACCCATGATAAGGTAGGCTCTACCACACAAGTCATGATAGTTCTAAGCAATGAGAAAGGAAAAATGGGGTCGATCCTAAGGCAAAATGGGAAAGGAAACTGATAAATGCACAATGCAGGCGGAAAAACCTAACCTATATGCCAGTTTCGAGAACCAATACCTGTCCGAACGGACCAACCATAAACTTCCAAAGGAGAAATCTTCCAAGTTCTGTAGACATAAATAGGAACACTAGACACGAAGTTAATAAATCCCACATATAAACTTCATATAAGATCTTTGTGTTATAGAATACAAAACTTGAAAATGCGTACCTCATATATACAATATGGTACAAGGGACCACGCAGCCTTGCGGCTTACGCATAATAGTTCTTCTGGACAAACCCTTTGTAGGGATCGGACCAAGGACTCCTTTGGTAGTCATAACTCATGGCTTCAAAGAGTTCCTCCTGTGAAGGCAAAGCAAGATCTGAGAAATCATGAGAACTACAAGGATTAAAAGAGGGAATTAAAGGGTCCCATGTCCCTATAGGAAGAATCTCTCGGTCAACTGCTGGGACCAAGTCCCAAGAAGGAGAATAATAGGTCAAAGGATCCTTCTTAGAAGCGATTGAACATTGAGGATTCAATGCCACATAATTGACCCGTGGCGGGGTAGAATCTACTTGAACACTTGGAACAAACCAAGGGGTATTCTGCAGTAAAGTCGAATTAGGGTGGTGATTATCAGATGCAAGCTGATCAATAGTGACAATATTCCCGTTATGAGGAAAGCACATTACTCGAAAGAGTGAAGACACCACAGCATTCATAGCATAGACATAATCACGCCCAAGTAGCATATTAAAGTCTAAAGGGCTATCAACCACCATCATATCGATTAAGACAGTCTTCCCACCTAAAGTGATAGGCACTTGAGGAAGAACCCCCATAGATTCACCAGGCCTTCTATCATAGGCTAACAACTGACTCTGAGCTGTCAACAAATTTGGGGAACCCAAAGCTTTCCAAGTCAAAGAGGATATAATACTTGTAGAGGATCCTTCATCCACCATACATCGATAGACATTTGTGGAATTAACTCTGACCTTTATTTGGAAAGGTGCAGCGGAAGGAAGACGAGGCTCAACAAGACTATCCCAATCAAAGGAAACACTCTTAGAACTTGGAGGGGGAACATTTGAAGAAACCGGAATGCCCCCTATAGTAGAAGACTCTGTACTAGAGATCAAACAGACTCTTTTGTTAGGCACTTCACCCCCCAAAAGAGGAGTGTAATCGGCCAGCGATTGCACTGGCTCTACCACATTATCAACCAATGGTTGATGGGATTGATGAGAAACCATATCAAGTGTAGGAGTAGAAGTACTTTCAGACTCGGACCATATCCTTTGAACCTTTGGAATACCAGGGCATAAATGAGTAAGATGGTCTCCCTTGCATATCTTACAAGGGAACTGAGGTTTAAAACTTCTACGTCCAGGTTTCTTATCAACCTCCATTCCACCAACATGACTAGCAGTGGTTTGCGGAGAGTCCTGAACATGACTTGCAGAGGTCGATGACTCTTTGCTAGTATGACTCGCAGTGACTAGACTCGTGCCCCCAGCATGACTTGCAGCGGCTGAAGACTCATCTCCAACATGACTTGCAGAGGTTGAAGATGAAATGCTAGTGTGACTTGCAGTGACTAGACTTGTGCCCCCAGCATGACTTGCAGCGGCTGAAGACTCATCTCCAACATGACTAGCAGAGGTTGAGGATGAAGTGCTAGTGTGACTTGCAGTGACTAGACTTGTGCCCCCAGCATGACTTGCAGCGGCTGAAGACTCATCTCCAACATGACTAGCAGAGGTTGAGGATGAAGTGCTAGTGTGACTTGCAGTGACTAGACTTGTGCCCCCAGCATGACTAGCAGTGGCTGAAGGCTCATCTCCAACATGACTTGCAGAGGTTGAAGATGAAAGGATAGAATTATTCTTCTTCTTTGACTTCCTTTTTCTCCTCTTTTTAGATTTCTTGTGACAAGAAGGAGGAGAAGAAGGAACCCCAGATTTCTCTTTGAGAGAAGATGAACAATGAGCACCCATGTGATGCCCTTGAAATAAAGCATTCAACTGAGAAGCTTCAAGAGCATTCGGAATATTCGGAGTGGACCACAGCCAAACGGGTAGTCCAACATTCAACCCAGGAATATTCAAGGTGGCCATCAAGGGAGTACCAACGTTTCCAAAGAAAGGAAAAGCACAAGGATCCCCTTTTGGGAGGGCACCTTGGTTGGTTTCCACAGGAATATTGGCCATATCTAACTGATCCAAAGACCCTTCCCTTACGGGAATGTAGAAATAACTCTTCAAGGAATATAGATAAGCAATCAAAACCTTTGCCCTTGAGGAGGCAACTCCACAACTGCTGAAAGAACGACCAAAAGCCTTTCAATATTGGTAGAGTGGTAAGCCAGTCACTCAGAACACAAAGTCCAAACGTGACTAGACAAAAATACCTAAAGCCAACTATATACAAGGAACAAAGAGCACACACTATAAAGTCCCTAAAGATACAGCCAGTCAAACAACTTCCAAGTATTTCCGCTCCGGGTGATGAGGACCGGACACCAAAATACAAGAAAGTGGAGTCAGGGGCCTTCCGAAGATAGTCTGGGATAATGACGGCCTAGTCCTATCAGCGAAGGTAACAGAGGAAGTTACGCTGACCTCCTAACAACATCCTGCGCCGGTGCAAGCCCCCAAGCTTCGCAAGGGTGCCCTCCAGTAGTACTGTCGAGAGTGATACAACGTCAACCTCAGGTGCCACGGGATTCCCCTCCGCAGCCACCTGTGTAGATCCCTAGGAGAGGCAACTATGGGTACCAACTCGTCGCAGAAGCCAGGCGGAACAGTCGTGAGGTAAGTTCGGACAAGTAGGAGAGGGGGTATCTCTCTTCCCTGTCTTCACAGACCCTCGTGCTTAACTCCCAGATCCAGAGCTTTCCTGGTCTTCCTAATGCTATTGGATTTTCTCTCGTTATTCAGACTCTTATGTTTGACGTTTTAGGTGGCCTTGGAGAGTTAACTCTCCACTCGCCTAATCCAAGGCCCTAAAATCCTAAACTTGTTGGTGTAACTGACTAAAACAAAGAGTTCTAGTGAATTTTAGTTAGCGCTTGATTTTATTAGGCTGTTCTTTAAGTCACAAGGTAACGGAAATAAAACTAGTGGTGTTTTTTGATGCAAAAGAAGTTAAACAAAACTTAACTACATGCACATGCACTTTTCGTTTTTCGATGAAAAGTAATCTCTACAGGGTTCAGAGGAACTTCAAATAAAACAAAGTTTTTTGCTTTCTTTTCAGACTCCACACTCACAAAAGCTAACAAAGCTATGTATGCATAAAAAGGGATGCAAATCTATCCTAATGCAACAACTATATGTGAATGCAAGATTTTAAGACTACTCTGCAAACAAAGAAGGAAAGTTGCTCACTTATCAAATTTGTCTTGCCACTAAAATGCTTAGATAGAATATGATGTGCTACCAATCATTTCATCCAAACAATAAAAACAAGTTATAAGATAAACACAAAGCACTTTCACTTCGCAAAAAGGAAATCAAATGAAAAGCAAGTTTAAGAAAGCGAAACTCAAAACTTTCAAAAGATTTTCTTTCAATCAACAAGCAAAGAAGTCTTTTTCAAAGAATGCTCTCAAAAATACTGACACTAATGATTGAAGAATAGGCAACCAAACACTTTTGCGAATTGACACCTTTCAAATGATGAAAACCCAACCAAAATAAATGTGTTTGAAATCGCTCTTGACAATCAAAAGCAGCAATGAAAGTCCAAAAGATCAAAAGACAAGTCTCAAGAAAGTGATAACAAACAACTTTCCCGAAACGAAGGAGCAAATGGTCACAAAAATGATTTCGTCAAGCAAACAAAAAGGGTCACCAAAGCAAAATGAACACAAAGATTGAATCCAATCTTCCTACTCTGCCAAAACAGAGCAGTCAAGACTCTTAACCAGAAATCTTGTGTGTCAAAAAACAATGACGCTTGCAATCAACGAAAACAAGACTAATACTCCTTATAACTAGAGAGAGTTCAGAACAAGATGCCCCCTGTTAAACAGAGGACTGTTACTGACAAATGACTGCTTCAAACTGACCCAAACCACCAGACAAACATTCCGCAAAAAGAAAATTTATAAATCTTGAAAATTATATAATATACGCGCCTGCAGTGATGTGCAGAGTGCGTGTACACGCGACTGTAACTGAGGAAACCTGCGTATACGCGGGTTCACTTAGTACAACTTGCATATATACGCTTCTGTAATCCAACAAAACAGCGTATCTGAAGATTTTCAAAAAATAAAAAATACAGACTGAAAAGACTGGAAAAGCTTAGAGTTCAAGAACAGATCAGACAGTCAGAGCCAACAAACAGAGGGGCTGAGCCTTGATTGGCTTGAAGACTACCCAAACTAGGAACAACAAGAATGTTGTTCCCCAGCGGAGTCGCCAATTCTGGTTGAGGGGAAAGTACCCCTAGGGTCATTTGGGTTAAGACTCTACCAGACTGAAAATTGCTTATTCAAAGAAACACACACACAGCCATTATCTTTACTGTAAGCAAATTCTAATGTTGAGGGTACGTACCTAAGGTCCTACGTTCGAGAAGGCCTTTAGGGTCCAAACCCTTCTTGGAGTTCCCTTCTTCTCCTTTGACCTGTAAAACAAACAAATCAAAGAGCACAACAGTACATGGACAAATACTTATGCATAAACCATCTTCATGCTATAAAGTTAGTTATAAAAATCTTTAAGTAACTACTTGCATAAGGATTCAAAACATGAATCTCATAAGCACAAAGAAAGATTGTTTCGGGAACCAAGACATGTTTCTTTATATAAAGGCAAGTAAAGTACATATGACGGAAAGATTTCACCTGAAACACCTTCAGCAGGCTCCAAGCAAAGCTTCCTCCCGGATTCGTTCCAGCCTCAAGCCTCCAACAAGAGCTCCTTCCAAGTCTTACTCAATGGTGATATAAAGGATGAGTGATCACCAATACACATGGAAACAAGGGTTTCCTATGCAGAATGGGGGAAGTGCAGAATGCACCAAGGACTTCAGACCTGGTCTAAGGGAAAAATCTCAGCATAATAATCTTGCTCTCTTTTCTCTCTCCCTTAGGCCTTCCCTTTGATGTCTTTTTATACCATCTCCAAAGTAGTTTTTTAGTTAGGAGTTGGTTGGGAACAGTTGGGCCACGTGCACTAACAGGTGATCAGCAGGTAAAACCCGCAATCTCTGCCCGAAAATAAGGAATTATTTATTTTTTTAAGTGTTTTAATACATACACGCGGGTTGGGTATACACAGACCCGCGTGTACATGCGTTTAACTCAGGGCAATGTCGCGTATAAGGGATAAAACACTGTTTTTTAAATTTTAGGACCAGGTCTGGAAGGAGGGGTTGCCCTAGGCCATGAGTGCAGCATCACAAACCATAAGAGTGAGATTTGGAGCTATAACACTAATATAGGGTCCAAAAAAATATTCTACAAGGTGTTACCCCGGACCCCGTAGAGGGGGGCTACCGCTCCCCTCAAACCCCTCGATAAGGGGGGTCGCCGCCCCCTTGCGACCCCCCCCCCCGTGGGGCTAGTCGTGGAAAGAATATAACACACACCCAGCATTCTCCCACTTGCTATTTTCTTTCCACAAGAGAGCTTAGTTTGCCAAGAAAATTTCACTTTGGCTGTAACAATCTATCCTTATAGCTCGTTGTACCAACCCCATACTTGAATGCAATCTCTGCAACCAAATTGCTTCCTTTCTTGCATGAGTGGTTGCCATGAATTCTGCCTCTGTAGTTGAAAGTGCCATACATATTGTCTCTTGCTCATCCAATTGACTGCACCTCCAAACAGGTTAAATACATACCCACTTGCAGATCTTCTCTGATCCAGATCTCTAGCCTAGTCTGCATCAACGAATCCACAGATGTCCAAAACTCTATCCAATCCTGGTCTTTCTTGGTGGCACAGACCATAATCACTAATGCCACACAAATACCTGAAAACCCGCTTCACTGTTGTCGAATGCTCCTTCCTTGGTTTTGACATAAACCTACTCAATACTCCCACTGCATGTGCAATGTTTGCTCTAGTACAGACCATTCCATATATCAGGCTACCGACTGCACTTACGTATGGAACACGGGACATGTCCTCTTCCTCCTCTTGTGTATTGGAACACTGTTCATGAGATAACTTTACACCCATAGGAATAAGAACCTTCACTGGTTTACTATCCTGCATATTAAACCTCAGCAATATTGTCTCAACATACTTCCTTTGGTTTAACTAGAGCATCCTTTTTGCCCGGTCTTGTTTAATTTTCAATGCCCAAAATATAGTTTGTAGCACCAAGATCTTTCATGTCAAATTTGGAGGACAATTGGGTCTTCAATTCATGGATAATTTCTTTGTTATTTCTAATCAACAACATATCATCCACATACAAGACCAAATAAATAACACGACCACCAATTAATTTAAAATACACACAATGAACTGCTTTGCTTCTGGTGAAGCCAAGTCCCCGTATATATGTATCAAATTTTTGATACCACATCCTTAGTGATTGTTGTAACCCATTCAAAGACTTTTTTAACCTGCATACCAGTTCTTTCTTACCCTTCTCCGCCAAGCCTTCAGGTTGCTTCATGTAGATCTCTTCTTTCAGATCACCATGAAGAAATGTTGTCTTCACATCCATCTGTTCTACCTCAAAATCAAAAGTAGCAACAATAGATAAAAGTAATCTAAGAGAAGTAACCTTGGAAACAAGAGAAAAAATATCACCAAAATCAATTCTCGACACCTGGGAATAACCTTTTGCTACCAACCAAGCTTGTATTTCTCCACCTTGCCTTCTGCATTCATTATCTTCTTAAACACCCATTTGCTGCGAATGGGTTTCCTTCTAGCCGACAACTCCACCAGATCCCAAGCCTCATTTTGGTGCAAAGATGTCATTTCATCAACCATGGCCTCGTTCCAGAGTTTGTCATCCTTTGAATCTACTGCTTCCCTGATAGTTATGGGATCATCATTAGTAATAGATAAAGCAAAATTTGAATAGAAAGGGGCTGGACTATACCTTTCTGGATGCCTGCTTTCTTGAACTAATTTTCTCACAACTGGAGTTTTTGGTTCTTCATCTTCTGATTCCTCTTTTGATGTAGAGTCTAATTCCTCCTCATTTAGCTCAAACTCTATCTTCTCAGGTTCCTTTGGTAGGAATTCATGTTTAATAACATCTTTCACCTCTCTAAACACCACATCGCGGTTGTACACAACCTTCCTTGTTTCTGGGTTCCAAAGCTTATAACCTTTTAAACCATCTTTATACCCAATAAAGATGCACCTTTCAGATATACCATCCAACTTGGTTCTTTTCTCCTTTCGAACATGTGCATATGCATCACATCCAAATACCCTCAGATGTGAAAGAGAAAGGTTCTTACTAGTCCATACCTCTTGTGGAGTCTTATCCTCCAACGCTGATGAAGGTGATTTGTTAACAAGGTAACATGCAGTCTCCACTGCCTCTGCCTAGAATTCATGTCCTAACCCAGCACCACTGAGCATGCTTCTTGCCTTTTCCGTAAACATCATGTTCATTCTTTTTGCAACTCCATTTTGTTGAGGTGTGTATGGAGTAGTCTTTTGTCGTGCTATACCACACTTCTTACGGAACTCTTCAAATTCCTTCTTGCAAAACTCTCCACCGTTATCTGTCCTCAACACCTTTATCTTCCTTTCTGCTTGGTTTTCTACCAGAGCCTTAAATTCTTTAAACCTGTCAAAGACTTCATATTTATTCCTGAGGAAATATATCCATGTATTCATTGAGAAGTACACAAACTTACCTAGTGATGGAACCGACACAGGTCCAAACACATCACATTGCACAAGCTCTAATATTTGTTTTGCCCTCTTAGCACCAAAGGGGAAACTCACTCGATTCTGCTTCCCATATACACAATTTTCATAGAAATTGAAATCTATAGATAAATTAGACATATCTTTTACCATACCATTACCATGAAGTATTTGAAGGCCCTTCTCTGCAATGTGTCCAAGCCTTTGATGCCATAGCATGGCCTTTTCTCCAGAGAGCACCAGATTTTCTACTCCACTTTCAGGAACCACAAAAATGTTGCACCCATTAATAATAGTGCTACCCTAGAGCTTGTATAGAGTTCCAATCCGAACCACCCGCATCAATATCAGTGCTCCCCGAACCATCTTGCAGGTATCTTTCTCGAACACTGTTTTTACACTTGCATCATGCAGCTTGCTTACAAATATCATATTTTTTGCTAATGCAGGAATATGAAGGACACCTAGAAGTGTTCTAATCCTTCCACCTTGCAACTTCAACTTGACTTTTCTACAACCGACGATTCTATCCTTCCTGTCATCCCCTAAGAAGACATCACCACCATCATATTTATCATACTCGCAGAACCACTCTCTGTGGGGAGTGAAGTGAAAGGATGCACCCGAGTTAATCAACCATGCCTCATGATCTACATGTGTACTTGAAGAAGAAGCCAAGAACACATCCCCACCTTCATCTGAGGTGGTTTTCACCTCTACAGAAGGAGCATCATCAAATCCCTTTCCTTTCTTAGGAACTTTAGATCTACAGTCCTTTTTGAAGTGCCCTTCCTTTCCGTATTTCCAGCACACCTTTACAGGTTTTCCTAGAGATTTAGATCTCCCACTCGAGGATTTATTTTTGTGTATGTTTTAGGACCGTCCTCATACAGACAAGGCATCACCTTCTGATCCTTTGTATTTTTTGGTCTCATCTCCTCCGACATCAGGGATGAGACTATTTCATCAAACTGCAAGGCAGTAGCATTACCACCTATTGTAATAACCAGACTATCCCACGAATCTGGTAGAGAACACAAAAAATTGATGCACTTATCTTCATCTGAAAATTTTATATCAACAGATAACAATTGGCTTACCATAGTATTAAAGGCGTTCAGATGCTCTGTCACCGAGTCTCCATCCTTCATCCTCAGGTTATACAACTTTTTCCGTAGGAACAATTTATTCACTAGAGACTTAGATTGGTACAAAGTCCCTAACTTGTCCCACAAAGCCTTCGTCAAAGCTTCCCCTGATACATTCAATAATATTGAATCTGAGATACACAACCGTATTGTGCTCTTTGCCTTCCGATCCAACTTCGCCTAGTCTTCAGCTAACATTGTCGTTGGTTTAGTACCTGGATCTACCGCGATCCACTGATCTTTATCCACCAACAGATCCTTCATCCTGAATTTCCATAACTCAAAACTCTAACCATTAAAGTTCTCGATCTCTTTCTTTCCACTGCTTGCCATCTTCTTTCACCACAAGAATCGATCTCGCATATCTCCAACTGAACAAGGTCTGCCACAGGCCTGAGCAAAACCTCTCAGCAACAAAAACGTCCCCTTGAAGCCAAGATAGCTCTGATACCAAATGCAGGTATTAACCCCATACAGAAACTACCTACATACGAATTCTAAAAACAGAAATAAGCAATGGCGAGAGCATAAAACATCAAATAGATATACATAGAGATTTTCCCTTGGATCCCAAAAACCGGGACTACTGGATTGATTTTCATTATATTCCTTTCAATGCTACAATACATATATATACATGTTGAATCATCCATAAACCCCAATCTGTTAACCCTAGATTAGAACATAACCGTAGTTCCCTTCATCGGATCTATAGAATACCATGGGCTGAAAACCATCATGCCCAAAACCATGTGTGAAAACCACGCACAAAACCATAGGTAGGTCTGCCCACCTAATATATGGTCAAATTTTTTTTTCCTTGGGCCTCGGACCCTGTAGAGGGGGACTACCGCCCCCCTCAAACCCCCCGATAGGGGGGTCTATCGCTCGCCCTATGAACACCCTGCTACGCCGACACAACGAACAAGGGGGTCTAACGCCCCCCCCTGTGACCCCCCCACACATGGGGTTAGTCATGGAAAGAATATAACACACACCCAACACATTATGTGCTTGGAACAGGAATGCATGAACATGCCTGGTTGAATGGATGAAATCGACTACAAGAATTAGCAGCAGTAGTGAAAGAGATTGGAACATGCAACAGTATGTTGGTAGAGCACTTTAGGAGCAAGGCCATTGTGCGACACTGGTACCCAATAGTGACCATTGATTTCCATGAGCATGTTATGACCAGTATGATGATTTTAAGGTAGGGATATGCCTTGGTTTTTGTCTCTTCGAGTGCGAGGAAACCTTGCCAAGGGATGGACTACCCAGGATGGGGTTTCCAGTGGAACTTGGAAGGTGAGTGATTACACGGAAGGGGCGTCCGGATTCCTGAGGGGCTATGTAGCAGAGAAAGGAAGGTCATGGATATATTTGTTTTGGTCATTAGCATTTCCAGATGGAATCAGATGCACATTGGGAGTGCGCCTTGGAACAATGAGCGGGTAACTATTCACTCAAAGGACAAGTGGCGCAGGATTGTAGCAATGGACATTGGATGCAGATTTGACTTTGCATTGGATTCTGGACTTCCCGGAAAGGAGGTGAATCCTAGTGTTGGGCTTCCAATTTGTCATAATTTTGTTGATGAAACCATCCATTTTCACATCATTCCATTCACCCATTATCATCATTTTTAACCATATTTCTTCATAAATGTACCAAATTTCTGGATACATGTTTACATGGTTTATTATTATTATTTCCATTATTTTTAATGAATTAAGAAGAATTTTGCATGGTTTTACTAATGACAGTTTAGCAAGTTCAAGTTGTTGTAGTTTTGTCAAGTTTTTGTAGCTATCTCCATGGTTGAGGTAGTAGCACCACTCTAGAAGGAAATCTGACACATGGACATTGTTTCTAGAAGCTCCAATATGGATTTGTATTGGTCAAATTCCACCCAGCTCGCACATGTGTACCTCCAGCAAAAGATCAAGGGAAAAACACAATAGTTTTGACCAGTCAACTTAAAACACGTTTTTTGAGCAAATGCAAGCGAATTTCCGAAAAAAAAACATGGGTTTTGTTCAGAACAAGTCGAATTAAGTTTGTTGTGAGCAGTTTTCTCAAATTTATTACCATTTGAGAGATTTTAGAAGTTCTTTGGAGCCTTATTTTGCAGATTGCGTGGATATACGGTTTTTCAATTTTTCATTTAATGCACAAACAACAAAAAGGCTTGAACGAGCTATTCTTTAGCAAATTCGTGGCATAGAAATCTGTTTGATCAGATCTGGGTTGATCTTTGATCCAAAAAAATCCATGAAAATTTATTTGATTTGATCTCATGACCAAAACTCAAGCAAGAAAATTATGAGTTTGTTAATTGTATCAAAATTCTATAGATTGCAATCTCTTTGATGAGAGGGATGATCAAAGATGTCAAGGATGATCATAATTTGTAATTGTTGTTGTTGATTGAAGGAGAAAAACTCTATTTTTTTCCATTGAATGTAATTTTTTTAATATGGTGCAGCTCTGAATGAAATTGGTGATTTAAATCTCTTCTCTTGATCTGAGTTTTCAACACCTTGCAGTCCTCAGGAGGCTCCCCTGGAGATCTGTGAGAATAATATAGATTCTTTCCATTTCTTTCATATTCTCATGAATGGTTTGTTTTACATAAATTAATTGTTTATGCTTATCATAGATTAAAAACTCATGTTTTCCGTAGATTAAATGTTTATGCTTTCTTAGATTAAAAATGTTCATGATTCCATATATTAAAGTTTGTAAGTTTTAGAACAAAATCTACATGCTTTCAAGGATAAAATCTCATGTTTTCTTAGATCAATTTTTTTTTTTTTAGCATTAATTTCATTTCCAATAACTTAGTACTTTCATAGTTATATTAAAGAATCTAATGAATCTAATTTCCTTTTGAAGTTTCCAATTCATTTTAGTTTTTCATAAATATTGAAACCTAATCTCCTAGCACATACGGTGTAGTGTACTTCTCAAGCTCACATACCCGGATTGACATATAAATGTAAGTAATTTAATAATCAATTAAATTACCCAACACCTGGTATTACTTCGAGGGTGGAGGTGTGCGCATTTAGATTCCCTTGTTGCGGATGCGAGCATCATATCCTTTTTATTTGTTGGTTGAGCAAATGTGTATGTGTATATGTGGTTATTGTAAATACCGTAATGAGTTGTGTTATAAAGATCCAATAAACAACATGTACGTCATGTTTAAGTAGTGGTCATTGTAAACATTGCAACAAACTATGTTATAAAGCTCCATGGGCAGTATGTTTTTTTTAGGAATTTTATTGGTTATAGGTTTCATTGAACACCGATGACGGTGTTCCCCCAAGGGGGAGGGTTTTGTAATAGCCCTAGTGAAAATTCCATGTAAAAATATATAAGGCCGTAGTGATGGGACACGTATTCCAAGTTGAATGGTGGGGGAAACATCCTAGTGGGTGTTGATTCAGCTTATTATGGCTAAGGAATTTGGCAAAGGCATGAGGCATTAATTGGCATTTATTTATGAAAATAATGGAAATTAGGAGAAAAGGAAGGCGAAAGGTCACACGTTGCATGTGAGGAGGAAATTGAAGGAAAATAGAGGCCTCAATAATAAAAAGGCTTATGAGGATCAGTGGGCAAGACTTGGTCAGTTCAACTTTTGGAGTCCTCTCATTATTCTCTCTCTCTCTCTCATACTCTTGGAGACTTAGAGTTTTCTTGGAGCACTCTTGGAAAGTGTGGCATACTTGGATTCTTGGAGAAAGAAGGTAAAGGAAGAGTAGGAAATCGCAAGATAGCATCAAGATCAACAACTACATCAGATTTGCTTGCAGGTACCGAGTTGCATGTATGATTTCCTCACTATTTTGGCATGCATGACACATGCATGTGGTTTCTTACTTTTGATCTGTCACTGGCATGGAGGATTGCCTGGATCGACAGTGGATTGTCTAGCCTTCCCATTTCTGGGATGGGCATGGAGATTGTGGGTTTATTGCATTGTCTATTTTGGTTGGTTCTCATGTTTCCTTAGTTTGGGTTGAGCTATTAGTTCCTGGAAGTCGTGGTTGGACAAAAGCTCTAGAATCCCTGTAATTGCTTGGGTTGAGTTACTAGTCTTGTAGCCTTGGTTAGACAAACGCTTCGGATGCCCTGTAACAGCTTGGGTTGAGTTACTAGTCCTAGAAGCCTTGATTGGACAAACGCTCTAGAAGCCCTTGGTGGGTTGAGTTACTATTCCTAGAAGCCCTGGTTGGACAAATGCTCTGGAAGCCCGGTAAAAGTTATGGGTTGAGTTACTAGTCCTGAAATCCTTGGTTCAACAAATGCTTTAGAGCCAAACGGCAACCGTGGGTTGAGTTACTAGTCCTAGGAGCTGGGTTGGAACAAATACTCTGGAGCCCTAGAAGGCTAAGATAAAGACCGATTTGATGACGGTTTGGTGATGTCCGACCGTGGGGTGGAATCATTATTTGATGGGTTCAGGTGGATGGCCTCTAGAAGCCCCATATGAGTTTTGGTTTATGTGTTCTATGAGATCCCACACTCATGCTTGGAATATGGCATGGAGGTGAATGGCTGAAGAGAGATTTGGCTCAACCATTCTATGGTTGGGTGGAATGTGGAAGTCCCATCACGGGTTTGGATTTTGCATTATTAATGAAAGGTTATTTCTCATTGTACTTCTATAAGCATTTTGATGAATTATATGTGGTTTATATGGCTATGATTTCATTGATATTTTTGTCCCTATTATGTTGGTTATGTATATGTTTTATGACAACAACTGTGTATGGCTCTCATCATGTTTTTACTTGTAAATGAATGAACAATGTATATATGACCTAATTGATGGAATGACAATTAAAGTGATAAGGAAACAATGCTTCATGGTGAATCTCAAATAAGTATGAGACCCCTATGCTCAGGTCTACTATTTACACCTATAGGTTGCATATTTACTAAGTGTTTGACAACATTTCTATCATTGTTAGGCTTGGTTAGGTCAAGCCCTTGATCAAGTTTTGTGTTAGAGGCTTTGCCTTGGTGTCATTTATTGTCTTGGAAAGTCTCATCAAGTTCTAAGCATTGGTTTGGAGACTAGCCTTGAAAAAGTGGCTTAAATCTCGCAGTCTCTAGCATAGAACCCGTTGAAAAAGACTGTAGTCCCTCCCTTGAAGGCATTGTTGGAGCGACTATATGGTTCCAGTCGCATGCATGCCTTGTCATGGGAGCGACTTTGGGTTTAGTTCATTGAAATTCTGGGTTAACTTAGGCGTTGGGCAGCTGGAGTGGTGGATTAGCTTTTGGGGCTCCGAAAGCACCCGAGGGAGGTTTGTAAGGTCTTTTTTTGTCGACCCCATTTCCTTAAGGTCACCTAGGAGGTTGAGTCTTATCATAGTGGCCTCTCGTCGCATGTTTACCCTGGCTGGAAGGTTTCTTAGGTAGATGTGGGAGGAGGGTGCTATAATTAGCCTATATCCATATTAAATAGAAATGAACAACAAAGAACCTAGATCCATTTTAATTGTCACCTTAAATCCATCTTAAAAAGAAATGAACAACAAATATCAAGTCAACATAGAAAGGCATAAGAAATGCCCACTGAGGAGTGTCAACAACAAAGGGAAAAACAAAGAGCGGATCAACAAAGAGTCACAACAAAAACAAGCGAAAGAAAAAATTGAACGAAAAAGAGAGTATAAAAAAGAATATCAGTAAACAAGGGCACAATAAATGGAAATTGAATATTGTCAAGAGCAAATAATACAAAAAAATGCATAATGAAAAGCAAATCAACAAAAAAAAGGTAGAGGAAATGACAATTGAAGAGCGTGTGGAAATGAAGAAATAAAAAGTTGAACAACAAAGAGAATGGTGTTAAAGAGAGATTCCATACAGGCTGGCAGAATTTTTATGCTAATGGAAAAACCTGTGAACAATTTATGAGACCAACGTTTCGGACTAGCTAGGTGAGTCCATCATCAGGGCAATGAGATCTGTATTTTGAGAAGAGAGAGTCGAGAAAATTATGAAGCTATTAATAGATGAATAGAAAGATATCTGATATCTTTTAGCTTATAATGTCGACCTGATTGATTTACACTTATTAATTAATTAATTAATTAATTTTTATTTTATTTAATTTATTTATTTATTTTATTATATATATATATATATATATATATATAGATATAGATATTAAATTATTTAATAAATTTTATTTAAGAGATTGTTTAATATTTATATTATGATTTAAATTTTAGGATTTAATGATTGAAATCTGAACGTATTTGTTTACTATATATATTACATTATTTTATGTGTTAATCTATATATTAGAATTATATTATTTAATTTAATTGTATATCATTTATTTATTTGTTATTTGTTATATATATATATATATATATATATATATATTTTTTTTTTTAACTTTTTATTTACTAATTTAATTACTTATTATTCATTTACTTAATTTTTTTTATATTAATATTAATATTAATATTTATTTATTTATTTTTTATTATTTCTATTTTTTTAATTTATTTATTTTGTTTTTATATTTTTTTTATATTTTTTTATTTATTTTATTTTTTATTAATTAATTAATTTATTATTATTATTATTATTTATATATTTTTTTAATACAATTTAAACATTATTCTTATTATTAGTTATTTATCAATTAGTTTATTATTGTTATACATATTATTATTATTAAAAATATCATTATTATTAATATTATAATTATTATTCTTATTCTTTATGATTATTAATATTATTATTATAAAGATATTATATTTATATTTTTTTATTTTTTGTTATTTAAATTATGTGATATGTTATTTAAATGAGTTATTTGTTATGAAATAGTTTGAACTGAAGAAATTATTATTTGTGTTTATTTATTTAATTAATTATTTATATTTTGATTTGTCAAATATTGTCAAAAGGGAGTATTAGATTAATTTAATGTTTTTTTCATTTTATTTAATAAGGGTTTCCAAGTACTACTTAATTTAAGACAGGCATCCCTATTCATGTTATTCTTATTATTAGTTATTTATCAATTAGTTTATTATTGTTATACATATTATTATTATTATTAATATCATTATTATTATTATTATGATAATTAATATTATAATTATTATTATTCTTATTATAACTATTATTCTTATTCTTTATGATTATTAATATTATTATTATAAAGATATTAGCTAATATCTTTATAATAATAATATTAATAATCATAAAGAATAACATATTATTATTATTAATATCATTATTATTATTATTATTATTATCATTAATATTATTATTATTATTATTATTAGCTAATATCTTTATAATAATAATATTAATAATCATAAAGAATAATAATAATAATAATAATAATAATAATAATAATAATAATAATAATAATAATAATAATATGTTATACATATTATTATTATTATTATTATTATTAATATCATTATTATTATTATTATTATAATTATTCTTATTCTTATTATAACTATTATTCTTATTCTTTATGATTATTAATATTATTATATTATTATTATTATTAATATCATTATTATTATTATTATTATAATTATTCTTATTCTTATTATAACTATTATAATATGTATTGTTATAATAATAATATTAATAATCATAAAGAATAAGAATAAGAATAATAATATAATAATAATAATATTAATAATCATAAAGAATAAGAATAAGAATAATAATATAATAATTATAATAATAATAATAACAATACATATTATAATAGTTATAATAAGAATAAGAATAATTATAATAATAATAATAATAATGATATTAATAATAATAATGATATTAATAATAATAATAATAATAATATTAATAATCATAAAGAATAAGAATAATAGTTATAATAAGAATAAGAATAATTATAATAATAATAATAATAATGATATTAATAATAATAATAATAATAATAATATGTTATACATATTATTTATTTATTTATATGTTATACATATTAATTATTATTTTTTTTTTATTTTATTTTATTTTATTTTATTATTATTAATATCATTATTATTATTATTATTATTATTCTTATTCTTATTATAACTATTATTCTTATTCTTTATGATTATTAATATTATTATTATAAAGATATTAGCTAATATCTTTATAATAATATTATTAATAATCATAAAGAATAAAAATAATAGTTATAATAAGAATAATAATAATTATAATATTAATTATCATAATAATAATAATAATGATATTAATAATAATAATAATATGTATAACAATAATAAACTAATTGATAAATAACTAATAATAAGAATAACATGAATAGGGATGCCTGTCTTAAATTAAGTAGTACCTGGAAACCCTTATTAAATAAAATGAAAAAAAAACATATCACATAATTTAAATAACAAAAAATAAAAAAATATAAATATAATATCTTTATAATAATAATATTAATAATCATAAAGAATAAGAATAATAATTATAATAAGAATAATTATAATTATAATAATAATAATAATGATATTTTTAATAATAATAATATGTATAACAATAATAAACTAATTGATAAATAACTAATAATAAGAATAATGTTTAAATTGTATTAAAAAATATATATATAAATAATAATAATAATTAATTAATTAATTAATAAAAAATAAAATAAAATAATAAAATAATATTAATATTAATATTAATATTAATAAAAAAAATTTAAGTAAATGAATAATAAGTAATTAAATTAGTAAATAAACGGCTAAAAAAAATTAAAAAATAAATATAAATAACAAATAACAAATAAATAAATGATATACAATTAAATTAAATAATATAATTCTAATATATAGATTAACACATAAAATAATGTAATATATATAGCAAACAAATACGTTTAGATTTCAATCATTAAATCCTAAAATTTAAATCATAATATTAATATTAAACAATCTTTTAAATAAAATTTATTAAATAATTATATATATATCTATATATATATATATATATATATATATATATATATATATATATATATATATATAAAATAAAAAAAAATAAAAAAAATTAATTAATTAATTAATTAATAAGTGTAAATCAATCACGCCGACATTATAAGCTAAAAGATATCAGATATCTTTCTATTTATCTATTAATAGCTTCATAATTTTCTCGACTCTCTCTTCTCAAAACACAGATCTCATTGTCCTGATGATGGACTCACCTAGCTAGTCCGAAACGTTGGTCTCATAAATTGTTCACAGGTTTTTCCATTAGCATAAAAACAAAGAGAATGTTGACAAAGAAAACAACATTTGATCAACTCGCGAATAGTATAAGATGCAAAAGAAAATCCTATGAAAAAATATGTTTAAAAGATATATGTGTCGAAGCTCAACACGTAACTCTCACTAACACGAGTATTACACATCAAAAATTCTGTGATAGGTTTTAATGATTAGCTCAAGTTCAAACATGTCATTTGTGTGAGGAGTCATATGTTGAAATTCAGATATTTAATACAAATATATGTTCAATGTGCATGGGATGTAGAAGAGAAGGAAATCATCAAATTAATCTTAGACATATTTAACATATCTAAAATGATTAAATTTATTAGGTGTTTGAAAAATTTTGTGTGGTCATGCATGACTAAAACTAGCTTAGATCCATCTCGACTCCAGATCTATCAAGCATCCAAAGGGATCAAATCTCTCGAGGTGAAAACCCTTCCTCAAGTTTTGCACTAAAAAAGAGATATGCAACTCAAGAGATTTGATCCCTCTAGGTGCTTGATAGATTCAAAGTTAAGATGGATCTAGGCTAGTTTAACCCAATTTCAATAATGATAGATGGAAAAAACTCTAAAAGATAAAATGTTTATATCCTTCATGATTTTATAGGAAGAGGTTATGATAATGGTGAGTAAATGTTCAAAATGTGGCATTGAACTTTCAAGGTATTTTTTGAATTTTTTAAATGACAATGTTGAAGTTTAAAAAAAAATATCATATCATAAATACAATTATATTAGTTAAAATTTAGAGTTAAACAAGTATTATTATTATTATTATTATTTTGGTAGGTAAGCACCCACGGGGGATTTGAACGAGTGACCTATCACAAGGAGTGCCTTAACAGTACACCCATTCACTGTCAATCCAAAGCCCCGTGGGCGAGTTAAACAAGTATTATTATTTGAATAACTACATTTTTAATTTACCCATATGACATAGAGTAGTTGGTAATAGGGTGTCCTTTTAGGGCACTTTATGACAAAAAGGTCACATGTTCCAAGCATCGCGGACACAAATCCAACCATGAGTATAGGTTGGTGTGCCTAAGGCTAGGTGTGATCTGTAGGCGAGTTTGATGACTTAGATGTCCTTGGGTCATAGTTTCGCAAGCCACATGTTAGTCCCATTAGCTTGCAAAAAAATGAACCAACAAAAAAGTATTAAACAATGTATAAAAATAATTGGCTAATAAAATTGCAAATTAAAACAAAATTATTATATATAAAATATAATATATAAGTTTGATGGCTAAGTTTATATGTAATTTACTTAAAGGTTATGGGTTTGAATGTGGAGAGGGTAGGGTCATGTTTCCATACATTAAGGAGTCAAATCATTGCATGGAAAGTGATTCTTTTCTCATAAATAATGAAGTTTGATGAGTGATTTTAGCATATGATTCGATTGTGAGCTTTGATTATTTATTATTACTACAAATTCATTGGAGGCCTTTATCCGTTTTTAAAGGAAAGGGATCACATGTAATTGCCATATAAACAAAGGAGTCTTTTCCATCAATTTGGCATCTATTTTTTGTTTTGTTTTGTTTTTGTTTTTTGTTTTTTGTTTTTTGTTCTTTTGTTTTGTTTTGCTTTTTTAAGCAAGCATATTCACATCATATTAACATCAAAAGAAATACATAATTATCAGTATAGAGAGCGTGGGGGGGACTGAGCCTATCTCCCATCGAAGACCTCTGCCCCTAGAAGGGGAAACCAGAGCCAAAATATTTGTTGGTCATGTTTACATCTAGTAAAGAGTTGACAAAAATCAAAATTTGAAACGGTGAGCCTAACGTCTCTATGTCATTTGCATGAAAATTGAACCAAAACGCTAAGATGAACCAACCTGAGGCGCACCATGGAGTATGAGGAGCTGACACCTACTTGTGAAGGGGCCACACTGGAGTTGCATTTAAGCCATGTTGGAGTTTCCATGCACCCGAGCACTGCCTTGAGCCTGATTGCTGCCCTAGTCACCCAATACTTCTTCCACAATGTAGCAACCATAGGGGCGTTGACGGTGCTGGACCCGCCAACATTCAAGGTATCTACCTCATATGAATTCTCAATTAGACCTCACACCATTTGGTATAGGTGTCTAAGCCGGTATAAAGGCCCGATTGTCGAATTCTTAAAGATTTTCCTTTGCTCAGACTTTCAACAAGAGAGAGGGATGAAATGGTGCCTTCAAAAAGCAAGAAGGTGTGCCTGGTGAGTGTTCAGTTATAAATGTGTTAAGGTTCTTCTACTACAGAGAGGGGATAAAAGTGAGCCTCTAAGAGAGAGGTAGTAGTACCACCCAAGAAGAGACCCATGAACCAGAAGAATATGTCTAACATCCAATGAAATAGTCCACAGAGGATGTGATAGTTGTTACAAACAAAAAATAAAAAAGGGTTGTCTAATATTCTGCAGAATAGTCCACAAGGATGGGACAACAATAACAACCATTACAAAACATTCTCAATAAGATGAGTACTAAAACAAATGAAATAGTTCAATTATCTTAGCACATGTGAGAGCAAACATGAAGTACAAACATCCGCATAATAGTCTTACAAACATTCATAATCCATGTATGAATAACATGTTGGCCTCGAAGGCTTGTGTTATTAAGTAAAAGTTTCGAGACACATGTTTACAATGAACATCACTAGCTTCAGTAGTGGACTATTGGAGCCACTCCTTGCTCCCCAAAAGGACTAGCTTATCTCTCTAATGCTTTGCGGGAAAAGCCAAGGTGAGAAGTCCTTTGCTCATACAATGAGGGAGTATATATAACCAAAGGGGTGATGTTGCCCTTCCTTGTGACTCTTTGACTACCCTCATGACTGTTTGATTCCCTATGACTTTTCAACTTTACATGACTCTTTGTATTCCACACATGTTCTTTGGACTTTCACTTTACAATACATTTCTGAAACATATGTTACATCATTGGCCACAAGGTGTGGCATGTGACTGCTCATGACATGACAAGACATGACACTGCTGACATGGATTGCTTGATGATGTGGCAATGTCAAGCCACTTTTGTTGTTGAGTGTTGACTGTCTTCTTGAGAATGCTCTTCTTTTCACCTCCATATGACTTAGTGATAAGGAATCTTCAATGATCTTCACTCTTGAGTTACAATCACAAACTGAGGTCCCTTTTGCTTTTCTTGATTGATTAGCTTTGGTGTTCAGCTACAAGTGTGTTTTTCAACATGCTTCCCTCCTTCATCTCCTTCTTCGTCATCTTGCCATGGTATGATAAAGTACTTACATTTGCAATTCACTCATGACGAGACGACATTAGTTTGAAAACCCTCTAGTCTAAGATTGTGCATTTGATCCATTAACTGAGCTGGAACCAAATGACAGGCCGGGAGAGGGCTTAGTGACTGTGTAGTTCAAGCAGCTAGGGGTGAGGCTTGAGCTTTGAGACTGCGCAGTGCGTAGTTCAAGTAGGACTGAGGGAAAAAATTGTGCAGTTTTGAGAGTTAGTGGGACATGATGAGGGGATGAGCACTAAGAGGACACACTGCACAATTCTGGGAGACAAGGGAGGTAGGGCTACTACATAATTGCATAGTTCATATGATCAGGGAATGAGCTTGTGGCTTGTGATTATGCAGTGTGCTGTGAAGGCCAGGCTAGGAGGAAGGATTGCACAATTCAAAAGGTAAAGGTCGAAGCTTGAGCATAGAAATTGCGCAGTGCAATAGTCCTAGGAGGTTGCAACTATGCATTGTGCAGTGCCAAGGGGCAAGGTCACAACTAGAGGGATGGAACTACATAGTGCACAATTCAGGGAGGTCGGTTGAAGACAAGTTGCTTAGTCGGGAAGCATTCTCAGAAATGGCTAAGTGTAAGACTAGTTAAACTGATGTGAACAGTGATAAGACTTCAACTTTGATCTCACACTTAGAATACTTGATGACACAAAAACAAAGATCACCCATGACCCGTGAACAATGCATTTCCCTCGGTGTGACAACTTTACGACCAGTCACGACAAGTGCAACACTTAAGATAGACATTGAGATGACCGTGACAACACTTGTGCGACATTTCTTAAAACTTTGTGAATGAGTGTGACAAATGTTTACATAGTTAGAACAACCCATATATACAAATATAGACCCTTGAAACCATCAGGACAGTCTTCTACACATTGTGCGACAACCAATCATACTGAAAGACGATAGTTAACCCAACTTGCAAAGGGAGCATAATACTTCAAGAAAGTTCATGAAATAAGCTTCGGTGTTTGGGACAACAATGTAGAAGACCAAAGAAGGCTATGAAATTGAGTGCAAGCCAAAAGTTTGGAGGGTTTTGTAGTAACTACAACAAGGGGCTAGGACGGGGGGTGTCAAATATAGGGGAGACAGAGCATGGGAATGGGAGGGGATGAACCGTTAGAGCCCAGGTGATAGGAGGCAAAGATGGATCCACTTGAGGAGAATAATGGCAAGAGAGTCGAAGAGGAGTGGGATGACATGTTTGCCGGAAAATTGTATTTTAAGCCCTTGGCCAATCGTTTGAGGGAGGAGGAATGGTTGTGATACGTAGAGAGCTCAGCAAGCCACCCTATTGCTCATGATTTTTCCTTCTCCCTCTCCTTGAGCAGGCGAGCAAGGAGGTTGCGGAGAGCCATGAGCATGGGCCGACCTCGGCTCATTTCTTCCTCTTCTAAATCTAACACCTGACACCTAATGTGGGTGGGAATTCAATAGTCAAACAGAGTAGCGAGAGTGGCATCGTCGAAGGTGGTGGGGGAATGTCCATGACCCATCCCTCTACTGGGACAATGACCACAAGCCCTATCCCGATTCATGGTAAGGTGACTGAGGTCATAGGAGGCAGAGCTGGAGTTGAAAGTGGTGAAGGAGGCCCTAAGTAAGACAACCAGAGGAATAAACTGCTAGGAGATCATATTGAGGAGAGTTATATCCTAAGATCAACAGAAGGAAAGTTGGAAGGGCGTACGAAGCCATCATTCGCTTGGTGGAAATATTTAAGGGACATTGATGCCACTTGGAGGAAGACAAGTGCCACGTGTGGAGCGCTGCCATTTGGCCTAAGAGAACCTATCCTCCTCCTGTCGAGCACCCAATCCGAGGATGTGGCATCTAGCTAAACTGTGGCCTTAAAAACTTGTATTTCCTTTTTAACAAGAGTTAAATAAATTATACTATCAAATATGGTTGCAGCAGAGCTAACGACTCTCTAAAAAACTACATAGTATATCCATGATTTAGGCTAACAAAAACAAACAAAAATACATATAGCAAGCATTTTCCCATCAAAAGGATGAAAGGGAGAGATCCAACCCTTGACCATCCATAACTCAATCTCATTGCTTCCTAAGTGTAAGAATAAATTCCAACAAATTACTTGCACAAAAATATGCCAAAATAAAACATAATTTTTTTGTATGCAACATCCTTTCCCCACTAAGCATGGCGAGGTCTAGAGTTTCTTAGTTGTTAACAAAATAATTGATTGTGTATTTCTCTCTCTACATTCTCAACTTGATTTTCTTCCCCTTGTTAACAGGGGCAAGGAATGTGAATCTTTCTTCAAATTTTTGCAAAGGAAGGAGAAATAGAGACTTATGGGATATTTTCCTCTTCATTGTTTCCTCATCATCCTCATTTTATTCGTCTAACTCATTTTGTGGTGTTGATTCCTTCCCTTAAGGAGTTGTCAAACTTAACCCACGTGAATTCCTATCCTTGGTGAATAGAACCATGTTCTTTATTTACTCTTGATTTTTTTCTACTGGCTCATAAGGATGAGTCTTTAGATTTTTCTATTCTTCTTCTTAAAGATGAGTCCTTGAATTATCCTAATCTACTTCCTCTTATTCTTCAAGGATTTCAAATATGTTATTGGAGGGATTGGGTGGTCCTAACTGATATTTCTTACAAGATGGGACCCACTGGACCATGGTTTCTTGTACCTTTTAGATGCAAGTTTACATGCTTCTTTCTCATTGTTGGTTTAGGGAGTTAAGCTTATATGAAAGGGGCATGTGATTCTTGTATACTTTGACTAATTTTTCAAAGCGTCCATACTCATTGTAAGTGTTTCACTTAAATGAATCACTTCTGAAGGGCCTTTAGTGAGCACACTTCCACACAAATCCTAGCATAAGTATGCATTCTCAATTTTACCTCTCGATGGTCAATGAAGAAACCCAGCTTATCTCTATTAATTGTAAGAGTTTCTTAATCCCAAAAGATCATGGAGAGATATAGAATCCAAAACCATACAAAGGAAACCAAGGCTTTTGTATCTAGGTTAAAATCATGAGTCCAATGGGAGACAATCATTCCCCTGGTATCTATGAAGTATGGGCTTGATATGAAAATCTTATCTCTCTCCTGTTTGTTGTCAAAAATGAACAAAAAACCCATTTCCACAATAAATAAATTGATAGTGAGAATCCCAGGTCTCTATGACCCATGCCTCAATTGCTCAGGCATTGTGTTAGGCCCCTATACTACTAGTGTAACCCCTTATTGTTATTAGTACAACCCTCTTATTATATTGATGTACCCATGTAGTGCCCATATTGTTACTATTGTGCCCCATAGAAGCCCACTATTGTTATTATTGTGCCCTTACATTATTATTGTTAGGTCGGCTCTAATTATATTATGACCCCTTAGACTCCTATATATAGAAAGGAGGTCTTTTCATTTGTATCATCCAAGAATTGTTCATTTGTGTAATGTAAAGGAGGTTTCGCCCTTGAAGAGGCTTATTTCTAATGTGTTCATATATCTTTTCTATCTTTTTAGTGAGCTGGTTCCATAACATTTGGTATCAGAGCTTTGGATTCTAGGGTTTCGCTGCTCCAAATAGGCATCGTGGCATTTTCGCTATAATTTTTTTCCTACGATGTTTCAGAAGCGAACAAAAAAAACCCATTTGAGGTGAAATCGTGCCAAAACTCGGGTCCGAATTTTAGAGCTTTTGTGCTATATTTGCGGAGATATGATCTGAGGAAGTTGGTATTTTTGCAGACTCCTGAATTACATTCCAAACAGGGGACCTGGGGAAAATCGTCATAACTTTTGTTTTGAGCATCAAATTGAAATTTTGTAAGAAGTTACAGAAAGAGAACATACTATATTTCCTGTGTATATTTTTCAGATCCTAAGGTTAACATAGTGACATGTGACACTTCATACAAGTTCGATCTTCTGAAAAGGTATATAATCAGGGCCTCTTGGGAGATTGTTCATAACTATTTCTTGGAGAATCTAAATTTGATCAGACTAGTGGCATTGGAAAGAGGACGTAGAGGGCTACTGCAGGTCGCAATTTCAGAACTTAAATATCCAAAAGTACAGAGTTACAGTTGTTTCAAGATCGAGCTCTTAAAATCAAGAAAAAGCGAGATGAGGAAGTTTGATGGCAAGGATCCGATAAATTGGATACTATAGATGGAGAAATATATATATATATATTTTTTTTCATAAGAACGGTTATGGATTGTATTAGTTGATTGGACTAAATGCCAGAATTCTGATTACAATGGGAGTTGTCCAAATCCAAATAGAACCGAATTCCTGAAGTACTGAGGGGCTCGTATTTCGCTTCCAGCTCTTTTTGAGTTCAACAATGGAGTTGATTTCTGTGATTTTCCCAAGCTTGAATATGCAAACAAACTGATTTAGAATCAGAGAATAAAACATATCTGCTAAAATGATTATGGAATTGGATCCCATGTTTCATCCCCGTCCCTTATCATTGCCCCGGCAAAGAGAAGTACAACTTTATTAGCTTCACGATCTGCTTCTTTGTTGTTGTCTCTCAATACATGAAAATATTTCAAGTTTTGGAACAGCTTCCCCAAGCTTCTGATTCTATGAATTAGCCTTGCTAATCTTAAGTCCCTGGGGGTAGTATTGGTCACCATGAGTTTTATGATCACTGGGGAGTCCCCAAGTATGATTGCCTCCTTAATTTCCAGATTCAAGAGCAGCTTGAGACCTTGGTAGAGGGCCAATGCTTCCGCTTGAATGCTGGAATTGAACCCCAGACCCCAGGCAAAGCTGTGGATCAGAATGCCTTCAGTGTTATTAACCGTTCCTCCTGCCCCAGCCTTGCCAGGATTTCCTTTTGCTGCCCCATCGAAGAAGAGAGAATGCACCTTATGGTTGGAGATCCAGTCTTGAAATTCTTCCTTATTTATCCCCCTTATTTGCCATTCCTCAAGAGAGGTAATGTTTCTGTCGGCTTGCGGAATTGCAGGTTTAAGGAAGTCCCCAAATAGTGTCGAGCTGACTAAGATTCGAGTCGTCTTTTTGATCCTCCAAGCATTCTTTTAGCTGTATCTTTATCTTAGCCACTACCACTTTGACATCGTGTTGGACGTTTCTGAAGATTCTGCTGTTCCACTCTAGCCAGACCTGCCAGCAACAAATTTTGAGGAGAGAAGACTAGGCGACCTTTATCACTTTGTTTTTTTTTTTGGGGGGGGGGGGACCTGGATATCTGTTCTGCCAGTTTGTGAAAAGATCAGTTATGGAAGCAGGAAGATTTGGATTCCAATGATCCATCAGTTCTCTCCAGACCTACACTGCAAATTTGCAATTTAATACGAGATGCGTGACACAGTCCGCCTTCTCTCTGCACAAGGAGCATCTAGACGGGCCATAGAAACCACGCCTCTGCAGGTTCTCGTCGGTGAGAATTTTTCTGTGGCATAGAAGCCAACTAAACATGTCTATCTTAGGCAGCGATGGGATGCCCCAAACAGTCTTCCAAGGGGTCGGATCAGGAGGAATGTTTGGTATTGAGGGGAGGTTCGTATAGCCATGAGTAACAGTATAGCCCGCAGTTAAGGAATCCTAGCCTCGCCTGTCTTTTCTGCAGATGTGCGAAGGGGCAGCTCCATTTAGCATAGCGCGGAGGCAGTTGGCATCCTGAAGGAGTTTCGAAGGTGGATCAAAGAAGTTCCAGCCAGCCCAACGCGTCCCTTCCCACTTGGAGATATCCCACAATGTGGATTTACCTGTGTCTGTTAGCCAAGCACGCAGCGTCTTCACGGAGGGGCAGTCACCAATCGGATCGCGATCCATTATGCGATTTGTCCAGATGTTAATTTTTTTTTCCATTTCCAGGGATCCAGTAGGCCTTGGAGCGGATTAGAGGGGCAGCTTTGGAGCTGAGTCTGGCAAATGAAGAGGTGCCTTGGGGAAGAGGCCCATCTAGACATCTTTTCCTCTCGCCTTTGAAGTATTTCCTCCAAAGCGCTAGCTGAGCCCAGCCAGGCTTGGGCACTATGATTTTCCAAAGAAACTTGGCTCCCATTGCGATGTTCTATAGGGGGAGCTTCTTGAAGTTTATACCTCCCTCCATCTAAGGTTTGAGGACTGTCTCCCAATTGACAAGAGGGATTTTCCTCTCATTTTGCTTTCCCCCCTTCCAGAAGAAATTTCGAATGTGCTGGTCCATTTTCTGAAGAATGCCGACTGGAGCTAGAAGCACTGAGAACTGGAATAAGGGGAGACTGCAGAGAATGGATTTGATCAGGATTGACTTGCCTGCAATATTTAGCCAGCTAAAGCCCCATGCCTGGAGTTTGATCTTGAATTTTTCTAGTTGAGGAAGCCAATCCCTGCTATAGGCACGCTTGAGGAAGATAGGCATCCCTAGATACTTAAACGAGGTCCATATAGAGGAGGTAGAAAATCCTAAGCATCTGGCAATGGAATTAAGCATAGAGGGCGAGGTATTCCAGCAGTAGATGTGGCACTTTCCCTTGTTGAGACTACTTCCAGACATCATGCCAAACTCATCCAGAGCCTCTTTGAATCTGGTGGCTGAGTGGATCGAAGCGGCCCCAAGTAGCAGTGTATCATCTGCAAACAGGGCATGATTTATATTCTGAACTCCCCTCGCAATGCAAATCCTTGGAATCTCCTGATCTTGCATTTTTTTTATTTAAGTGAAAGCTGAGAACGGAGGCTTGGATAACAAACAATAGAGGGGACAGGGGGCAACCCTGCCTTAATCCTCTAGTAGCTTTAAAGAAACCAGCAGCTCTGCCGTTAATTAGAGGCGCTGTCCATGGCTCCGAGATGCAAGCCCGGATTCAGTTTATAAAGCTCTCTCCATATCCAAATTTTTGCAAAACATTCAATAGAAAGCTATGTCTAACATGATCAAAAGAATTTGCTAAGTCCAGTTTGATGGCCATACCTCTTTCCTTGCGTTGGTGACTTGATAGGATTGCCTCTTGAACTAAAATGAGGTTGTCCACTAGTTGTCTTCCATGAATGAAGCCCCCTTGATTCTCTGGAATGATTTTAGGGAGGATGTGTTTCAGCTTGATAGCAATAATTTTGGTGATCAGTTTGTAGCCAATGTTACAAAGAGATATGGGACTAAATCTATTGAAGGAATTGGCGCCCTTCTCCTTAGGAATAAGTGCAAGGAACGAGGAGTTTGTGCTTCCTCCAATTTTCTGACAGGCTTGCAAT
Organism: Pinus tabuliformis; assembly: GCA_031772625.1. Lineage (NCBI taxonomy): Eukaryota > Viridiplantae > Streptophyta > Pinopsida > Pinales > Pinaceae > Pinus > Pinus tabuliformis. Next base: position 330,590,603 of record CM062812.1, read on the forward strand.
TTTTGGATCATTTTAAGGAGATCTTTTCCCACAATGTGCCAGCAGGATTGAATAAATCTGGCAGAGAAACTATTAGGACCTGGGGCTTTGTCTGGGTCCATGGCAAAGAGAGCATTTTTGACCTCATCCATGGTGACTTTGGCTTCTAGATGGTGATTCATATCAGCTGAGATTGAAGAGGGAACCCCGTCCAGAAGACAAGAGTTCTGAGTCACATTCACCTCTTCGCTGTACAGATTTTGGAAATGGAGAAAAGCTGCTTGCTTGATGCCTGTAAAGTCTTTGTGGATAATAGCTTCTTCTTTGATTTCAGTTATGTAGTTGAAGCTTTTTTTGGCTTGAGATTGTTTGTGAAAATATGAAGTGTTTCTATCTCCTGCTTTGAGCCAAAGGCAGCGAGATTTAACCCTCCATGTTTCCTCTTCGTCCAGGTAGGCTTTATGATATTGCTGTTGAAGATGGACCTCTTTGTCAAGAATTTCTTTGGAGATGTGAGCCTCCTCCGAGAGCAGATGGTGGGCATCTAGCAGACTTTGGATCTTTTTCCTTTCAGTAGCTGGGTTAGGAAGAGTTTTGGCCCAACACTTTAGGGCAGATTTCATTCTTCTGAGTTTTTCTTCCCATATGAAAAATGGAGATCCGTTGACTGGTTGGGACAACCTTTGCTTGACTATCTATAAGAATCTAGGTTCCTTGATCCAAAGAGGGCTGAACTTGAAGGGGATGGGGCCAAGATCAGAGTGAGCCCGGAGGATCAACTTGATTGGGTTATGATCAGAGGTGCTACAAGGAAGAATATGCATACTGGCATCTAAACCAAGCAAAAGGAAGGAACTTTGGACAAAGAACCTATCCAGCCTTGCTGCAATGTGCCCAAGCCCTATTCTTTTATTTGACCACGTGTACTTACCTGAAACAGGCTTGATATCTAACAGATCCGAATCCTGAAGGAGATCCTCTGCCCATTCCCTTGCCGGGTCTCGCACAATGCTTCCTCCACGCTTTTCTGAAGAATGTAGCGTGAGATTTAGGTCTCCTACAATGATGGTGTTTTCTAGAGTGCCCAGATCCTCTTGGTTTCTTATTGAGTCCCAATAGGTCTTTTTTTCTCTAGCGTTGACCGGCATATAAACATTGAAGAGGCAAAAGATTTCTTTAGTAACTAAATGCTGCATCTTTACCATCAACCAGTGGGTGGTTGAAATCTTGGTTATTAGCGAGAACATTTTATCATTCCAAAGGGTTCCCAGCCCTCCAGAGGCTCCTCGGGCTGAGACAGCTGCTGCTTTGCTCTTATTCCAAAATTTTCTACTTGAATGAAGGAAGTCCAAGTCCTCCATCTTAGTCTCCTGGAGAAGGAGTATGTCCGGGGCTTCTATTCTTATTAAATTTCTTATAGCCTCTTCTTTGATTTTGCTCCCCATACCCCTACAGTTCTAGGAGATTATTTTCATTATTTACCTGTGCTTTGGCGGGCTCCCTTGGAGCCTTGATGCTGATTTCTAGCCATCTTCAGTTTTTTGCTAACAGCCTCTCCAAAGTTGGTTGGTTGCCCTACAACTTGTCCTTGTATGTTTCGTACTCCCTTTTCTCCCAATCTGTTTTTCACCCTCTTGTAGATCTCCTTACAGAGGCTTGGGAATCTCCTATTTCTCCTTCCTCCTTTGAGTCTTCCGATTCTTGGTCCTCTTCCTCAACTTCTTCTGGGGTTCCTTTTCAGCTTTCTACAACGCCTAAGTCCTTGGAAAGGTTGGGCTGACTACCTTTCTCTGGAGTCACTGATTTCTGGACCACGACTTCATGGGTCTCCTCTGGTTGAGAGCTAAGAGGATCAAACCTGTTTTCTGGAGTAGTCTTAGGTGGGATCTGCTAAGCAGGGCCCTGATGAGGATCTTTACCATTAGTGCCTCCCGCCTTCTGTGCCTTTAGAGAAGTTTTAGATCTTTTGACTTGGTTCCAGCCGTCCTCCTTCCCTTGCTTAGTTTCCATGTTGGACGGACAACTTCTGGCGAAGTGGCCATAAACATGGCATTTCCGGAATTTGAAGGGCAATTGTTCATAGTCTAGTTTCTGCATGTGTGTCCAGCTTCATACCTTGATTTTGATGGCCTCTGGAAGTCCCACCTCTAGATCTACCTCCACGCAGATCCTGGCACAATCATATTGATCCTTGTTATTTGCTCGATCTATGAATTTCCCCAGGGCATTTCCTATGTGCAGCAATGAATCCCAATTCCAGCAATGCACTGGGAGGTTTGGAAGCCTGACCCACACTGGGAAAACTTTGGGTACATATACTGCTGGATCGAAGTTCGAAGTCCATTTGTTCAGGTACAGACCCTAAGGGCCCATGAAGTAAGGGTCATTTCAAAAGATCAAGTCTTTGTCGTCCTTTGAGGTAAAATCGAAGAGGAAGAATCCTCGCCCCAGAAAGTAAGAGGTCACACTTTCTTTGATCAACGGCGCCCAGTTTCTTTTGACCCAACTCTCAGTGGATTTGGGGGATGGCCATAGTCCAGTGAACTGGCCGATAAGAGCTCACTCGGACAAGGACAATGCAACCTGAATCGGGGTTTCCGGAGGGAGAGAGATCTCTGGAATATCATCTAGTTTCTTGACGAATTTCGCAGCTTCGACATTCTTCTTCTTAGGGAGACCTTCCAAGAGCCAGTTAAAGGCCTCAACTGATGAGATCGGTCGGGGGAAGGGGAGATAGCTGCCCGGGGTGTGCCCAACACCTCCATGGATCAAGCCGACCGCATGGCAGGGGGAAAGCTTCGTGTGAACATGCCCGCAGAGAGCTGGGCGGCGGAGTGCGGGCTTGCGCACAGTCTGCTGGATGAGCGAGGAGCGGATCTCAGGGGACAGAGCTGAGGGCTAGCCTAGTCTCTCAGAGCCGCAGTTCTTAATTTTGAGAAATATTTTGATCTACATGGTGTACCACTATTACAAAAGGTATGTATTGCATCTTCATATTTAGAACAAGATCAATTTTTATGGTATAAAGGGCTTTGTTCTCGTAAGCAACTTGTTACGTGGTCAATTTTCATGGAGGAAATTATAGCACATTATGAGAATACAAAAAGCAACACCTTCTTTAGAGAAACACCACAACAATTGGAAGAAAAAAGAGAAAAATGGATTTGTTACAAAGTGGAAAGAAAAATCATGGCAAAAAGGAATTCTACCCCTCACAACTATACATATGGAAGTGTTGTTTCTCCTAGCCTTCCACAACCTACAAGGGTTACACCACAACAATTGGAAGAAAAAAGAGAAAAGGGGCTTTGTTACAATTGTGATAGCAAATGCACTAAAGGTCATAAGTGTGCTGAGAAGAAATTATTTTACATAGAGTATGAAGAGGAGAAAGAAAAGGATCAAGAAACATCAAAATAAGAGGATATACGCTAGGACCCAACCCCAGAGAAAGAAGAAATGAATCAGACTATTTCTTGTAAAGCATTGGCAAGAATTACCACTCCTCAAACTCTCAAGATAGAAGGAAATATCAAGAAGAAAAAGGTGCAAGAAGTGAAAGATCACATCGAGAAAGAAGAAATGAATCCAACCATATCTTGTAATTCATTGGTCGGAATTACCACTCCTCAAACTATCAAGATAGAAGGACATATCAAGAAGAAAAATGTTCAAGAAGTGAAAGATCACATCGAGCATCAAGAAATGAATCCTACCATATCTTGTAAAGGATTGGAAGAAATTACCATTCCTCAAACTCTAAAGATAGAAGGACATATCAAGAAGAAAAAGGTTCAAGCAGTGAAAGATCACATCGAGCATCAACAACAAGTTCTCCAACTTTTAAAGGATAACACCACTTTGGTGCAAAATCGAATGAAACAATAGGTAGATCAACATCATAGTGAAAAATGTTTTGATGTAGGTGATTGGGTATTTTTACTGCTACATCTCAAGCAAGCTATTTATGAGAAGGAAATGTTGGCAATACTACATGCACTTAAGAAATGGAGACCTTACCAAATGGGAAGACACTTCAAGGTAAAAATGGATCATGATAGTCTTAAATACTTTTTAGAACAACTATTATCTTTAGAAGAATAGAAAAAATGTGTCACAAATAGGTTGGGTTATGACTTTGACATCATCTATAGAAAATGGAAGCAAAATTTTGTTGCATATGCACTCTTAAGAAAGGATGAGGATGTGGAAGCATTGTTTTGTGCTATTTCTATTTTCCAACCAGATTGGATAAACGAAGCAAGGGATGAATGGAAGAAGGACGAAGAAGTATGGCTACTTATTCAAAAGTTGCAAAAGATCTTGATTCAAACAATATTGCCAGAAATTGAAGAGGAAGGAAAAATCATATTGGAACCTGGAGCAATTGTAGAAACAAGAACCCGACAGCTACGAAATCGATCAATTTCAGAGTATCTCATCAAGTGGAAGAACTTACCCGCTGAAGATTCCACATGGGAGGACAAGAATTTTATACATAAGCATCAAGAACTACTCAAACGTTGAGGACATCACTTTTTGAAGGAGAGGGGCATGTTAGGCCCCTATACTACTAGTGTAACCCCTTATTGTTATTAGTACAACCCCCTTATTATATTGATGTACCCATGTGGTGCCCATATTGTTACTATTGTGCCCCATAGAAGCCCACTATTGTTATTATTGTGCCCTTACATTATTATTGTTATGTCGGCTCTGATTATATTATGGCCCCTTAGACTCCTATATATAGAAAGGAGGTCTTTTCATTTCTATCAACCAAGAATTGTTCATTTGTGTAATGTAAAGGAGGTTTCCCCCTCGAAGAGGCTTATTTCTAAGGTGTTCATATATCTTTTCTATCTTTTTAGTGAGCTAGTTCCATAACACATTAGGTTATTGGGTTGTGAACTTTCCAAATAATGCTTGTTCATGCGACATTTTTGGCTTTTTGTTTATCCTATAGAGTTGAAATTTCCAACTTGGGATTATCTTTTGACCTTTTCATGAATTTATTTTTCCTTGAATGATTTTATCCTACAAAATTTGAAGATAAAGGAGAGAAGCAAAGGCTCCCCCATTAGATATATTCAATCTAGCCTATTGTTCACTCATGTAATCTAGCCTATTATTCACTCTTAAACCCATGAACAAGAGGCAATAGGATTTAGCCTTTCTATCTTGCAAAAAAAATAGTGAACTGACCTAAAACTTAGGGAAAATCAAATGATGATGGTTTTTGGTGCAAGGAATCAACACTAATCCTAGTAGTGATCTAGTTTGTTCTTTTATAATGTGAACAAAGTGACAATCTAGTCTTATGGTTTGTGTTTTGTAGTGCAAATCGAATGACAACTAGGATAAGCCTTGGCCATTGAGAGAAACACTCGATTCCAACATGTTGTGATCCTAAAAATTATTATTACTATTACAAATCCTTTCAAAACCTATAACCCTGGTTCAAACCTTTAACCTTTGCTTCTAAGGAATTGTCTTCATAGTGATAGTTTGTTTGAACCATTAACTTTCATTAAGATGGTTTATTTTTCCAAAGAAAACCTCACAAAAAATCCTCCAAGTACTTTCCCATGATATATGAATGGTAATTGGTGTAAAACATTGTCCCTAATTATGGACCCTAACCCCTAAGGATCAAGAGAGTTGAACCCATGACCTCTCCAACTAGGGAAAAGATCTCATGTCTCCCTCATGACCGCTTGAGCTAACCCTCAAAGCTCAATTAAGATAGATTATTCAAACTTAATATATAATTTAATAGTTATGTTTTGGTTTGTCAAAAATATATATGATTGCTCAAAATTACATGCAAACTTTACCATTTGTACTTAATTGTTTAAATTTTACTTCATTCTACTTCAACTCTAAGACTTATTGAAGAGCAGTCCATAATAAAGTGTCCATGTTCAATATAAGTGTTGAAATGGGTAAATTTTAATGGTACATGCTTCATAGTGTTATTGTTGAGATCTATGTTTGAATATCATAAAGGACATATATACTCTCTGCATAGAGTAGTTGTCTTGGATATTCATAACTTTCTCTCAATTCAAGTAAGTAGAGCATGGAATCAATTCATGTTGGTGTGTGGGAATCTCTTCATTGCTTCACCTCATTGTCCTTTATATAAATAGATCACCATCATATAGTTTTTCAATTGATTTTCCCTATTTATTGAAGGGAAAGATAAATAAGAGCCTTCATACTAAGATTTATAAGGCCTACCTTCTATCCACATGGTTTCAGCGAAAAGAACAACTTTATTTAAAACTTCAACACAACTCAAACATGTATTTGATATAAGTGGACATTGGTTGCCACCCACCTATTCCACTTACTTAGAATGGTTCCACATCTATGTAGTTCTACTACAGTTTTTCTGATCTCAAACTTCAAATGTAGCTTTGAAGCTAGAATGAGCATGGGAGGCACTATGCTTACCAAGATTGAGAGTCTAAATAACCTCCACAAGTTCATTATGAGTGTGAATTCCTTAAGGAGAATTATTCTCTAAAGCATTGGTAGTATTGAGCAGTTAGAGTTTGAATCGAAATAGATGATTATAGTCTTAGTATTGTTTAATTTATTAATATTTAAATAAAATGGGAATCTAGTCCCAACATAGAAGGTTGAAGCCTAAAGAGCTCATGCTAGGCCAAGTTAAGGGGTTTGGGAAATATTGGTGTTATTCATGAGTTGACCAATAAATTTAAGGATTCCCATGATACAATTTATGGATATCATTTCCAACAACGATTTGTTTCTCTATTGAGGTTGACATAATATTAATTCATCCACCGAAAAGACATGTAAAAAAAGGACGAGATTGTGTTTTGCAAGCCCAAAGTGAATTAAGCAAAATAATTACCCATCAAAACTGTGAACCTAAGCTAAATGGAAAGTAATAGCACCCCACAATGTAACATTAAATACCATATATGCTAGGATGTGTACCATATTATATGAAGCATACTTAAGAAATCTCTTGATGATGGAAGAATTTATTGAAGGTTAGAGCCCCTCAAAAGTGTGAAAATTTCTAAATATAAATCCTACTATGGTGATTAATATTATTTCTCTACTTATTACCTCATAAATATGTTATCTATTGTATTCTTACGACAAATATCGAAATATATTCTACCGCAACCTTCATAATTAAAACATTGTAGAAAGTAAATGTAAGTAAAATGTTGGCACAAACACAATCACAATGACAGTTATTTTTGGACAATTGTCCCCAGAAAAAACCCAATACGGGAAATCAGTGCAGCAGATGAGGGTTTTATTATTCTTTAGCAAAAATCTTCATGTACAAATTACACTCAACAGTATAGAACAAGGTTTTCTAAGAAAAAATTACAGACGTTCCTGAATAAGTATCTGACCCGAGAGAGAAGTTCCTCCACCCTCTGCATCTCTCTGGCTTGCCCAATGTCACTTTCTCTAGCCCCTGGATTGGCTTACGCAATGCCCACGTCACCCAAGCCAGCGTTGCCTCTCCGAGCGTCATTCTGCCCAGCACTACCCTTTTACTAGTTTGCGTCTTCGTCCCTGTCTCTTTGACTGGTGTTGGACCCTCTTTGTCTCTCCTCCACCTACAACTTTCCCTCTGATTTGATTTTCTCTTGTCGAACTTTGACCAGTGAGAAAATTGATTTTACTTGGGAAACTGAGTATCTGCCTGGTGTGTTTTCCAAATGACCCTCAAGCCCCTTCTTATATCTTCTTGTTGGACAACCAACAACCTAGATTAACTCCTAATCAAAGGCTCAGATTGTTTTGACTTGATCTCCATCTTTATCTAGAAGATTCACCCACAATTAGATTAATACCCATTAATATTTTAATTTTCCTAAGTTTAGACTTAGGAACCCCATTAAAAATATTAATTATTTTAATATAATCGTCTCTGGGTGGAATTTCCCAAAACGGTTTCTGGGTTCTTTGGAATGCATGTTCCCAAGCCTCCCTACAAAATTTTAGGCTTAGAGCACATTCAGTGCTACCTCGAATCGACACTCCTCTTAGTAAGGAATATGCTCTAGCAATATATTGTTGTTGCATACTGCTCTGACTCTGAAGCATCGTCCTCTACGTTGTTGATGTCTGACATGCTATCCACCAACTACTACGCTTTCACTACAATTGTACTGCTACCTTTGACAATGCCAGCGCCAATGCTACATATGTACTACAACTCCCTCTGAACTTTTGCATTTGTTATGTTGCTGCAATTGTACTGCTGCCTTTGACACTACCACTGTGAATGCTACATCTATACTACAACTCCCTCTAAATTTCTGCATCTGTGCAGCTGCTGGCACGGCCACTGCCAACTGTCCCTGCATTGCAAACTGTTGTTGTTACTGAAACGAATTTTCAACCATACCCAACTGCTCTCTGAACTAAGTGAACTTAGCTCTTTTGAGAGCCTTTATGAGTATATCTGCCACCTGTTCTCCTGTGGGAACATACTATAGTTGTACTGCCCCACGTTGAACACAGTCTCTGATAAAGTGACAATGAATATCTACATGTTTCGACCGATCATGAAATACTAGATTCTCAGAGAGTTTGATGCAACTCTGATTAATGTAGTAAACCTTGGTCGCTTCCATCGGTTTTCTGAATAGGCTCACAAGCAATTTTTTGAGCCACATGGTTTCGCACATAGCTCTACTGGCTGCCATATATTCTGCTTTTTCTGAACTCAGTGCTATCGATTTTTGCTTCCTGCTACACCAAGATATCATCCCTGATCCAACACTGAAGCGGTACCTTGAGGTACTTTTTTGTTCTACTGAGTTACCTGCCCAATCTGCATCGGTGAACCCATTCAAATTGATGTCCTCCCCCTTAGAGTACTTCAACCCATAGCCGACTGTTACACGTACATACTTAAGTATGTGTCTTGTTGCTGCTCAATGCACCCTTTTTGGTTCCACCATGAACTGACTAAGAGTGTTGACATCAAAACAGATGTTTGGCCTAGTGTTTACCAAATACATAAGCGACACAATGAGTTGTCTGTACAAGGTGGGATCTACTTCTTTGTCCTTTAATGCATCTATTTTCTTCTAGTTGGCAATCATGGGAGTAGTCATGGGTCGCCAATCCTGCATTATGAATCTCTTTAGAACTTATGTAGCATACCTTCCTTGTCCAAGGAATATCTCCCCATTCTTCTGCCAACTTCCAACCCAAAAAAATAATGCATCAATCCGAAGTCCTTCATGTCGAATTCGACTTCAAGATTCTTCTTGTAGTCCTGGATGAGCCTAGATGACCTAGTTAGGAACAGGTCATCTACATATAGTACTAGAATAAGTGGCTCATTCTCTACCAATAAATAGTAGAGATTGGGATCAACATCACTCTTAACAAATCCCAACTGCTGAAAGTAACTATCAATCTGACCATACCATGCTCTAGGTGCCTGCTTAAGCCCATACATGGCTTTTTTTACCCCGCAAACATGATATTTCTTCTCATGAGTTTTCAAAGCCATCGGGTCATTCTATATACACCTCCTCTTTTATCACTCCATTCAAGAATGTTGTCTTGACATCCATCTGGTGAATCTCCCATCCCATTTAGCTACTAGGGAT